>OY744605.1:86094527-86332027 GCA_963556255.1 Allolobophora icterica | reverse complement strand
TCATCGCTATAATCATCATCATCGTCATCATCATTACAGTCGTTGTTACAGGCATCACCATCAAAATTCACTGCAACCGCCATTACACGCATACTTGTTACTTGAGTGTTAAGATGAATAACACTCCAATAATACATGAACTTCTGTTTCCTATTTCTCTCCCCCTCACCTTCCCCTCACCGTCTCTCTTTCAGTAACAACAAATATGTATAGTTTATCTGTGTCTGAATATTCAGGAAACACAGTTTGCCTCTGTCTTGATATTATTGTCTGTATCTTTATCTGCAGGATACGTTGTATATATGACGTAATTTCTGTAATTTGTTATGTATAGCGACGCACCAGTTGGCTCCCTTTCAAGTGAGCCGCGGACCTAAGGCAATTAAATTGCTGGAGGAAACAAATAACCCGGCCTATTATTTCAATACTTGGAATGTTTGTTTAAGCACATACCTTTGGGATGTTCTTGTGAGCATGTAAGTAAGTAAGTGTATTTTTTATTAGTCACTTGCTAATCGCTTTTCTGAGTAGAGACATCTAATGAACACAGTTCAAAAGTAACAATAGATGTTTTGCGCATCAGGCTGTCGGATGGGGGAATTATACGGTATTGGGCACAAGGACGGAGGGAGTATATAGTAGGTGGACTTGGTTGGAGGTAATAGTTGGTGCAGGACGTGGCCCGGGTGTGGGGGGGGTGGAGTGTAGTGGTTAGCGTGCAGGACTGTCGACTCTTCTTCTTTTCTTTGTATGTATGTGTGCATGTATATATGTATGTATTTATGTATGTATGTATGTATGTATTTATGTAGGTATTTACGTTTTTACGTATGTGTATGTATGTATATATGAAATTATGTATGTATATATGCATGCATACATATATTTTTGTATGTGTGCACGTATGTATGTATGCATGTATATAATGTATACAAGTATATAGGGATGTATAGGATACATTGTTTTTATATATATGACGTAATTTGTTATGTATATATGTATATATGTATGCATTTGCTTATGTACGTATGTACTTGAGTATGTATTATGTGTTCGTTGATGCTTTGATGGATTCACTAATATGTATGTTGAAGAAAATAGGAGAGTTTGTCAGAGCGTTGAAGTATTTGTTGTTTAACTGTTTCCATGGCAACATCTGTTTGAAGTTATCATTCCATCCGCCTCTCTTCCTCGTTTTTTTTTATTTCAGCGACTTTTATTAGTGCATTCGTCCTCACAAGAATTCTCACAATGATCCTCAAATCATCCTCACAGTCGTCCTCTAAATGATCCTCACACTGATCCTGACGATCATCCTCAGTCATCCTCATGATAATCCTCATAATGATCCTCACAGTCCTCATCTAAAATTTATTGACCCGTTTTACTACACGATGAGGAGAAAGGGACAACAAGAAGAGGAACAGGAGAAATACTAGGACAGGAAGGAGGAGAAGGAGGAAGATGTGGAGAAGGAAAAGGGAAGATGTGGAGAAGGAGACAGGATGGACAGAAGAAATAGGAAGATGATTCGAAAGAGGCTGAGGAGGTGGAAGAGGAGAGGTAGAAGGCTAAGAAGGAGGAGGCTATGAATGAGGAAGAGAGGAAAATGGGGAATAAGAAGCAGGAAGATATGGAAGATGGGAAGGAGGAAGATGAGGAATGAGAAGAAGGTTAAAGATGGGGAAGCGGAGAATTGAGAGGAAGTGAATGAGGACAAAGAATAGGAGAGATGAGATTGACCTTCGTTTAGGTTATGTTACCGTTGATGGTGATGATGATGATGATGATGATGATGATGCTGGCTCTGATGGTTTCAATGGATGACATCTGTTCTGCATTTCCAAATGTCACTTCTTTCACGATCGGGCGTTTACCTCAGCCTCAATAAAAAACTTATTTCCGATGCCTGCTCATCTTTTTTCTTTCCCTACTCCTCACATTCTTCATCCTCCCTCTTCTTTTTCAATCCTCCACCGCCTCCTGTTTTTTCTTTTCCAATCCTCCTCCTCATCCTGTTAAGGTCCTCCTCTGTCTTCGTTTCCAATCCTCCTCGTCCTTTTCTTATCCTAGTTCTTCTTTTTCAATCCTCCTTCTTCTCCTCTTGTTAAATCCTTCTCCTTCTCTTATTTTTTTCCAATCCTCCTCCCTCTTCATCCTTTTCCAATTCTCTTTCATTTCCAATCCTCCTTCTCCGCCTCTTTTTGAATCCTCCTCCTTTGAATTCCTTTTGATTTCTCCTCCTTCTTTTAAAATCCTCCTCCTTTTCCCCCCATCGTCCTTCTCCTTCCTTTCCATTCCTCAAATTCCTCTGTCTATGGTTTGTCCCCAAGACCTGCGTACCAAGCGTTCCTTTGTCCATAGTTGGCCTAGAGAATTGAATACCGCGTATTCTCTTTGGTTGGGCACGAACAGAAGCAGACAAAGATAGACACAGACACAGACAATGCCAGAGACAGAGAAACACAGAGGTAACAACAGTCACAAACACAGAGACAATTGCAGATACAGAGACACAGAGAAAGCTTAGAAACCGGTTTTAATTCCGCTCCATTTCCAAACTTCCCCTACAGACGAGCTTAAGCATCCGAGACGATTCCGGCAGAAGATAATGACAAATATTTCCGGAGGTTCGTAGAGAACTTACTGACGTCACATCCCACCTCCAACGGCGTCGCTTTTCCAGTCGTCTTTCGGCCTCCATAGATATGGGAAGAGCTGGATGAGCGTCGATATCTTGTGCGGAGAGGAATGACGCCTGAAGGAGACCCTAAGAGAAGGAGAGGCAGTTGGAAGGATAACAATGTCGGAGCTCCTATCTCGAAGAATAGACGCTTTTCCTTTACAATAGCTCTTTGTAACGACCATTGTTGATTGCATGTCCTACTTACCTTTCTCCCTATACCCATCTTCCTCCCTACTTTGCTCTCTGCCTGCCTCCCTGTCTCCAGTCATGAATCTTTTCATTCAACCATCCTCCCATCTATCTGTCCATCCACCTATCTACCTAACCATAGAATCATCCATTTATCTATAAATTCATTCAACCACCCCCTCATCCACCAGTCCATCAATCAATCCATCCATCCAGTCAGCCAGCCGACCATCCAGGCAGCTATCCATCCATCTGTCTTTCTATTCTCCTGTTCCTCCTTCTTTTCCTACTCCTCGTCGTCCTCCTCCTTGTCCTCCTCCTCCGTCTTTTTACTTCTTCTTCGTCTGCTCCCTAATCTTACCATTCTTCTTCTTTCTTTCTTCCTCTTCTTCCTCTTTTTTCTATTTGTACTTCTTCTTCCTTTCTTCTTTTTGTTCTTCTTTTTGTTCTTCTTTTTGTTCTTTATTTTTATCCTCCTCCTCCTCCTCCTTCTTCTTCTTCTTCTTCTTCTTCTTCTTCTTCTTCTTCTTCTTCTTCTTCTTCTTCTTCTTCTTCTTCTTCCATATCTTCTTCTTCTTCCATTTCTTCTTCCATTTCTTCTTCTTCCTCCTCTCGTTTGCTTTATGTTTCCCTCACATTCTCCTTTACATTTCTTCACATTCTTCTTCGTCTTCCCTATCCAATGTCTTTTTATTTATTCGTAATTCCTTTAATGGATTCTCTTGCAAGACAGTTTCACTCTTTGTCTGTCCCTATTTTGTCTTTGTATCTTTCTCTGCCTCTGTTTCTCTTTTCATCAACGCACCTATCTTTATCTCGACCTCCAGCCTCCTCCTCTCTAACATTCTGCAACCGCTCCATAGTCTACGACGCACCTGCTCTTTGGAACGAACTCCCAAAAAGATCTCCGCCTGTTTGCTCATCGTCCTATCTCGTCTGTTAATTTAATCTCTCGTCCACTTGCACTCTCCTCTGCAGCTTTCCACTCACGACTGAAAACCAAACTCTTCAAGCTATCCTATCCTGATGCTATTCCTGCGCATCCACACAACCACCATCATCACCGATTACCACCGTGGCACCATGCTGTCTCCTCGGGTTGACCTCCCTCGATCCTGACCTGGCACCGAAAGGGATATGTACATTACATTACATCACATCATATTCATCACCTCATCATCATCACAATCGTCGTCGTCGTCGTCGTCATCATCATCACCAACATCATCGTCATCATTGTAATCATCATTATCCTTGACATCATTTATTATGTCATAATAAATTATATCATGGCAATAAAAACAATAACTAAGAGAGATTAAAAATAGACAAACATATGGACGATGACAAATGAAGATATAGACGCAAACAAACAGAAAGACATGTAACTTAAGATTGTTCAGACTTTTCTCCGTCTAGTTTGGCTACTGAAACTAACTCAAGTCTTGGATTTTTTCCTTGCAGTGACCCACCCACCAACTACTGCCCCAAGATCAACCACTAGAGCCGCTACTACTCACAGACGCCACACCACAATTGCACCTAAGACATCCACAGATGCTTCAGGTGATACCTTGAATCGAGGCTTTGCCACTCCTAGTTTCAAGGAACGGACCGAATCATCCATTGTTGGCGCATCGAAGCCATCGGGTTCAGATGGATCACATGGTTCAGGTCACCCGGACTCCGATCGCAGGCCTGGATCTGAGTCCGATTTCCACGAAGGTGACTCTGAGAAGAATGTCAAGGTCACCCTGGAACAAGTGATCAAGGATCGTAGTTCCTTGGCAGTTGGAGCGGTGGAGCCAACGAGACCGACTATCCGGTTTGAGACTCGAAGGAGTCCGGACATCCAGAAACCTCCAGTGTACATTCCCATCGATCCAGAAGAATCAAGATTCCACGAACTGCTGGGAAAGAACCTGACATCCATCTACGATCGAGAAGTGTGGAGACCGGATACAGACACATATGACGGAGACAATGAACATACGCATACGCAGAGAAGATCAACGCTGAAACCAAACGTTGACGGATCGAATTCTGATAATGGGAATGGATGGTGGAACGAGGGAGATGGAAATGGTGACGATTATGGAAATGGAGGTGATGACGAAAATGGAAACGGAAATGGAAACGGAAATGGAAATGGAAATGGAAACGGAAATGGAAACGGAAATGGAAACGGAGATGGAAACGGAAATGGAAACGGAAATGGAGATGGAGATGGAGATGGAAAAGGAAATGGAAAGGGAGATAAGAAGATATTCCCACCGACAGGCAGTTCAGAACACGGCATCTATACCTTTGACAAGGACGGGAAACTGGTCCGAGAGAAGGGCTCCGAGGGTGATATCGATGTTGGCCAGTTGACACCGATTCCCGACGACAGCAAGATGTTTATCGAAGGAGACGAAATCTGGATCCTCGAGAAGAATGGCAAGAGGAGATTGATCGGCTGCATCATCAATGGAACGCACTACATCGGACACTGGATCTTCGACGAAGATGGAAACCGGAAGTGGTTCGGGTACCCGTCGACTGACCTCTCAGATCGGATTCGGAGTGGACCTCAGATAATCCTCGAGACTGGAGAACATCGTCGAGAACAAGACGAGGTTGGTTCCAGGTCGAGTAAGATTCCAGATATTGGAAGCCCTTACACGGACTCAGAGTACGAGATAGGAGAGGGTTTTGATTCGAGAAACGAAGATGGAGATCATCCAGTAAGACTAAACGAAGATGAAGATGAAACAGAAGGACCACAAACCGACGAAGCTGAAGTACCTGGATACTGGGGCAAGGATGACAAGGGTAGGGATGTGTACTATCTCTACGTCAGTCCGGGGGAATTTGAGCTCGTTTACCCTGACGAAAATGGAGACGGATCATCCTCCGAGGAGAATTCGACTGAGGCACTACCACTTGGAGGCAGACAGGAACCCAGAGGAGACGAAGAACGGAACAACGGAGGTTTGACCTCTGACCCAATCGAATCCAAATTTCCAGGTGAGGACACTGAGCACAATCCTCAGGAGGTAGTTGACCCAGACGGAAGGAATGGGTACTGGGGCGTTAACGAAAAAGGCCGACAGGTGTGGTATCTGTACACCTGTCCAGGTGTGTATGTCCAGGTGCCGGATGTTCCAGCGACTGACGAGAATGGTCAACCGATCGTAGATGGACAGGCGGAATGCGCCGGAGTGGACGACAATGGAGACGATGTCGTCTACACCTACGTTGGTCCGGGTGAATTCCGAAAGAAGCCCATAGGCTCTGACGAAGAGGACGGTTACCACGCCGTCGGAGGAAAGCCAGAGTCATCAGTTAACTACCCAGGACCGGGAAGAAACCACGGGGACATCGCAGCTACTCTGTCGCCATCTGGAAGAGGAAGACCAGGATCAGCCAGAGACGGAGACATCGAATTCGTCGACGAAAACTCAAGACCAAGAGTATGGCCCGGACGTGAGGTGCATAGCGAGAAACCGGAAGTTGGAGTATATAAGTTCGATTCAGACGGAAACTTCGAGCGATTGAAGGTCGTCGATGCTCCAAACCTGAAAATTCCAGTCATCGACGAAGAGGACGAGGTCTACGTCGATGGCGGAAAGATCTGGGCGAAGAAACCGACGGGAACTAGGAGAGTGATCGGCTGCGTTATCAACGGGACGCACTACGTTGGAATCTGGGTCTTCGACGAGAACGGGAACCAGTTGTTGTACGGTTACCCGTCGAAGGAGCTCTCTGAAAGGCTGAAGTTCGACAAGGACCGTTCTAGTCGACCCATCGATTCAACCGACTCTGATCATCGGAATGTCAGACCTGGACACCCCATCCGAGATTACGGAAATGGAAATGGAAACGGAAATGGAAACGGAAATGGAAATGGAGTGCGGGAAGTCGACAGGCACGGGAACCCCTACGGCAGACCAGGACATGATGTAGCACCACAGGAATTTCGAGGCAATGTGGTCGAAGCAGAAACCTCGACTAAAGCTTCTTGGGAGGACTGGACTCCACCGGATTCCGGAAGAAGAAGAGGAAACAACGTCATCCTCGACCCGAACGGAAAGACCGGATTTTGGGCACCGGATGATAAGGGTCTTCTTGTCTGGCACCGTTACACCTGTCCAGGCGTGTACGAACCGGTGCCAGAGGGACCTCCATCCGTGTCGCCAGAGGATATCGAGTCCGGCGAGGCTGAAGTGGACGGGGAACCCGGATGTTCTGGAATAGATGAAGACGGTAGAGACGTCTGGTATGTCTACGTCGGACCTGGTGAGTTCCAGAAGGTCCCAAGAGACACTGAGGACGATGACGAAAGAGGTAACTCTGATAACGATCAATCAAAGTCAGCGAAAGATAAACAGGGAAACAAGACGAAGCATCACCCATCTGGCCTGCGGTCGACGACTGTGGCACCATCTGCGAAGACAACTCGACCTCGACTGGCGCCGAAGAATGTGGCTGGAGGTGATGGGAAGAAGACAAAGCACCAGAAACCAACGAAAGGAACCGACCTCTCCAAGACAGACGATGACAATGACAAAGACGGTAAGTTCTCTCTTACACACGACTTATGAACTGCTTTGAAGTCGAATCGAATCGAATCTGAATTAATCTAATCTAATCTAGTCTAATATTCTAGTCTAGTCTAACCTGTTCGATCCTAGTCTATTCTATTCTAGTCTAATCGAATCTATTCTACTCTATAGTCTAGACTTGTCTAGTAAAGTCTATGCTAGTCTAATCTAGTCCAATCTATTCTAGTCTAGTCTTTCCTACACTAGTCTATTCCGGTCTAGTCTAATGTAATCTATTGATTCTATTCTACACAGTGTAATCTAGACTGGTCTAGTACAGTCTATTCTAGTCTAGCCTAATCTGGACTCTTCTAGTCTAAGCTATGGAAATCTAATCTAGTATATTCTATTCTATTCTAGTCTATTCTAGTCTATTCTATTCTATTCTATTCTATTCTATTCTAGTCTAGTCTAGTCTTATCTTGTCTAAACTAATCTAATCTTTGTATTCTAGTATAGTCTAGTTTAGGCTAAAGTAGTCTGATCCATTATAATCTGGGAACTTCAAGAGCACAGTTATCGCATCAGTCAATCCAAGATGTATCTGTCTGTCTGTCTATATGTCTCTGTGCCTGTATGTCTATCTGTCTATATATCTTTATGTCTGTATGTCTGCCTATCTGTCGATATGTCTGCCTGTCTGACTCCTTAGTCTCCCCTTATCCGTTCTTTTCTTAGTTATTCAGCCTTATGAGTCACAACGGAATCTGGAATGGAATCCCTTAGAACTCCATGCGGAGATCATTTCGTCGAAACCAGTCCAGCGCCCACCATAAACTGTTGCGCCGGAGCAACCTGACTGAAACACGCTCTCCACAGACCCTCTCAACCGATCATTTACATGACCGCCCATGCAACGCCTTTCATTTGTTGTTGACAAGAGGCTGCCGTTCCCCTCCCTAAATCATGTCTGGCACTCTTTCTTCTCGTCGTTAACATCGCATTAAATTTGAACCCACGACATCTGCGAGCTTTTAAGCAAAACTATGACGGAGAAATTGGAAGACGTTGCAATTCACACACAGTTTACCTCTCGTCGTCGGTTTAGGAGTGGCCTTATTCGCTGACGCTGGCAGAGGAACGACGCTGAGTTGGTGTATTTAAATAGGCTCTGTGAAATGCACTATGTGGATGGTTGGATGGATGGACGGATGGAATGACGGGTGGATGGATGCATGGATAGATTAATGCATGGATGGATAGATGGTTGGGGGAACGGATGGATGGATTGTTGAATAGGTGGTGGATGGGTGGATGGATTGATGGGTGGATGGAGGACTGGGTGGATGGAAGGGTGGATGAATGGGTGGATGGATGAATTTGGTAGATGGATAAATGGATGGATGGAGGAATGGGTGGATGGGTAGATGAATGGATAGATGGATGGGTGGATATATATGTATGGATGGATGAATGAATGAATTGATGGATGGTTAGGTGGATGGATGGATAACTGAAGAAGTCAATAAACTTTTCCTTCTAATGTTTCTTCCTATTTTCGACCATCTTCCTCCTGACCTTTCGCATTCCATTCTTCAATGTCGACTGTTTGTTGGGCTATCGTTGCGTGTGGCCATCTGGTGATTGGATCCTGTCACTCTTGCATTCCGGAAAACAAACCGCCTCACCCCATAGGAAGCATCATCGTCACCATCAAACGATGCCGCTCCTGTTGCTGCAACAGACGACTTTCATTAGCATCAAAGAACCAACAAAGATGTGCCATTTAAAAGACTTTCTTTGTTTCTCTGTCTCTCTCTGTCTCTCTTTGTCTCTCTCTCTGTCTGTTTTTGTCTCTCCCTGTCTCTCTCCCTCCTTTAGTCCCGTCGGCGTCATTGTTGATGGGTTAATTGGTGTTGTTTTCGGTTGAACTGAAGCGGCTTCTGTGTCGAGTGACTGCGGGTGTCATCATCTCTTGGGACATCGCCCTTGTTTTACTCAACCCTTTCTCTTTCCCCTCCTCCACACACCCACATGCCCTGACGCCTCGGTTCGTTGAGGACCAGATGGCAACAGGCGTCGACGCAGCTTATGAAGGAGGAAGACGGTCGGTCTTGTTGTCGCTAGCGCTGGCAAGGAGGATGAGGAAGAAGAGGAACAGGAGGAGGAACAGGAGGAACAGGAGGAGGAGGAACAACAGGAGGAACAGGAGGAGGAGGAACAGGAGGAGGAATAGGAGGAGGAAGAGGATCTAGAAGAGGAGAAGGAGGAAGAGGAGGAGGAGGAGAAAGAAGGAAGAGAAGGAAAAGGAGTGAGAATATGACCGAGAGGAGAGGAGGAGAAGGAAAATGAGGAGAAGTAGAAGGAGGAAGAGAAGTGGGACGAGGTGGAAACGGAGGAGAAGGAGGAAGAAGAGAAGTTGGAGGAGGAAGAAGAAGAAGAAGAAGAAAGAGAGGAAAGGAATGAGGGAACAATGATCTCGTATTTCTCATCTTCCTCCTCTTTCTAATCTTCTTCCTCCTCTTCCACTTTCCTCCTAGTTTATTCCTCCTCCTCCTTCACCTACTGCTCCTTCTCCTCCTATTCCTTTATCCGTCTTTTTGGGGTCGTCTATTGGCTCCTATATAGGTTCTTATACGGGGTCCTTTGGGTCACCCTCTGGATTCATTTACATGGCACCTGCCTTGTCTCAATCACTCAACCCATTTATCATATTCCCTTAATTAAAAGGTGGGGCTTGCTTTCAGGAGACTCACCCTCTCTCTTGCGCTGTCCACCCCTCACTTATACAGCTTTTCAAACAGGGTTCACGATGGTCCAGTGGTTAGTGTGTTGGATTATCAACTGTGAGGTGGGGGATTTAGATCCGCTAGGGCAAGAATTTCTTACGAGATGTCTGCTCCATCTCTTAGTTTCTGCTAATATTATCTATGACTGTTGAGATTTCCTAAACGGCGCAATATAAATGCATGTGAATCTTGTGTCTGGTTCTTAGGTTGTCGACCCCGTGAACCTCTTGACCTCGTTTTCGTCATCGACTCGAAATCGGAGGACGACACTTCCTTCAACCGCCTCTTGAACCTGACACGTGACATCCTGTCCCGCCTGGACCTTGAGGACGATCGAATCCAGGTACGGTTCATCCAGGAGTGCCTCACCCCCGGAAGCACCGGCTTCGACCTCGGAGAGTACGAGACGAAGGAAAGCCTCTTGAAGGCCCTCGACGCCAGTCTCCACTCATCGCCTTCCACCTCATCCTCCTCGTCCGCTCAGCTCCTCCAGAAAATGGTCGAAACGTTCAGGGGTGACGACGGTGTCCATGGCAACGGCGTTGCTAAGCGACGTGTCGGTATCTACGTCACAGACGGGCAATCGGACGACATCGAGGACACGGTGGAGGCGGCGCAGGTGGCAAAGTTCACGGACGAGATCGAGATGATTACGGTCGGGGTCGGGCACAAGGTCAATCCAACGGAGCTGAGGGCAGTGGCCAGCTGCGAGGTCGACAAACACTACTTCGCCCTCAACCACCATTCCAAGGCCCCGACCATCGCTAGGAAGATCAGCAAGGTCCTCTGCCTAGGCCGATGAGGTCCGTGGACTCGGGAAAAGGCGCTACACAATGGGATTTGATTATTATTAAGCTAATCCAAGTTTAAGGTCTGACGGTCTCATCGGGGGTTGCTCGGTGTTTGGATGGACCCGCGATTTTCTAAAATATGATTTTTATGCGGATGGGCTGAAATAGGGAAGATTGGAACCCCAAAGCATGGAGGCAGAAGTAGAAGATAGGAGACAGGAAGTGGTATGGTATGAAAGAAGGCGATGGAAAGAGGTATTGTATACCATTTAGTTCATACAGAGGAAAGTATAGAACATTGGTAACTTAGGAAAAGTGAAGATGAGGTTATGGCAGAAAGAATAGGACGGAGGATGACATGAAAGGACGGAATAGGATAGGATTTAATATGACAGGAATAGAATGGAATAGAACTTAAAAGGACGGAATAGGATAGAATTGGAATTAATATGACAGGAATAGAATGGAATAGGACTTAAAAGGACGGAATAGGATAGAATTGGAATTAATATGACAGGAATAGAATGGAACAGAACTTAAAAGGACGGAATAGGATAGAATTGGAATTAATATGACAGGAATAGAATGGAATAGAACTTAAAAGGACGGAATGGGATAGAATTGGAATTAATATGACAGGAGTAGAATGGAATAGAACTTAAAAGGACGGAATACGATAGAATTGGAATTAATATGACAGGAATAGAATGGAATAGGACTTAAAAGGACGGAATAGGATAGAATTGGAATTAATATGACAGGAATAGAATGGAATAGGACTTAAAAGGACGGAATTGGATAGATTAGGAATTAATATGACAGGAATTTTACAAAATAGGACAGAAAAAGACTGGAATTGGACAAAGTAGTAAGGAATATGACAGGAATTCTGCGGAATAAATCAGAAAAGAAAGAAATTTGACAAAAAAAGAGAGACAGACATACAGAAGAACTTTGAGTAAAATGTCAAAATGTTCTACGCGCAAAATTTTCCAGCGCCGAAGCCCGATGGTTCCGGGTTAAGTTATAGCGCTACAAGAATGCAATAATTATGATCACGTGACTGCCACGTGTTTCTCGGATTATGAATAACGATAAGTTATTGTAGCTCTGTTTGTGCGTCCGACTTTGATTTTGTCTTAGGAGATATGTTTTTTTTTCTGAAATAGGCCTATGCTAAGTTTAAATCTCTTTTCTGTTTTATTAATATTATTGTCTGAGGAAATGTTTCAGACCAGTGGAGATGTTTGTGTAACGTGGACTAACGATTATATTTATCTCGCTGCTATAGAAAGCGTTTCGCTAGCGGCTCAGCGTATTTATTGCCATTTCTAAATCTAACTATATATAAATTTTATTTGTTTGTGTATATATAGATCGATACAGAGAGAGATAGAGAGAGATACAGACAGACAGACAAAAAGAGGAATGAGACAGAAAGAGAGAAACAAAAGGAGATAATGAGCCTTAGACATCGGCATACAAAGAGAGAGAGAGAGAGAGAGAGAGAGAGAGAGAGAGAGAGAGAGAGAGAGAGAGAGAGAGAGAGAGAGAGAGAGAGAGAGAGCGAGAGATGAAGAGAGACAGACAGACAGACAGACAGACAGGAATGAGTAGAAAAACAGACAACGAAGCATATACAGTGAACAAATAAAGATGAAGACAGGAGATTAGACGAACGAGAAGCACAGAAGAAGACAGACGAACAGACAGAAAGAGAGACATACAGACAGACATACAGACTGATAGACGAAGAAATGTGATGAAGACCTAATGAAATTCGTACAATGTATTTGAAGAGGTCTTTGATTGCAAATGTGAACTTTGTAAATATTGAAATTGCAGAAGAGTAAAGCCAGTAAACTGATTTTCTCAAGATGTTTATTAAGTCGCTGACCTATGACTCAGAACATGACCTTTGACCGGAAGGGGTCAACCCAGAGCTTTCCTAAATGAGTAATCTATACGATTATTGTTCGAACAATGCAGACATTTCCTTTTACACATTCCTTACACCCAACCTAATCCTGTCGCTGGCCTAATTCTGAACTTAGCTATGATCCTAACTTATACCTAGCTCTAACCTTTACCTTGACCTAATTCTGCCCCTTACAGGACGACCCTGACACTCAACATAGCCATCACTCTGACCCCAACTTTGACCTTTACCCTGACTCTGATTCTAATCCTTAAATCACGACGGAAATGCTATTCAAAAACCGAATATTTGGACTTTGAATGTGATAATAAATAAATGAATAATAAAAAGAAATAAAATAATTAATCAATCAATCAACCAGCCAACGAATCAATCAAACAATTAGCCAGTCAAAAACAATCAATCAAAGCAATCAATCAATCAACCAATCAATTAGCCAATCAACCAATCAATAAATAGATCAATCAATCAATCAGTTGGCCTTGGCTCTTTTAACAGTCTTCTATTGAAGAGATCTACTGCTGGTTTGCTGCCCTCACCTCGCAGTCTTCTCCATCTTGTCTGAAGTCTCATCTGTTGAGGTCGGTTGGAGGATAGCCATGTGTGCAACACTTTTGAAAAGTACTTAAGTGCGCTATATGAAGTCTCTTCGTAAATCCATTAAAGCAGTGAAAGAAACACAGGAAGAAGTTAGGAAAGGAAGAAAAAGAAGGAGAAGATGTTGACGAAGAAGAAAAAGAAGATAAACAGAAGAAGAATGAGCGTCGATATCTTGTGCGGAGAGGAATGACGCCTGGAGGAGACCCTAAGAGAAAGAGAGGCAGTTGGAAGGAGAATGACTACAATCAGAAGCAGGAAGACGAAGATGAGAATAGTGGGTTGATTTAATGAACGGAAAGATGGATGGATGACCAAAAGCATAGATGGATGGGTGGATGAATGGATTGATGGATATATGATTGGATAGGTGATTGGAAGATGTATAGATGGATAAACGGATATGTGGATGGAGGAACGGAGGAATAGATGGTTAGATGGTTTGGTGGATGGATAGATGGTTAGAAAAACTTATAGACATATAGATATATGAATAGATAGATGGATGGTTGGATGAAAAGGTTCATGAATATAGGCAGGCAGGCAGGCAGGAAGGCAGGCAGGCAGGCAGGCAGGCAGGCAGGCAGGCAGGCAGGCAGGCAGGCAGGCAGGCAGTGAAGTAGGGAGGAAGATGGGTATAGGGAGAAAGGTAAGTAGGACAGAACAATCAACAATGGTCATTACAAAGAACTATTGTAAAGGAAAGCGCCTATTCTTCCAGATAGGAGCTCCGACACTGTTATCCTTCCAACTGCCTTTTCTTCTCTCAGGGTCTCCTCCAGGCGTCATTCCTCTCTGCACAAGATATCGACGCTCATCCAGCTCTTCCCATATCTATGGCGGCCGGAAAGACGACTTGGAAAACGACGCCGTTAGAGGTGGAATGTGACGTCAGCAAGTTCTCGACGAACCTCCAGAAATATTTGTCATTATCTTTTGCCGGAATCGTCTCGGATGCTTAAGCTCGTCTGTAGGGGAAGTTTGGAAATAGCGCGGATTGAAAACCGGTTTCTAAGCTTTTTCTCACTCTCCCTGTCTTTCTCACTCTCTCTCACTATCTCTCTCACACACACGCACATGAAGAGTACGCACGGTGACACGGTGACCGGTTGGTTAGAGCGCTTGTCCCGTAACACGGAGGCTAAGTGTTCGATTCTCCTCCTCTGAGAGACTGAGACGGTTACTGTGTTGGGACCCTGAGCAAGTTCGTCACTTCTGAACTCTGGACGAAGGGCAATATTAGCAAATACAGCTGTATTGCATTTTGTAATACAACCACTTTTTGTCTTGAAACCCTTAAGCACAGTGGGGTCTATTGACCGTTTCCAAGGTTTCTTTCGATTGTTTCCGGTTTAGGTAAAAAGGCAATAAAATAAACCCTTATGTTATTGACTGTATATCAGATTCTGGTCTTGCATTCGATTTAAATAAATTTGATTTGATTTGATTTAACACAAAAAGATTAAAACAGGAATTGATAACGAAATGCGAATATTTTAATGAAAAACTTCTGAAAGCATAACTAAACACAGTACGTTAATAGTTAACCTACAAAATTGCAACGATATCCATTACCGCGGTATCACCGCCATTCCACAAAGGAACGTAATTTAAACACAATAAACAAATTGACAAGATTTTTTATTAGTATTTAGTTAATTTTCGCATATTTTGGCAACGTAGAAATATAAATCAATCACATACAAAACAAATCTATCATAACAATTCTACTAAAACTAAATGCCAGAACATACAATCAGCTGCTACAAATAATTCTACAAAAAGCGAGACTTAGAATCCACTGTGTTTGTGGGGTCGTTCCAACTTCCCTCTGAATTCCACATATTCTCAGTTCCTCCACCAATACCACCACTAACCCACTGTCATCTGCCCTGGGCTCCTCTACTCATCAAGTGCCAAATTGAAATATCACGTCTTCAAGCATTCATACCCAAATCCACCCAATCCTCCACCCTCCAATCTTCGACTAATACTTTTTCCTCTTCATTGCCACATTCCGTTTTATCCCAAATCCCTCGATTTAGAACTCACCCTGCCTTCCTCTGTGTTGGACCTTCCTCTTCTAACAGCCTTCGATGGCGCACCAAAACCAAGCCACAATCAGGCCAGGGTAAATAAAATCATTCTACTAAGACAGAGGCACAGCGTATTGAGGCAGGCCATTGCCAGTTCATTGACAGTATTTTAGATATTAATACAATTTCAGCGGGGTTAAAGGCTTGTGTGTTGGAGGGAATGGGGTCGTTAGTGACCGTAAGGGGCCGGTCCGTTGTTACAGAGCTCGCCGTAGCAGAAACAGTAGAGGGAGCCACCGTAGCCACCCTGGTGATGACAACCGAACTTGTTTTGATCGACGCCGTATTCTCCCTTGTAACAGCCACGAAAAACATCTGCAATGACAAAACACGAAGATATCGATCAAGTGATTTGGAGAAAACTTATCGATTTTCCGAATGATTGATTAATTGACTGATTGATTGATTGACTGATTGACTGACGAACTGATTGAGTGATGGGTTGATTCGATGATTGATTGATTATATCGATCAATTGAATGATTCCCTGACTGTTTGATATATTTGTTCAATGGTTGATTTATTTATTGAGTAATTCTTACATTAGTTGTTTACATTATTCTTTCATTTATCCATTCATGCATTTACAATGTATGTATTCATCCATCTCACTGACCTCCATTTCGATCTCTCCGTACGTAGCAGTTGCCATAGTGACAATCCCACGTGTCTACGCCGTGGGCCTTGGCCTGGTAGTGGTCGAAGGGACCGAGGCACTTGTCCCATCCGCCCCGAAGCCACACCGGTTGCGCGTGGTGCGATTGGTGCCCGTAGCCCTAAATGCAATTTTAATACTATTTGTAATTCTACTTGTGATTGTAGTTGTAGTTGCAGTTATGATTATAAATTTGTGTAGCGCTTCTTCAGAAACTACGAGAGCTGACGGGAGAAGAGGATACAGAGAAGGCTATCAGAAAGAGAAGATTTGTAGTTCGCACGGACTTGGCTAGAAGAGTCAACCAAGAGATGAGCTGCCCATGCCAGCCTGTCCATGGCAAACAAAGACGAAGATAATGAGGGGAAGAGAGAGATGAGAGAGAGAGAGAGAGAGAGAGAGAGAGAGAGAGAGAGAGAGAGAGAGAGACAGACAGACAGACAGACAGACAGACAGACAGACAGACAGACAGACAGACAGACAGACAGACAGACAGACAGACAGAGACAGAGACAGAGACAGAGAGAAAGACAGACAGACAGACAGAGACAGAGAGAAAGACAGACAGACAGACAGACAGACAGAAAGACAGAGACAGAGAGACACACACACAAAGAAAGAGACATACAGATGGACAGAAAGAAGAGTGAGACAGAACGAGGCAGAAAAGAGAGAGACGGGTGGGACCCAAAGGGGCGCCGTATTGGTATCAAATGGGAATGTGGTTCTTATTCATTCATTCATTCTGAGGATTTGATGGAGCGCCTCTTCAAGATTCCTACTCAGAGGCGCTCAGTGTGCTCAATGTGCTCAACTAGAGAGGCGGTACCTGAGTGGAAAAGAAGGGAAGCCCACGGAAGAATTGCAGACCGGCACAGTAAGAACTAAGTAAACAAGTATTAAGTATGTACTTATAGAAAAAGCTTTGATGTTAAACGCACTATGTTAAACGAACTGCCTTCAACAAACCAGCGAAGAGTTAGACCGTGAGAGTTAGGCATGAAGGGTAAAATTTGGGTCAAGGCTAGAGTGGTGAGATTTAGATCGGGTCAAGGTTAGTGTGTGAGAAGGCTAGGATTAGGTTTATGACTGGTTTTGATATATACTACACGGCTATTGGGTAAAGATCGAGTAAACTAACTGGGTCAGATAGAATATACAAACGGTTCAAATCAAGTACATTTATGGGGTTAAATCAAGCATACTAATTGGGCGATCGATTATGAATTGGGTCGGATAGGTACACTAATGGGGCAGATCAAGTATTCCGTTTCAGTCAAATCAAGTATTCTTATAGGTTCAGATTAAGCATAGGCCTACTATTTAGGTCAGATCAGTGAACCAATTGGGTCATATCAAGTAGACTAATTAGGACATTTCTAATCATAGGCTTAGACTCTGGGGGGGGGGCAGCCGGGCCATGTGCCCACCCCGATAATTGAGATGGACTGTACACCCAATGCAACAAGTGTAGAATAAATAACCAAATTCCCCCATATTTTTGACAAGTTTACGCCAGTGTTTCTAATACTAATAGTTGCATCAGGTCTTGTAGGCATAGGGAGAGAACGCGCTAACCTCATGCCCGTGACCTCCTCCGTGACCTCCTCCGTGACCTCCTCCTTGACCTCCTCCGTGACCTCCTCCGTAACCTCCTCCGTGACCTCCGTAGCTGCCGTAAGTCTCATATCCGACCTCATAGACCTTCTTTGGCGGAGAATAGGAACATTGATAGCAGCGCTTATCTGCAACACGAAATTAAGTAAGTAAGTTAGTAAGTTAGTAAGTAAGTAAGTAAGTAAGTAAGTAAGTAAGTATAATTTATTCTTTATAACTACGAACTGCTTATACCGCACTTTGGTTTACATAATAGTTAATACAAAAATAAAGCGTTCTTGTCAAAAATATTTTCTTCATTAATTTGTCCGCCCTATAGGTATTAAAGTGGCGCTCCGGCGTGTCAACACCGTCTCAGCCTCTTTTTCGCCGTGCTGGAGTCGGGAGCGCCTCTGAGTAGTTCCCTTGAAGTGGCGCTATATAAATTTATGAATGAATGAATTTATGAATGAATAATCGGTCGTGCAGTCTTGGCCTCATGGAATAGTGCTGTTGCCCCAACGGTGGGAAATGATGGTTCAGTCCAAGGCCCTGGTCACGCAGCACCGTAGAAAAGAGGATTCCGTCTGCTCTCGTATCGAATTACTTCGGTTTTATAGCAAGACCCTTCAAGAAGACCCATGCATGCACTGAAGAGAGGCACTCTTTAAGTATCACTTTGCCGTACTGATCATGATGACGACGACGATTGTGACGATGATTACGATGATGATGATGATGATGATGATGATGATGATGATGATTATGATGATGATGATGATGATGATTATGATGATGATGATGATGATGATGATGATGATGATGATTAAATCGGAAAATACATACGTGGCTTGTAGTGGTGTTCTTCCTGGTGGTAACCTGCCCTTCTAACTCTGACCTGACCCTGCACGACCTCTGAACCCGTGTCATTCCTCGTTGACCCCGTAACATCATGACCTTGAGACGACCCTGCGTCCAGAAGGTCAGAGGTTGTCACGTAAAGCGTAACCATGGCGACGATAGCGCATCGAACCCAGAACCTTCTCTGCTCCATTGCGTCCGTTGAATCTGCTACTGAAACAGAGCATCCACTGGCGTTTATATAGCGCTGTCTAGCGAACCATCTGCCATCGCAGACGCTCCTTGTAAACTAATGTCTAGCAACTCACAACACTATTGTTGCCTCTGAATAGTTGCCTTGAAGAGCGCGCTATATAAATGTCTAGTTGATTGATTGGTTGCCATGAAACATTCATCAAACTGTTTTCTGGGCCAAGTACTCTCGTCATGGTCAGAGTCGTTGCAGTTCCTTGCACACCCTTTTAAAGCTTCAATCGCTATGTCACTTAAAGTAGTACAGCAATTCTAACATACCTCTTTTAAGGGTATCATTGGCTGTACAAGTCAAATGTATACGCGTAGTTTTGAACACCTTTTTAAATGCTTAATTGAAAATATAAGTTTCAGCACCCAGAGAGTTTAGATATCTTTGTCATTCATTAGGTGGCGTAGTTTTACAGCACCTAACCAAGCATTAGTCCATTAAGCTTAAACCGGAGGTGCAGTCATGGATATGAAGCGTTAAAGATTTCATTTTTTAGCCTCGGCACATGAGCTGAGAGCCAGTCTTATCCCTACCTACAGTGTACGGTCAGTGTACTCGTTATTGCTGAATGGCTAGGCGACGCTAGCGAAGGTGAAATCGCAATACAAATTTCTGCCTTGGATGGAGTTAGAACCCCGACCACTTCTCGGTTGACAGTCCAACACCCTAACCACTAGGCTACTGCGAATCACTGTGGCTTGCATCCAGGCATTTACTGTGGCTTTCTACGTTCTGAACATAGAACGCAAAAGTGAATGTAATGGGACATCAGACAAGTTATGTCTTCGAGCGTCCTAGCCACACTTGTTTGCACTTTTAACGGACATTACTTTAGAGTGTGGTTCTCTGTTCAGACGTATTCATCTGGTTCCCCGTCCTCCCTCTCCCTCCTTCCCTCTCTCCCTCTGTCCCTCTGCTTTGATGTGTGTTGACGAACGTTAATTAATAATGACGACCGTTTTCTCTAATTAAAATTCACAGCCACGTGTGAACTCCATCTGGTGCCCAAAAATTGGAAAGCAGCGTCACCTGGCGACGGCCAGAATTAATGACGCATAGCCCGAGGCCGAGTAACCTGGGTCCGATCGCCGCTGGTCATCAGACACAGTGGGCGTCTCGGACATAAACGATGGTAGTATGGCCCATTGTTTAACGACACCCTGTGTCTATGAGGGACGATGACCTTAACCTATTTGAGTAGTTTTCCTGCGCTTAGGAGGCACTTCATTAGTAGCCTAAGAGGTATACTTAAAAGAGGTGTGTAAGGACTGCCTTCTCCTTGGTTTATCGCTGTGTAGTTTCTGTTGAGCATTGCTTAAAAGAGGTGTACAAGGATTTCTAAATTGATTGGTGGATGGTTCTGGTGTGGGGCAATCAGAAGACAGAGGCACCTTAAAGTCAAGGTAATTACAAAAGTAACCTTGAAACTCCGCTACTGCTCGTACTCTGGCAGTGCCATACTCAAGTCTCGATGAAGGAGGAGGGCGACGCCAATTACCTTTGCTATCACAGTTTCATTAAACTGAATCTTCTACTAAGTAGGCCTACCTTTTGAACCACAGAGCTTATTAGAAGAAACTTGTCTTGAGAAAATTTTAGATTTGGAGAGAAAAAAGTTTTATTGTGTATAATTGAATTACAAGTGTTTAGACAGCGTATAATATTACTATTGGTTTGTATTATTTAACGAAATCTTGTGGCTTCAAAATATTTCAGTGTAGAAAATACGGTGAGAACTGTAAGAAAAATTCTATTGAACGTCAACGGCTTTTATTGGCATAGGATGTCGTTAAACAGCTAGAAGCAATCGTTCAAATCTATTCTCGAACCATGTGGACAAGATGAGGTTCAAATCAACGGCCTTGACAGCCAAATGTCGTTTAACATTGGGTAGTTTTTCATCCTTTTATGACACAGAATCGTTCAAAAAAGCTACCTACCAATCACCAGCTAACTCGATCGATTCCTTATATTTAGTAGAAGTTCGCAAAATCGTGATATTACAACGTGTAATATTTTGTTGAAAATAGAGATTGTGCAGTTGAGACTGAAATATTCATTAACACACCTCAAAAATCCTTTCATTGCAGCCTATAATTAATTGCTCCCGCACTTGATCAACATATTTCCTGTAGAAGGTGAGTGCATTTGAGAGATAGGGACCAACTGAGGTAAAATATCGGGATTGCGCCATAGCTGTTTTAGTATGGTATGGTATGGTATCTGAGAATTTATAAAGCGCCTCTCACAGTGCGAACTATTCAGAGGCGCTCTCAGCGTGTGAGCCTCGCGGAAACAAAAGACATTAAACGATGAACAACACAGAGAGAAAACCTAGTAAGTAGGGTCCCACGCTGTACCAAGGGAAGGGAGTTCCATAGGGATGGACCAGTGAGTAATCTAGACGTCTTTGGGGGGGGGAAGTTCCCCCCCAGGATTGATGTTTCCCCCCCAGAGGCGAGGAATATTACAATGTACAGACCATCAGGGGAGGAAAAATCCCCCCCCCCCAAGATCGATGTGGATACATGGTTTCCCCCCCCCAGAGAGATGGATTCCTAAAAAAAAGGTCATCAACTTTTTTTGACAGAGGAAAAAAGTAAAAAATTGGGTGAAGGACTAAAAAAAAAAAAGTCATCAACTTTTTTCGAAGATGAAAAATGGAAAAGTCTGAAACTTTTTAAAGATGGAAGACAAAATTTTGTGTCAATTGTTTGCTCCCCCCAGAAACCTGGTTTCCCCTCCCAGACGAGGGGGACTAGATTAAACACTGGGGATGGACCCACGACAGCGAAAGAGCGAGACTGAGCCATAGTAGACCTCACCCGGGGAACAAACAGATCAAACCGATTCAGAGAACGTAGGAGTCGGTGAGAAGAAGCAGAGAGAGGTTTGCGCATCAGGTCACAAAGGTAGGCTGGAGCTAAGCCCTGCTGTGCCTTGGAGACAAGAGTTATGATTTTGAAGTGAATACGAGCGGAGACAGAAAGCCAATGCAAGACATCAGTCTAGTTTGAGGAAATTAACAGATCCAGTCTGTTGGAGGGGCGAAGTGGACGATGCGAGGAGACAGAAAGAGTGAATTACATCAATTAAATATTTTAGATAAGGTACGGTCGACGTAATGATTACGCTGGAAGTAGGCCTATCAGTCGAAAGTCCAGGGGAAGGAGGAGTGCGACAATCAATTTTTAATGATAAACAACTACTCAATCAACCAAAACCCTGGCCTTTCTGTTTCCGCGTTAACGGCTCTGGCAGCCGCAAGATGTCGCTAGAGAGTGGAAACTACTAAAGCTGATGATACTGCAAATAATACCAATTACACCTATTGTCGCTTCAACGCTGTCACTGCCGTTATTCGAATCAACAAATGTCACAAAATATTACAGGTAAAGTAGGAATTTATAAGATGGACGTTAGCATCTCCAGCAGTTAAAAAGATGTCTCCAAATAATGTATGATCTCAAATTAAATATAACGAAAATTTGCTTCATTAAGACACCTTTAAAACTTCTTTAATGTACAATACATATTCTGCCGTTACGCAAATAGCAATGTTGAACAATTCTTGTGAGGTAGTTCTTGTCACCTTCGAATTTTCTCGAAAGACGAAGGCCAGCGACAGTTGGTATGTTCGCAAATTTAAATTAAAAGCGTTGAAAGGTGTTTAAATTAATTAACGTTAATTTTAATTAAAGGTGTCTAAAGAACATTGGAGTACAAGCCTGTAAACACTTTGACTTCAGCCGCTGGGTCATAAGGAATTGTGAAATCAAGGCTCCCTGATTTGACAGAGGCGATTGAATATGGCGTTGCTATATATAGCGGGGTGCGGTGGTGTAGCGGTATGTTCTGTGCCTTGTAACCGGACGGTCGCAGGTTCGAATCTACATCAAGCCACAGGGTAGCGACCTTGGACAAGTTGTTCACCCACAATTGCCTGTGAGGAAGGCAACGGAAACCCAACTCACTCATCTCCAAGGACTCTGTATTCAAAGGACCGGAATCTCCTTATGTAAGGCCGTTGGACAAGTTATCTCGTCCATGGAGCGTGGCGCCTCCAGCGACAAAGGCGTAGAACTTCGTGCTTAGATAGCAAATGCAATGCGCTTTCTGCGAAGAAAATCGACGAATAATTATTTTTTAATTAATAGACAATTGCCTTTGCAGAGGAATTATATTTAATATGTGCTGTATTGTCTATTACAACTTATATGACATTTTATTCAATTTTAAAGCTAACTTTGCAGAACTTTTGCAGTACGCAAACATGCAACAATTGGACCCATACTCTATCACTTCTTTAGACGTGCGTGTGTGTGTGTCGAATGTTGATTAGGCCTACGGTTACACAATCTGATGGTGTCCCAACGTGTTAGCCATGGCTTTGGCCTAGTCAGTTATTAACTCTGCTGCCAGTCTGATCTAGGCCTAAAGGCTTTGCATACAACCAAACTAGCTGCAGTCCTCGTTGCAAGTCGACAGCGTGTACCACAGTCCTCCACAAGGGGGATTTAGCAAAATTTATGTTCTTGCAGTCTCTGGATGACTGTTTGGTACAGTTTTACTGACCACTGAAGAATGCACAATCTCTTGACAGTTTTGTCAACATATATTTAGGTAAAATTAACTTCATTATTGCTTGTCTTTATGGCCGTTTCTAAAAAAACTTAGTATTGGGGTTGAAGTATTTATGACTGCAATCCAGAAACATATGGTATAGGCTCCCTACATTTTAATTTTTTAACCATCCCCAAAGCACTTAGTTATTAATTGACTGACTCAGGTGGATGGAGAGCCGAGTTCGCCAATACAGTATAGTATTCTCTGAATGGATACCATCAAAGTACTAACCATGCTCAGCATTGCTCAACTTCTTGCACTTTGCCAGCATCTTAAACAGTGTCTCTATATGATAGTTTTTGAGATTGTGAGGCAATGACTGATCGGTTGATAACTGTTCATTAAGTTGACACTTAAATGTTGGTCTTTATTGTGATCTGGAGGATTTGCATTACTTTACACCATTATTTTAGAATTCTACTACTTAGGCCCTAATATAAAGTTACAAGTGCGACTTTTTTGCAATTCTTGATTAAATTGTTAAATCCTTTGCAACACATAACTATAGGCCTTTTTTGCTTAGTTTCTTTATTCAACAAAGAACATTTAATACAATATATAGGCCTACCCAATACTTATTACCATTTCAGATCATTGAAAAACACACAAATCATTAGGAACAAAAGTTTTTATAATTAAAGCTTTCACTAACTGAGTTATAAATTTGTACAGAATACTGTTCAGAGCCAATGCTAAAGTGTACCTGTGCAGACAGATGTAACAAACATGTAATAAATTTGAATCTTGCACTGTTTTTTAAATGTTTATAAATATTCTACACTAAGTATTTAGTCACCAACGATAATGACAATGACAATGATGATGATGATGATGAATGATGATGATGGTGGTGGTGGTGGTGGTGGTGGTGGTGGTGGTGGTGGTGATGATGATGATGATGATGATGATGATGATGATGATGATGATGATGATGATGATGATGATGATGATGATGATGATGATGATGATGATGATGATGAAATCCAAAAGCCCTTGAGATTTCACTACATGTAAAAGAATAAGTTTCAACAGACTGAAAGAGAAACCATGGAGTAACAAGGTATAGGCCTACATGGGTCTATAGCTTCGTAATGCCCAACGCATGTTTCCACAATTTAGATTACTTAAACTACAGTAGGCCTAATTAAAAACAATATCTATACACTTATTATAATTTACCTTTCTTGGTTCTTTGGAAACCGAAAGAAAGATAATCCGGGATTCTTCTTCCTAGAATTCGTGCAATTAATAGCTGAAGACCACATCGCGTATGTAGACTTGCTTACCTCTCGAGAGACCCGTACACCCGCGACGACAGATGTCGCCACGATCTCCCCGCTGCCGGAAGTACAACGTTATTTTCACGAGTAACCAATCCTCTAAATATAGAATCCTTGCTCATCTCATACACGGGTCTTATAAGTTAAAGCCAATGATCTGCTTTCGGGCAGAGAACTTATCATCGTCATCATCATCATCGTCGTCGTCGTCTTCTTCATCATCATCATTAACATCCTGTCCCGGTGAGAAAATAACTAATGAAAATACTTTTGAGTATACCTCATTAAGGCATCGAAACTTAAGTATGTATGATGCGCTTTTATTGAACGGCTTAACATGCACTTACCGAAGGCTTTCGTTGTCAAAACTTGAACCTGATAGACGAGCTAATCTTTAAAATCATAACGTAAAAACGGATTTGGACACCTGTAAAAGGATTATCAACCAATATATATATATACTAGTGTGTATGCCCGTCATATTATGACGTCATATTATAGGCCTATATGTATCGTTGGTTAGCGTCGTCGTCAAGACAAACGGTTTATGTTTCACAATAGAACAGAACCCGTTTGTGACGTAGCGTCCCCCGACAGACGGACACTATATGGATATTATATGTATAGATAAGCAACAGCATTACAACAGCAATTATTTTGGCAAACTTTTCAGATGCAAGGTCGAAACGGCGTCTCTTCTAAGGTTCGGCAATGTTCAAGCTCAATTAATTCAACAAACAGTTAGTTGCTGTTTAACAACGCTGTGTCATAATAAAGATGATTAGCGTCGCCCTCCTCCTTTCTCCAGGCCTGGGGATAGCGACGTCAACGGCCTTTGCTGTCGCTAAACAGTTAAATCCAACCCATGAAAATTCTGCGCAATACAGTTTTGTGGTGGTACGATTCCCAATCTCGGATAGAAAAGGGGGCAACTCCACCAATGTTCGTACTTTGACAGTGCCAGTCCGAAGTCTGGAGAAAGAACTTGGGCGTCGCTAATCATCTTTGTTATGACACAGTATCGTTAAACAGCAACGGTTTTAACCATCTTATAAGCACATTCGTAACTTACGCAGTTGTCCAGAGGGTAGTCAAAAGACAGGCCCAAATCTGGTTGCCAGGGTGTCAACAGAAGGGGTTGAGGAGTGAACAAGTCGGTTTTGTTTAGTTTGAGAAGAATTGGAATGCGGGAGATCAGTCGAGCCAGGGTAGAAAATCTTCAAGAGGTGAAACTAGTTTGAGTGGCTCGGTTGGGGAATTTTGAGACGATTAGTGACGGGGGGGGGGGTCGAGAAAGACTGAGATAGGAGGATGATCGGTTAGAGCGGGGTGGCTGGGTGGTGAAAAGTTCGCAAAGATATTGTAGGATGTTGTAGGGTAGTGATAGGATTGTGAAGTGGAGGAAAGACGGAATCTTGCGTTTAGATAATCGATTTAGTAGTAGTAGTTCCGGTGTCTATAACGACAGATTATAGTTTCCAGGACCGTTGACCTTCCCCTCCTCTTTGTCTATGCTTGGGACTGGTACAATTGACACGGACTGCTTCATAGCATTTAGTTAAATCAATATGAAGGTGTGTAAGAAGAGCTAGTATTTTAAGATATCGATCGGATCATACATAACGGCCACAGGCAGTAAAACGTTACATCGCTTAAATTACTAATAGAAGACAAAACGATTACTGAAAATAAGAAAATGTAAAGGGAGGCAATGTAAGGTCGTCGTCACAGGCCCTAGCAGCCATGATATGTCGTCAGAAAAGGAAACATTAATATTACGGCCAGTTTCGACACCTTTTACTTTGAGAATATATGCGCTATATAGGGGAAACTCGATCGGTAGCGTTACTTGTGATAACCATATGGAAAAGAAAATATTCATGATTGACGTCAACGGCATTTAATGCCATAGGCCTAAACGTTCAAATTATCTCTGTGGAACTTGGGGCCGGTGGGACCATGGAACTTAAAGCCACATAGCTTCTGTCTTCAAATCTCTCCACTGACGTAAAATACTCGAACGAATAGAATATAAAGTCATATCATTCACCTACAATACACTCCAATCATCCCAGCCTTCCTATCTCCGTCAGCTGTTCACGGTCCAACCAATCCGCTCAACCAACTCCTCCTCTGCCCGAACACTTCTCCACCCTTGTGTCACCTCATCACTGAAATTTGTGAATCACTCCATAGCCATAGCTGTCCAACCTCTCTGGAACAAGCCCCCACCAGTACTACGAGAAATATCAGATCCATGCTACGAACTCACCAAAACCTCACCTCTGGATATCTCTCCACAGGTCTTCCTCTTCTCCCTAGATCCTTCGGTGTTTCAACTTGAAACACCACCCAACTTAGCCATCTGTCTGACTGTCTTCCTGATTGATTCCTTTTTTTAAAATCTGAAACTGACTTCAGCCCCCACCGCCTATCGATTATGACTTCGCGACTTCGTTTCTTTAGACCCCCTAACTTACTCGAATTACCATAGTGATGATGATGACGACGACGACGACGACGACAACGAAGACGATGACAATATTGATGACGCTGGAAGGGTTGAATAAAGTAATCTAAGTGCAAACCTTATAACCCGAAGCAAGACGGATGGAGGCGTTATAACTCTAGCACGATACACTGGCAGTGCCAGTTCCGAGCCTGGATAAAGGAGGCGGGCGACACTAATGATCCTTGTTATCACACAGCATCGTTAAACTGAAACTACTACTACTCAAATGATTTTAAGTTAACACACTCGGACTGTCTGGATATTATCTACAAATACCATATATCCATACAGAAGAATTTGTAGAAATCTGAGATGAACTTTGAAACGAACATTGTATAGACACTGTGTGATTAATCACTATCGGACCATTGCAAGCTTCAGGTTCTAGATTCTCGCTCTGCAAATCCCACCGTCCTAGTTACGGATTCGTCGTTAAAATAAATAAATATATACAGGGCCTATTCAAGAGCCCGCTGTTTCCTCATATCAGAAAACCGAGTTGAGTAGAGAAAGGTCTTTGGAGTCAGCAAAGACTGAAGATAATTTGGTTGACTGAAATGTTAAACCTTTGTATAGGGCCTACAATTAATAAATATGACATAATTTTATGCAGTTTGTTATTAAGTCACTATCCCATTTTTGCTGACACTAGGCACGATAGTATGGGTCAATTCAAGATATCTAGTTCTGCATCGTGTAAGCTATTAAGTCAAACAGGCCCTACTGAGGTAACGATTAAACTATTTGGCAGACTGGCCTTTGTTTAAACTCTTGATGCAGTGATTTTGAACTCAGTGCCGACATCTAGTGAATCAAACATAAACACGACGTAGGCTTGGCTAATGAAGGTGTGCCAACCATATTCCAGAATAGAATTGTTCTTTAAAATGTGCAGAATTTGAAGATTTTGTGATTTTTAATTATATTGCTTCATTAGGTTCCTTATATTATTGTTTTCTTGTGGTCTATTTTTTAGGAGTTTTAGGCATTCTTAATGTGTAGTTATGCCAACATTTTCATGCCACTAAAATAAAATTGAGATGCGGTGGTCTTGAAAGCAGCTGCGGCATCTGGCGAATCAAAATTAAAAAAGACACTTGGCGTCAAATATGACACACTTAAATAAAGTGCAGAAATCTGAACAAACTGTACATAAAGTATTAAAGACTGATTGAAAACAAATTGCATCAATTGAAGTGCTTCCTCGTATTTGAGTTATCGTTCTGTTAAAGCTGAATTGTAACAGTTAATTGTAGTAGAAAGATTAGCCCCATTAAACACCTTTTATATTGATCCATTTAATTCTATATAATACATTTTCGGAAAAAGACCGGTATCGCTTCTCGGCCTTTTGGCTAAGATCAAAGTGTAGTATCTGTTCTTATCCGAGGAGTATCGATATCGTGAGTTTTGCGTTGTTTTCGTGCGAACGTTTTGGATTACTCGACATGGCTTCTGCAAGCAACACCAGCTCCATCTACCGAGAACGAATGGAAAAGACCGTCGTCGTCACCCTGCCACCGGAAGGTAAGCCATACTTGAGACCGGAAGTGGTTAGCCTAGTTGTAAACACAGTCGGCAACTCCGCTGTCGAAGCTATCGGCCAGCGAGAAAGAAATCTCCAGTGGGAGATTACCTTTAAGTCCGTCGAATTAAAGAATCAGTTTGTCTCAAAAGAAAAACTGGAAATCAAAGGCCACGCAGTCCGCATCTCAGGAATTCGCCGCAGCACTATCCGTATGCGTGTGTTTTATGTGCCCTTTTACGTCCCGACAACTGTAATTACCCAGCAACTAGAGAAAGTAGGAACCACTGTAATTAACGCTTTCACCGAAAAAGACAAGGAAGCAAATTGCAACACAAATGTCCGCAATATCGTGGTCGAGTGTGATAAACCTGACGTAATTCCAGACAGAATGACATGGGAATATGACGGAATGAAGGGACAAGCTCTGATCAACGTTTCTGGACGGCCTCCTCGTTGCCTACGCTGTAATGAAAGAGGTCACAAGAAGTACCAGTGCGTAGCTCCGTACTGCAAGTCCTGTCGGAAGGTAGGGCATGAAGAATCTAATCTTTGCCGCAAATTGCAACCAAGTTTTGCAGCAGTGACAGCATCCTTCCGTGATGTGAAAAGGGACAATGAAGAGGAGGACATTGATGAAGCTCCGGTCGATGATGAAGAAACGCTGCTGCCTGTAGCAACAGCAATGACCCATGGAGAAGAAACGGATTGCCCACTGCCATCAGAAACCACCAATGCAGCAAGTTCTGACAACATCACTGAACTGTCAGTGGATGACTTCCCTCCATTGCCACAGTCCCCAGTCAAGCCAGCAGCAAACCTAACACCGCTTATGCCAAGAACAGAAAATGAAATGCCAGTGAACACTGGAAAAGACATGGAGGTTGATTGGAACCAAAGTAAACTACAAAAACGAAAACTCAAAGAAAACACACCTAAACAAGGAAGCAATGATCCTACATCCTTGCGAAAGAAGACATGCCCGATCTTGGTCACTTCCACAAGACAGTTATGCAAGAAAGATGATCAGGTCAACTCTAAGGCATCTTCCACCGATGGCCGAGGCAAGACAGGTACCTCACCTCATATATAATCAATCATGGATGTACAATTTAAAATCGTTACGTTAAACGCAAATGGACTAAGAGACTCTGGTAAAAGAAACCGCATCTTTACGCTCTTAAAGCTCAAAGATCCTGCAATAGTTCTCCTACAAGAGACTCATTGCACCAGTCTTAGCATGGCTAAACTTTGGGAAAAGGAATGGGGTGGGAAATGCTTCTGGAGTTTTGGGAGTGCCAGATCGAAAGGAGTTGCATTTCTGTTAAATCCAAAATTTAATTTTCAAATTGAACATTTCGAATGGGACAACGATGGTCGTCTTCTTGTGCTTGACCTAAAATGCAATGAAACAAGGTTTCGCATTTTGAATGTCTACGCTCCAAATAAGAATTCAGAAAGAGTCGTATGGCTTAAGCATCTTAGGCGATGGCTCTGTGGTAGCAAAAACCTAGTTGTTGGAGGTGATTTCAACTTTGTTGAAAATACTGCATTGGATAAAATTGGGGGTAATTTGACCTATGGTGATTTTGGATCTGACATTTTCTGTAAATACAAGCAAGATTTCTGCCTGTTTGACCCCTTCCGCAGCAAATTTCCATACAAAGTGGAGACAACGTGGCGCTCAGCCGACAACTCGATTGCTTGCCGGCTAGATCGCTTTTATCTCTCTGCATCCTTTTCCCAGAACGTTGAAAACATTATACATTCTCCTGTTCCAGATTCTGACCACTCTTTAGTCCAGCTTACTATCAACCCTGAAGACCTACAAGCCACTGGACCAGGCTACTGGAAATGTAATACCTCTATCCTAAATGACCCAGATCTAAAGGCAGACATGGAACAGCTGAGCACCTGTCTGCGAGAAGATGCCTCTACCAAAGACACAGTCTGGTGGGAATCAGCTAAGGAGCGCTTCAAGAAACTCCTCATACTCCACTCCATGCGTTTGGCTGATAACACCAAGTGCAAAGTCAGAGACATTGAACGACGCATTAAAGATATGGAGGAATCGAGGGTTCATGTTCTTGGTGGACAGGAGGAACATCTCTTATTCTTAAAGAAGGAATTACAAGGACTTCTGGACGAAAGGGCAGAAGGAGCAAAAATCCGATCCAGAGCAAAGACTTTAGATGCAGAAGAGAGACCTTCACAGTTCTTCTTCCGAAAGGAAAAATCACGAAAGGAAAAGGCAACTGTAAGAGAACTTCTGATTAATGGTGTAAAGGTAACAGACAGAAAGTCAATTCTAAATGAAACAACGAAATTCTATAAAAGTCTGTATACAATGGAACCTATTGAATCAGATGCCATTGACAGACTAAAACCTTTTGTACGTAAGCTACCGGAGATGTCTGCAGAGATGTGCGAAGGGCCAGTTTCAGTCCAAGAGTGCAGGGCGGCCATTAAAGACATGCATGACAACAAATCGCCTGGGTCCGATGGTCTTCCGAGAGAATTTTATGCAAAATTCTTTCACCTATTCGAGGATATTTTTGTGGAAGTGCTGAACAGTGCTTTTGCAACGGATTTACTTTCTGAATCTCAAAGATATGGAATTATTACTCTTGCTTGCAAAGACTCTTCAAAGGCAGATTTTTTGACAAGCTGGAGACCAATATCTTTGCTAAACGTAGACTACAAAATCTTATCAAAAGTACTATCCAAGCGCTTGGCATCAGTTCTCTCACAGTGTATCCATGCAGATCAGACGTGCAGTGTACCTGGCAGATCCATCACTGATAATCTTCATCTAATCAGAAACATTGCGGACTACTGTAATATAAAAAACATTCCGGTGGCAGTTGTTTCATTCGACCAAGAAAAGGCGTTTGACCGTGTATCTCACCAATATCTGATTGAGATTCTAAAAGCATATGGATTTGGTGAAACATTTCTACGATGGATCACTTTGCTGTACACAAATGTGGAAAGCAGTGTCATAGTCAATGGTTGGGTTGGACCAAGATTTCCAGTGACCAGAAGCGTGAGACAGGGCTGTCCCTTGTCAGCCCTACTCTATGTCTTCTGTATAGAACCGCTTGCTGAAGCCATTCGGAACGATCCATTGTTTGACGGTTTTAAAATGCCTGCATCACAAGAAGAAATCAGACTCTCTCAATATGCTGATGACACAAATACCATAGTGACATCAGAAAGATCCATAGCAACGACTCTGAGATGGTTCAGTATATACGGCAAAGCCTCTGGGGCCAAAATCAATGACAGCAAATGCAAAGGACTCTGGCTAGGACCATGGAGAAACAGAAAAGACTCCCCTTTCGGTTTTAAATGGTCAACAAGCATCAAAATTTATGGTGTCTTTTATGGAGAGAATTCGACACAGCAAAATGGCAAAGCCATTCTCGACAAAGTAAAGAAAGCCATAAATCTGTACAAGGGACGAAATCTCACGTTGTCAGGAAAGGCTATGCTGGTTAATACAGCAATATGTTCCAAACTCTGGTATGTCGGTTGCTGTATGATCTTTCCATCCAGCATTATCAAAGATATCAATAAAGCCATTTTCAGCTTCGTCTGGAGTGGTCAGACTGAGCTAGTAAGCCGAAAAACTATTATTGATGCTCCTTCAAACGGTGGGCTTGGTATCATTGATATTGAGTCCAAACTCGACTCTCTCATCTGCACTCATGTCAAACATTTGCTGACAGCATCTGATCTGAAATGGCAGGATTTTGCCATCTACTGGATTGGTATGCAACTCCGACGCCATAACCCCGACTTTGCATCCAACCTTCGACCACATGCTGAATCACCCACTCCCTTTTACGAGAAAGCCCTGGTTGTCTTTCGTCGTGTTGCTGCTCTTGATCCCCTTCTTCAAGTGAAAGACTACAGTGCCAAAAACACCTACTCTGCTCTTAAGAAGCCTTTAGTCAAACCACCGAACATTATGAACAAACACCCTCTGATCAACTTTGCACAAACCTGGCATGCTGTCACAAACCGTTCTGTATCTCCTAAAGCGAGAGAACTTAACTGGAAGATAGCTCACGGAGTCCTTCCTGTTAACGACTACCTCCAAAGACTCCAGATCATCCGTCACAACCGCTGTCCTTTCTGTGACCAACCTGAGACTCTGACCCATCGCTTTCTTGCATGTAAAGAAGTCCGTCTCTTGTGGCGTTGGGTGGAACGGATTATGTCAGACATTGCCTGCAAAGCCATTAAAATAGACACAAACTTTGTTCTATTCCAGCAGACAATGGACTTAAATTCCTGGGATATAATAACTCTCCTTGTCTTGAGCGGTGAAGCCAAACTTGCCATATGGACACAAAGAAACCGGGTGAAATATGACAAGAAGAGACTGTTGAGCCAAGATATTCTTCGATTCTTTGTTCACTGTGTAAAAATCCGTATACAGGCAGACTTTGTGAGACTGGACAGACAAACTTTTGCGAATATCTGGTGTAGAGGAAATCCTCCTCTCCTTGCAAAAACAGATGGAGACAACCTCATAATAAACATGACTGTGTAAATACATGTATAAGAACTTTTCTTTAGAGCTTACCTGGCAAAATTAAGTTAGTTCTCCATAGCACTTTATCATTATTCTGTAAATTTTAGGTAAACAGAGCTTTTGCGAAATAGCATCAGTTTCATGTAACAGTGTAGATTAAATGATTCTTTAGATCTTATTACACTGCTTAAGTGCAAACCTTTTGTACTGTATCTTTATAAAAAATGATTTTGTGTATTTGTAAACCTTTGAAACATTTTTGCATTACATCAATGCACACCTACTGTACTGTATTTTAAAGAAACGATATTGAATACCCGACCGTAAACAATGGGATGTAAACAATGTCTATTCATAAACATTGAAATCATTATTACATTGCTTCAGTGCATATTACTGTACTGTGTTTTAAAGAAATGATATTGAAAACCTAATTGTAAACAATAGGGAGTAAACAATGTCTGTTCATAACCATTGAAGACATTAGCACATTGCTTTAGTGCATAGGCCTACCTACTTGGCTGTATTTTAAAGAAACGTTATTCAAAATCAGATTGTAAACAATAGGATGTAAACAATGTCTGTTGATAAACATTTTAGACATTACCACATTGCTTCAGTGCATAAGCCTACCTACTGTACTGTATTTTAAAGAAACTATTGAAAATCTTGGCTGTAGATATCTCAGTCATTTCTACATTGCTGTAGTGTTTTCTCTACTGTACTGAGAATGCTAGTGAATGTTGTAAATCGATTGTAAATATTTCTGTACATTATTAAAAGATAAAAAAAGTATCTGTTCTTATCAGCTTAATATCTGATACGTCCCCTATCCGGGGACATCGATATTAAACTGATTTTTGGACTTGGGAGAAGATGCAGGGGCTTGCTCCGGCTTCTCCACGGGTTGGCCCGGTATTGCAGTACCTCCGGGATCGGCCCACTCCCCTCACGGGGAGAAAGTCTAACAAAAAATAAAATTATCTAGGCAAGAAAATGATCTCGCTGCCTATTTTGGTTCACGTGATTTTGATACAGTTTAAAGTAAGCCTCATGAACGCTATATCGTTACTACATTATTTAAAAATTAAATTGAAATAATACCAATGGCCTATGCAGCCAGAATATGTTGCTCGCATTCAACGTTATTAACAATTATTGTATTGTATTGTATTGTATTGTATCTGAACATTTATAAAGCGCCTCTCACAGTATTCGCTAATCAGAGGCGCTCCCAGTGCGAAAGACCCAGTCAATAGAACGTAGTTTTAAGACAGCGGAACGAGGCACTTGCAGGCCTGGATTAACTATGGTTCCACTGGGTCCCGGGACTCAGGCCTACCAAACATGTCATTAATAAGGGGCCTTTAAATTTTCAGCTATTATTTCAGGGACAAGATAGACTGACAAATTTAACACTTGTGAACTTTGAGTGTGAAATTGTGCAACGGCTAAATTTTCAGGATATTGTTAAAAGTTTTTCTGTTATGAAAGCATTTCGTAAACAGTTTTAAATTCATAAATATCTGTGTTATAATTTAAATTTTGTAACCACTTATTGATTGAACACATGGGCGGCGATCCGGGGAGTCGAGGGGAAAAAGACCCCACCTTTGAGAGTTGGGGTCACACTATAGAGTTGCCCCTCAATTTTGAAGACACACCAAAAATGGTCAACAAATTTCTTTCGTACACGAGCGTGAAAAAATGTTTTCACCTCTTTTTTTTTACCAAATTGGTTCAAAAGTGTCCCGTGTCTCTCCCCCCCTACCTGCCAAACAAGATCGACGCCAGTGATTGAACATATATATTATAGGGCCTACTATACAATTTTGGAACCAGGCCTACAAAATGTTAATCCGGCCCTGGGCACTTGGGCCACCAGCTAATAAAGAGGCACGTGTCAGTGGAGAGAGTTGATTTCAAAGAGCAGGACCAATGGAAGAAAAGGTTCGAGTTTTGGCCACAGTGGTCCTGGTTCATGGGACAAAAAGATCATGGCGATTAAGCGATCGTACTGGACGAAGGGAAGCAGCTGAAACTGCAGACGAACAAGGTCACAGAGGTACTTGGGTGCTAAGACCGAAGGACTAAAGTGAGAATCTGAAAGCTGAAGCCGATCAGTCAGAGGAAGCCAATGAAGATAATCGAAAATAAGAGGAAACATGAGACGAGAGAGGAAGTCGAGCCATTTATCTGTCCGCAGCATGTAAAGCAGCTTGGAGGGGGGGGGGGATAGACGGACTTTCGGCAGCCCAATCAAAAGGGAACTGCAGTAGTCAATCCTGGAGCAGATGAAGGTATGGATGATAGTGGTGAAAACGGAGGCGTTCCCATGGCAGTGGGAAGGCTCCGAGAAAAAAAGGTTTTAAGAACAGAGAGGGATGTAGGAAGAGATCCAGAAAGTATGGCGTATATACTATTGCTACGATTATAGAGGTTTTTGAACGTCTAATAAAAGGCAAGGCTATTTCAATACAAAAGCGCTATATAAATGGTCAATGCCGTTCAATCAGTGTAGAGATACAGAGGATTGCAATAACACCCAACCGGAACACTCAGGAAACGATTACACATTTTCTCTTAGAATGGAAGAACTATAACGCAACAGCACAAATAGGAATTGACCAAAATATCGATGGGAATGCTCTACCAAAAGTGTTTCCTGTCCAGTAGATCAAGAGTTTTCCCCAAACAACAACACCCGTCAACAAGTTCCTTAATTTAAATTCTAATTTAAAAGCTGCATTATGCCATAGTAACGGTGAGAACTATTTAAAATAATTATAATAATATTATAATATTTATAATAATTACACACCTTTTTAAGAGCAATATTAGCCCTGTTATAAACGAAAGCAGATGCGCGTTCTGTATGTTTTCTCTATGGATTGTATTCTTCTTTATTTTCGTTCATCTTTTTCATTTCTGCGTGTATTCTCTTTGGATTGTATTCTTCTTTATTTTCGTTCATCTTTTTCATTTCTGTGTGTATTCTCTTTGGATTGTATTCTTCTTTATTTTTGTTCGTCTTTGTTTCTGTTGTGTTTTCATGATTGTTTTTGGTTATCTTCCCTTTTTGTTCTTCTTTAATCTTGTTTTCAATATAGTTTTGCGCTTTCATCAGAGCTTTCTCTCCTGAACAGAAGTCGCCAGTTGTAGAGGAGTTAAACTGAGTTCCCAGAAGATGGATCAGTTCTTCCTTCGCCAGAGAACCCACTGTCAACTTGTTCTTTCTGTCGATCAAGCTGCACTCCGATTTCAGCTTCATTTTCTGTATTTTTTTCTATCTTTTTCTCTTTATCTTCTGTTCTGTTGTTTTCAATGTCTTCTGTGTATTCTCATTGGTAACAACAAAGCAACGATCAGACGCAATTTATTTATATATATAGCTTCAGGTGACAACCTTATAGAGGTGTCTAAAAGTGTTAACCCATTATGAACTGTCAAGGGACATCCTGTGGCTTCCATGCCTTCTGACGTTGTCTTTACCATAACACACCCACTGTCAACTTGTTCTTTCTGTCGATCAAGCTGCACTCCGATTTCAGCTTCATTTTCTGTATTTTTTTCTATCTTTTTCTCTTTATCTTCTGTTCTGTTCCCTTTGAACTTGAAGACAAAAGATAACGTTCTCTAAACCCTCTTCTCCCGTCTGCTGTCTTTCTTTTCATTCGATGGAAATACATAATTTTCCTCAGCCACATAATTTTATGATGTGAAGCCTGTATTAATGATTTCGTTTGTCAATGTAAATAGGGTAATTTCTCCATCAGGTTAAACGAAACAGTCTTCGCACGGTATAAATTAAGTTGAACACCCATCTTACTTCATGTAGAGATCATGAACCATTGGTCACTTGCGCCTAGCATTTATGTAGATTGTTATAAATCTCTGAAATTTTTAGGTAATTTGCCGAGAATTCGCATTCTCTGTTGCTACGTTTAACCCTCAATGGGCCCATGTCAGGAAGTTGCGTTCCAGGTCCTTGGGGTTCAAACTGCACCCCCTATTTGTTTGAGAATATAAATCAAGGATACGCTCTGTCTACCGGTAATCGAATACCATGTATTTTATATAAACATACTGTTCAATGTTTTCTCCAAATGACATATCTAAATCGTTCAGTTACATACATTTGTCACACAGTACATTTGATATATTGACAGAGTGTGCCGGACAAGCAGGCCTACAGCACTTATCGCAGAATTTTCACGTCTTCCTGTCAAACTCGCGCGGGCACAGATGACAACGTCCTTGTGTCCTCTTCACTTTAGCTGGTATCTCAGTTCCTGCTTCGAAACCACGGCGTGCTCCACGTGTACCTCTTGTAATTCCTCTTGTAGTACCAGCTCTTACACGACCTCTTCCTCTTGTATTCCGTGTATATGGTTCATTTACATGCTCTTCGTCAGACGCACTGACATCTTCTGATTCGTCGAATTCCTCGGAAACATGATCTTTGTTATCAGAGGCAGTACCAACTTCAGGCAAATAATCTCCATCTTCACTATCATCGGCATCACCTTCAGCTACACTGTCTTCATCAACTTCTGTATCCTCTTCCATAATCAGTCAAAGAGCTTCAGCTGTGGAATACCTATCCATGGTGTTATTTATTTTCTAATACTTGAAATGTAAGCAAAACAAAATGGCTGACTTCTAAAAAGGTCAAACTAATATCAGGAAGTGTTCTAAAATATGTGACCTCGGCCGAGAGAAGGGACCACTTGTCGCAAATGGACTTATTGGCAGTTTCCACATGCTTACACCTTAGGTCAAATGAGGAAAAAATTTCAGAGCGTTTGGACCATAATTTATGCACTTTTTTCACAAAAATATAAAATATCATTTGGCGGGAAATCGCATAAAAAAATGTAATATGTCTGTACCAAATGCATTAATGCCTAAATTTAGCCTTAACGCATCAAGTAGCATAAGATCCGTTGTAGTACAGTGAGTCCGAGCTACAGATTGATTAATTAGACGCAAAAATCAATATGATCGTTTAGCGTAAAAAGGCGTTTTCCGGCTAATCTAGAAAGCGACAAGTGGTCCCTTCTCTCGGCCGAGGTCACATATAATAACATAACAAATTATTGCAGTAATTAGCACCAATTACCTGAATTTGTTCATCATATCAACGTCATAATTTGGGGGTGCAAATTGTACCCCCGATGAACCTGTGCTGGCAAAAATTGACGTCAACTCTTTTTTTTATCGTTTTATGCATGACTATAGGAAAAAAGTGTACACTTACAATGTCCTAGAAGATAACTGCTGAAATTTTAATAATAACACGTGAGTAGCCATAGAAACGGCCAGGGGGTGCAGATTGCACCCGAAGGAACCATTGAGGGTTAAAAGGCTTTGAAATTCACTTTTACATTTTATCGTTCTATTAATACAAATAGTATATGTAAACGATCATAAATTGAGCTCAATAATTATGATGCTAAATCTGCATAAAGTCGACGTCAACAGCACTAACAACCACACGATGTCTTTACAATGAAACGATCATCTTACGCAACCTACGGTAGGCCTATATATACGTCGACTGTGTTTAATTGCTCTTAAAACTCCGGTACTAGCATTAAGGTATACATATTGTATATCTCATTGGGTACAACGCTACCTGTTATAGTGCCAGTCGCAAGCCTGAGTAAGTACCTTGGAGAGGAGCTATAAAAATCATCTGAAGGAATCACCGAATGCCTTTTTCAATAAGAAAATAGTTAAATTAGTTTAGATGCCTTAGACTAGGTTTTTAATTTAATCTAATGACGTATCTTAATACAAAAGGCATCGGTCAAAGAATTGCATTTATCTATGTCCAATTGAAAGTTACATTGGTTTAAGGAAATTGGATTTCAAAGTAATGAAATCACTTCTTCTGTCATTCTTTGACCCTGGAGGACTTAGGTTGAAGTGAAAGGCCATAGAAGTCGCAAGATGTCGTTGTATAAACTGGATAAAAATAAATATAACTTATTAGAATTTACCTTTTACAGACAGTTCATTGCAAGTTAAGATAAGGCCGACGTCAACTGTAGGTTAGTGAATTAGGCTACTCGTGTGTCTATTGAACGGATATGTAAGTGACGATTTTGATGTATGGGTTGTAATAATACTCATATAGCGATGAAGAGGCTTATATTATATATCAGAAAATAAAACTATTAAGAAGGCAGTCAATATGATTTTGTTAAACCTTAAAACTCAGAATAATTGAAAGCCAGGTTTAGACACCATTACATTGGTTAAATCAAATGCTATATATTTCCGTCATTTTCTATTAACGGACGTCTTTCTCGAAATCACTGTCGTAGCAAGAAGTATAACCCTCGAATGCCCAAGGGGGGGGGGGCGGGCCCCAGACTCGCTTTTCCACGGATAACTTTAGAACAGCAGCGAAATTGTAAAAATGGTTTTAGGACATCCTAAAGCCTTCAATTGGGCTTCGTATGATATATTTTGCGTTATTATTCTACCACGTTGTAGCCCACAACCATAGCATATATCAAGGACATCCCCCAAGATATGCGGCTGATGGTCATACTGGCACATGGTTTACCAGCCCATAAATAAATTTTTAACGCACGTTATTGTGAAATACCATATATCAGTCGATTGCAAATTGAATTTGGATTATAACAAGCCAAATCCCATTAAAATATTCCAATCCTGTACCCCACAACCAGGCAACAACTACATGCGTACAATTTCATACCTGCGAAAAATCCCGAAATTGCAAAACACTACAAACGAGTATTAAAGTTCAAATAAAGTTTCACCAGGTGGCGCTATTGTAAAATACCATATATCAGTCGATTGCAAATTGAATTTGGATTATAACAAGCCAAACCCTGTTAAAATATTCCAATCCTTTCTCCAGATATCACAATGAAATCATTGGGGTCCGGTCGGACCCCCCCGTTGGGCATTCGTGTACCAAAAAATAGCTTGGGCACTCGAGGGTTAAACAACAAATATTACTACAGAATTTGTCCAAACGAATCGAATCATTAACACAAATGTCTAATAGAAAAAATGACAAGTTTAAGAAATGTGGTTATATAAAGTTTTGTAATTAAAAAACATTTCGTTGACTTATACATCTCATGTTTCAGAATCTGAAGTTCTTAATGAAACAAAGGTGGACTTTCAACTGAGTTTAACGACGTCTTATGGCAAAAAAGGAACTTGATATTTGCACAAATTATTTTGAAGAGTTTTGATCAGCAGTATGAATTGTAATAGTTTACATCATCCGAGGATTCACTTGAGGTAAAGGATACATCGAGAGTTGAGAAGCAAAGGAAAAATATAGTTTTTAATGCAGTCTTTGAAAAGTCACAGTCTAGTTGGGATGGACTTTCTGATTAGGAGTAGTTCCAGATATCAAACGACATCTTATGACTGCCAGAAGTTTTAGCGTCGCCCTCCTTCTGTTTGGATGCTTGGAACTGGCACCACATGAGCACGGGCTCTGGCGGAATTGGATGTCATAATTAGTTACTTCCCATGTTCAACCACAGTTTATGGCTTATTGAGAACGGGGAGGGCGATGTCAATCGCGCTGGCATCGTCGAAATGTTGTTAAAAACTGGAAACTACTAATACATTAAGTTTGCTTGTTGGATTCACATAGTGTGGGTGAGGAAGTTGTAAGATGTCGCTAATCAAGATTTGTGCAGATGCTCTGCTTAGACACCCTTTAAATGCTTGTGACAGAATTTATATCACTTTACTGATGTCCTCTCTGTTTAAGTGCTGTGTTCAGCCATTAAGTTACCTGCATTATGCGAAACTAATTTCAGTCGACGTCAACAGCCTTTGTTGCTATAAGATGTCGTTCAACTGTGGATCCATCGATCCATTCGTTGAAGTGTAGACAAGTCAACCATAAGTTGTGTTTTTAAACGCTGTGTTTCTAAAACTCAAATTGCCTTATTTTGAATTGGGAAATAGTTTTCATTTAGTTTTGCCAACCCATAATTATATCCTGTGGCTGGTAACTAAATGACAACTGTTTCCAGCTTGGAAGTAATGGAATACAAAAATAATACGAAAATAAGTTTAGGAAAAACTAAATGAATTATGGTAAAATCAGATGTATAGTGTAAATGAAGAATTATTGGGACCATGTAGGTAGCGACAATAAGCAGAAATACAGAAGTTGGTTTGTTAAAAAGTCAATTTTTTAGACATTATGCCTACAAGGGTTGACGAAGAGAGCGACTAAAATTAATTTGCTCTCGAAACAATGCTAAAATTGGAGAGTTATGTGAGACGTTTGATGGAAGCCTTCTTCGAAGATGCACTAGAAATAGAAGCCATGGCTCGTCAGTAATTGGTATCGAACTTTCTTTTGGTCTCGGTCTTGAGACTTTGTTCTTGTCCTTAAATCGTTGGTCTTGTATTGGTCTTGTGTGCGTGGCCTCCGACATGTAGTGGTAGGCCTAAACTAAATGCGAAGAGAGAGAGAGAGAGAGAGAGAGAGAGAGAGAGAGAGAGAGAGAGAGAGAGAGAGAGAGAGAGAGAGAGAGAGAGAGAGAGAGAGAACATATGGACAGCGGGACGGTGGAATCATAATGGTTCAGAGGCCAGTTGGCTCAAGCGGAGGTGACTAATATGGAAGAGCGGAAAACGAGGAATGTTCTGGCCCAAAAATGGATTCATGTTACTTTGATAAACGATAAAAACAAACTCAGCATTGGCTAAATTGAAATGCATTTACTGTGAAAAGGTTAAACTATATAGTCTATACCTCCAAAGTTTTGGTTTTTAATTGTGTTAGTTTAGTCAGCATGGACTTATGTGGACTTATGTTTCTAATTTAAATTTGAAAAATTTCAATATTGTAAATTTCTCAATTTCTTATGAAACCAAACTTGTAAGAAATAAAATAATTGTTGTAGATTGATGTTACTTAGAGTTTACTAATAAAGTTGTGCTATTTGCTGATTAAATTCTGTAAACAAGGTTTTGAATTTTAAATTGCAGCAGGGCCTACAAGATGTGAAAGTAATCAATTTTTTTCGTTTTCCCCCGTTTATTCCCGCTTTTTATTTAAAAAACGAAGTTTTTCCTTTATTTATTTAGTTTCTAACGTTTTAACAACTATGATCTCGAATTAAACCCAAATCTTGCGTGCTTGATGCAGTGTAGTCTCCTAAAGAGAAATCGTAATCGTAACTGTGAGTTACAACCTTCAGCGCCACCTCGAGAGGAAATTAATCTTATGCACTCACTACTCCAGCCTTCATGATGTCGAACTTTTTGCAACTTTTAGGCCAATTTCCTTATTTCTGCTTTGTTCATGTCAACCGCCTTCATTCTTATATCAGCAACAGGTTGTTGCAAAATATGAATATTAACACCAAAGGAATTCACAAATGGTTCTCGTGATCGTTCCTTATAGGCTCTTTCTTGACATTTACTTCCGGTGTAGTTAATTTCATTAATTTTCGAAAAATTAGTTGAATCATAAAAATTAATAAATTCGACGTCGTTGTCCCAGTGACCATTGAATTTCGGTTAATTCTAGAGACTAATAAATAGACTGTGCTATTATACTCTCGTTGCACACCTTTATATCACTTTCTCAAAAGCATATAAATGTGGAAATTCGCTTAATCGATAGGTATGTGTGTAGATACGCAAAATAGCGTTAGGATCGACGTAAACGGCCGAAACTGCCAACGGTGTCGCTAAGCAAAGAATAAACGCAACTCTTGGATACTTGATGCAGTTTAATCTCCCTAAAGACTAATCCTAACTGTAACTGAAAGTGAGAATTTTTAGTGCCGTTTCCAGAGGAAATTAATCTTCGTCAGCCTTCATTATATCGAACTTTTCGCGACTGTTCAGCGAACCAACTTCTTTATTTCTGCTTAATGTCGCTACTTACGCTGTTCAGATAACATTTTACAATGCATGACTTTACAATAATAGATTTTGGTTTACCTAACACTATTTTCGTATTATTTTTTATCTTTTGATTTCAAAACGGAAACGAATTATCATTTAGTTGCCAACCACAAGATATTTGGTTGGCGACTAAATGAAAATTATTTCCCGATTCCATATAAATAGATTTGATCGTGTCAGAACACAGCCTTGTATCTACCAACATAATATCCGATGTCCCGTCTGTCGCGTAACTTCGACTATGGGTTTATGTTTTGGTTTAATTGAGTGAAGAGGAAATGGAGGGAATGAAGTTGTCAATCCCTCCCTCACGCCGGCTCGCCATCCATATCACAAAGTCAAAACATCACCAGTCGGCCGCCTCAATATATATATTTTATATAAATATACATAATATATATACATACATACATACATACATACAAACAAAGGAAGTTGTTAGGACGCCACGCACCTGTACGTTTGCAATGCAGGCACCAAACTGATCGACTGTTAAGCCATCGAAAACTCAACTTCCAGAGAGTAGTCCAAAAGAGGTCTAAGTCCGATTTCCAGAAGGCCAAACCAAATCAGATGGGGTTTCCAGACAGTATAGTCCAAAATAGGTCCAAGTCCGAATTCCAGGGTACCAGATCAGGACAGGCAGAGCAGCTGTGAAGGTGGGTGTCGTTTACGGCGAGAAGAATTGGAAGGCGGTGGATCAGGTGAGTCAGGGTAGGAGTATTTGAAAATAAGAGACTTCTTTTTTGAGTGGAAAGCCGGGGGGGGTGATAGATAGAGGAACATGAGGAGGAGATGAAAGACAGGTTGAAATAATGATGGAGGCACTGAGAAACTGCGAAATTCAGGGGGGAGATCATTCCAGAGGTGTGGTGCTGTGTTGGATATGGCTCGGTTGGAGAACTTGAGGTGAGTAGTGACTGGGGGCCGAGAAATTAAACGAAATGAGAACGGAAGGGAGAAGAGGATATGGAGAACATTATCTTTTGTCGCTAAGTTCAAAGAGTAAGGTATGTTAACGGATAGTTGTATAGTTAGATAAGATAAGGTGTGTTGTGGTAAAGACAACGTCTAAAGACATGGAAGCTACTACAGGATGTCGCTTCACATAATGCATTACTCTTTAGGACACCTTTAGAACGTTGTCAGCCGAAGCTATATATAATTGATGACGACTATGCTAGCGATTGAAGCCATATTAATCCTTTAAAACGCTGTCAACTGTTGACTGTCGACGGAAAGAATATTTTGTGCTTTAAAGATCGATAATGCTTCGTTTGCATTTTCTGTTGAATTCTAAACAAGTGATACATTTTATCGGATTCATCCGTTACGTCGCCACTTTAACTACTACCATATTTTCAGTTTCACGTATCGCTGCATAATTTCATGGTCTGTCAGCTGTTCACTCTTATTCGGTTCAGAGTCATCTAGACACACCTGTTTTAGCGTGCTTACCAACAGTAAATAGCAGAATGCTTTGGTGGCTGGTACAAATCAGAACCCAGTTCTGTGTTCTGTCAGTTATTCACTCTTTTCGGTTCAAACTGTTATCTGATAATAAATCAGATAACAGTTAACGAAAGAGGATAAACAGATTATTTGAGTTTAAAATAAGCTATAGGGCCTACATATAAAAGAAAACAGTAGGCCTACAGTGCTAAAATAGCTAAGTGTTAGTAAGTGTTTTTATGGAGCATACGGGATATAAAGTGTTTATTACGTAATGTGAAATTATGAGCCCGTGGCCGGAGATTATGAGGGATATTGCGATCAGGTGGAAAATAGGGTCGCAGAACATGGTCTGGGGGTTATAATGGCTGCCTTCAGGAGACATTCATCTGCTTGTTTGGCCAATTCAGAAGCGCTTTGAATGGATGAATGAATGAAGACTTGGACGAACTGGACGAGGTGACCAGAGGATGTTTACAACTACCTCTTCACATCTTCAATATTTGACGAAGTGGTTCCTTTATATTTTTTTTATTGTTTCAGAACAATTCAAACGCCGCAGTAAAATTTCCTCCTAAAGTGGCGCGAAAACTCATCAATCGAGAGATCAGGTAGTCCGTCGCAGATAATGTTAAGCGCGATTCATGCTAAACATATAGCGTCGGTTTTCAACGTTTTAAAGGTGTCCAAATATGGTCTCGCATTATCCTCGGTCTACTGTTTGTAAACATTCTATTAAATGACACTGTATCCTAACATAACAATCGTGACCATCCTCCTTTATCCAGACTTTGGATTGGCGCCACTTGAGTTTAAGCTACTAGTTGAGTCGATTCTCTTACGGATGGATTTCCAGGAGGTAACGACATCTTGTGGCACCAAAGGTCGCTGTGTGGATCGGAAACTTTTTGTTCTCTGCATAAGAAAATGAATTTTAAATTGATCTTCTTTGATTCTTAAGAGAAATCTAGAAGTGAAAGCGTCTTAGCCTTGTACAATTGAACCTTACATTTCATTTAGTTCTCTCCAGTGTTGAACGACATCTTACGACTTTTAATGTCACTCACTTACATTTTCCCCTACGTTTTCTACTAATATCGTACATAATCATATTAAACTGTTGCTCTATTTTGTCAAAGTAATATCTGCTGATGTCAACGGCCTTTGTTGCCGTTAGATGATTGTCATGCAACGGTTTCTAACTACCATCAGCAGTTTTAAACTCCGCCAACGGCATTATTAGAAGGTGTCACTCCAAATTGTTGTAAAGGAGGAGGGCGACGATAATCATGTTTGTTATGACAATTCATCGTTAAACAAAAACGCCCCCAACATATACCTAATGAAATGGCAGTGGTCAACGGCCGTGGTAGTCACTTAATATATCGCAAGACCGTGTGTTACGAGGGACCTATTAGACACCTTTGAAAAGTGACACACTGAAACTATATAAATTACAATTGCGCTCTAAACGCGGTATAAGTTCGAATGTTGGCGCAGCTTTGCTAAACAAGCCTCTCGTTGAGATGAAAAACAGAAATACAGGAAGAAAGAATACAATCACCATCTACATTTACATGGGAATCTTTGCCAACAAATGCTATCATCTCCGATCCAAATGAAAATTAAGCTGACGTGAAGATACAGGCTAAAATAAAGAAAACAGAGATGAGGAAGCCGAGGTCGGGGTAACATCTCTGATTCTCTTTCTGCTTATAACATGAGTACATTAACTTTCACCTTGTCAGATAATCCACAAATCGGATGCAATGCAAGATAAATAAGCCCCTATTACAAATTTAGATCCGAAAAGGTATCGATCAATAGACACCTGAAGAAATCGACAGATCGATGCCATTAGATCGATTGACTGATCAACGAGAAGTGAAAGCCAAGACCTGGATTACGGATTCTTTCCTCCCCCAATCTATAATATCAAATCCGAAACAGCTTCATGTCTATCCAAACAGGAAATCCATTTTGAAAAGTCCAATTCTTAGCATGGGCCTAAGGATTAAGAAAGGACAAAAGAAATGCTTGGCTCCTTTAGAATCCCATCGAATTAAACCAAGAGCCCTGGCAGTCACCGGAAATCGTTGTAAACGGGAAGATAATTGTATTAAAACACTTTGCAAAAAGAAATTAAAACTGGTATACAAGCGCGAGCTAACGTAGCTTATTTATTTGTTATTGTGAATTTCCTGTTGTATTTGAAATAAACGAATATACATAAACACATAATGTTGACCTTAACGTACTCTACATTGAAGCTCTCCACCAGTGTGATTCTCGTTAACGTTAACGATAACGAAAATGTTCGTTAACGAACAAAAAATGATTTCGTTAACGATAACTAAAACTATAACTAAAAAATAATATTAACTATAACTGTAACTATAACTAAAATGAAAGACCATTAACTATAACTGTAACTGTAACTAAAATAAAATCTGTAAGGAGAATCACACTGCTCTCCACCTGCGACTGCGATTGGCGATTAAACGCTAATTTCTTAAATATTTCTTAAATATATAGCTGCCGCTAAACTAGGCATAAAGGCGTATAGAGTGCGCATCCTTTATTAAGGTCAAACAACATCTTGTGGCAGGGTCATTGAAGTTGACCGTGTTCCTGGTTGCCGTGTATCAACCAGTGTGGTCAAATAATAAACTGCGGAGGCAGTCACAAGGTGTCGCTAAGCAAAGAATCGATGCTTCATTTAATGTAGCCATCCTAAAGAGAAATTCTAATTGCAATTAATAGTTAAATATTTTTTATCCCACAATAATTTCTTCTGTGTCGGAAACCTACCGACTTTATTTTTCAGTTGAACAACATCTCAATTTAACTCCGCCACTTTTGGGGTTGCTACAAATTTATCATTTACTTTAAAACAATTCACGATGGATACCAGAGTCTTCTGAAAGCTTATGGCATCAAAGACCGATGACGTATACATCAAAGACCGATGACGTATACAGGACACATTTTATGCAATATGCACAGATGACTCCTATAGGCACCAGAGTTTGGAAGTGGCGGAGTTCACTAAGCATAGACGTTTCCAGTGTTAAACGTTTTCCAATGGGTGCCAGCGCAGTTGATGTCGCCCTCCTACTTTATCTAGGCTTGAGACTGTTTACTGCCTTAGGACACGGGACTTGCCTGTGGAAATTATTTATCTCCTTGCGACCAGACGCTCAAGGGAAGCCTTCAATGGGATGGATTTATAACATAAAGCCGTGGACTGGATTATCATTCAACTGGTCATGTTGATTGAAAAAAATTGATAATTAAGGTCCTGAAACCATTGGTATAAAATACGGTTACAGGATTGAGTTTCTCTTTAACGACGCTTTGTCATAACAAATATGATTGGCGTCGCACTCCTCCTTTACACAAAATTTCGGACTGGCACCACCAGAGTTCGGGCAATAGGGCCTAACAGAGTTACAAGCGATTGAACGTCATTATTATTGTTACATAATTATTTGAAGGACGCCTCCGTTACAAGGATGATGGACGTTGCTAAAGAAAGAATTTATAATCTAGAACTAATAATGTTCTTGGGATTTTCGCTTTATGACACCTTTAAATGGATTGTTCAGGAGATAATATATAGGCCTATCTAGTTTTCAAATTCCGCCACTGTTCTTACTCTGACAGTGCCAGTCCTATGCCTGTTGGAAGGAGGAGGGTGACGCAGATGATCTTTGTTATCACACAGTGTCGTTAAACTGAAAATACTTACTTACTGTAGGCATTGCATAGGAGCTGTAATATGCCCAAAATAATTTCTATCGACGTCAACGGTCTTTGGTGCCATAAGATGTCGTTAACCTCTGGATCCACCACCACTGTGTGGGCTACATTTTCGAGTTGTCGTCAACGGCCTTCCATCTTTAGGCCTATTATTACAGTTTATCACAGTTTGACGACATCTTGTGGCTGCTACTAAATAATAATAATAATAATAATAATAATAATAATAATAATAATAATAATAATAATAATAATAATAATAATCTTTATTAATTCAAACTGACAAGAACGCAGTAAGATTACATTGAAACACTACATTACAATCAAGATCTTAATTAAGCACACGGTTTGGCAGCCATGCAAGGCGCCCGATCTAGAGGGGGGTTACGGGTTTCGAACCGCGATCTAATGCTCTCCTGGCCATGAGTGTTACCATTCATCTGTCCCCCTCCCCAAAAGTCGGCTAACATGAACAACGCAGAAATAATGATGATATTCGTTTATTGTTTATAAAGTAAACACATGCTGACAAAGATCTTCTTCTTCGATCCTCCTCCTTTATCCAGACTTTGGACTTACATCACTCGAAAACGACGTAAGCGGAGTTTAAATTTTAAAATTAAATTCCTCTGATTACTGTTAGTGAGCAAAGAATAAATAAGGAAGTTGTCTATATTCATAGTTTCATAGCAGCCACAAGATGTCGCTGAACGATTTATTGAAACATGACTCTTTCTAAATCAAATCTTTCCGACGTTATAAACTTAGTTTCCTTCATAATCATTTGAATGATAAGAAATTAGAAATTCTACGTCAGCGTGCGGGGAGCTTAAAAGCGGGGAGCTTAAAAAAAGCGCTACTTCCTAAGTCGTATTTAGATAAGATATCCTCTTTACAGACTGAGGCTGTGCTGTGGAGCTGCCAAAGTAACCACTAAAGTTAAGTTAACACTGGATACTGATAATTCATCTGCGTTAGCAGTTCTCCGTAAACACCTTTAATTATGTTCGCGAAATGCTATGAATTTGGTAATTCGTGTAATTGGTATTGATTTGGATAGTAAACTTTGTATCTAACAGAACATTTCAAGTCAAAGTTGGAGCTTCTTTTTCAGACAAATATAGTACACCTCAAGGGTCCATTATATCACCCTTATTATTTCTCATCATGATTAATGATATACCTAATGGATTGGATGGGACTGAGATGACTTTGTTTGCTGATGCAAATATGCAGGCCATCGCAACCATAAGAAATTAGAAAACAGAATCCAGTTGTCTTGAAATGCAGTTAATGAATGGTGTAATAAGAATGGATTTAAGATATCTATCAGTAAAACCATAAGAGTTTTATTTACTAAGAATCGTAGGTTACCAAATGTTAACATAAAAATTGAAAAAAAACCAGCTAAATTCCTTGGAGTCATTTTTGATCATAGACTATCGTGGAAACCACATGTAGCATATGTGATAACCAAGTGTAAAAACCGCATGAATCTTATGAGAGCTGTATCTGGTAACCATCGGGGAGCTTAAAAAAAGCGCTACTTCCTAAGTCGTATTTAGATAAGATATCCTCTTTACAGACTGAGGCTGTGCTGTGGAGCTGCCAAAGGTACTGCCGCCTCAGCACTTCAAAATGAGTGCGGTGAACTGCCCTTACCACTGGGACGATTACAAAATTCCTTAAAAATAGGTACAAAAATCTTGGGTAATCCGGATCATCCAACCAGAGCTGTTTATCAACCTCATTGAACAAATGAGTTCACAACATTTGGCCATAAGGACCAATCGTAATCGTAATCGTAATCTCCAATTTTCTAAAGCGCCACTGTAAAGCTGAGCGCAAAGCACCAGCTTATTCATGAGCGCTGCGACGTATCCGAGGGGTTGTCGAGAAATCGATGTCCGTTGGTGGTCCGAGTCCGGTTGCCAGAGAGACCAGAGAGAGGCAGAGCAGCTGTTACGGAGGGTTTCGTTGAGAACGAGATAGCTTGGAAGACTAATCCATCGGATCGATGGATTTGGATAGGAAATCTTGAAGAGGTGAGTTTTCAGTTTGGAGTGGAAAACCTGTGGGGTGATGAGTAGAGGAGCCCGAGGTAGATGACGATGAGTGAGTGGCGGTATTGGTGGAGGAACTGAGAAAATGCGGAATTCGGAACGAAGTTCGTTCCAGAGTTTAGGTGCAGTTTGGGATATGGATCGGTTGGAGAACTTTAGGCGATTATAGTGACTGGAGGACGGGAGAGAGTGAGATATTTGGATGAACGGGTAGACCGGGGTGGCTGGATAGTGAAGAGTTCGCGAAGGTACTCCGATCGTTTTTGGACTACCCCATCTGATTTGACGTAGCGCTCGTGAATAGTACCCTGCGCTTGGTCTTCAAGTGGCGCTCTAGAAGTCTGGAGATTAAGATTACGACTCGATTACGTTAATTCTTTGCCTAACGTTTGCATCTGATTTTACCTGCTAGCTTTAGACACCTTTAAATCGGTGCTAAAACGGCTATATAGCTCTCTCTTTCGGTCCATAGTCAGTCTGTTCATTCCAAATTTTTCGTATTCGTATGATAACGTTGAGGTGAGCGGCAGCCGTAAGATGTCGATAAACAATGTAAAGTAATATTAGAACCTATGAATTGAGAAGAATAAATTTAAATAAAATCCTTGTAAAGTAAGATAACGAAGAAATCAGTGGAGGTCGTATGATGTACTATTTTTCACTGTTACACATTTCAATCACTTCATCCGACACTACGAGTACCTAAACTTTGTCAATGTCTAATAAAAGATCTATTTAGACAACTTTAAGTCGTAGCAGACCTATACCAGCGCTATATTAATGGTCAGTGTAGTGATAGAGAGGCCGTTAACCGAAAAATGTCAAAAATGGACTCCAGTGGTTTTCCGTTGAAGGCTGTATTATTGTTTATTAAAACAATTATATTTCTCTTTACGGAGACTACGCTGCATCAAGGATCCAAGAGCTGCTTTAATTCAATATGTTTTATTATGACAAGAGATTTTTATTCATGAAAGTGAACAGAAACAAAGTAGAATTGAAATCGCATATGCAAAATAATTTTATATAACTTCGGTATTAAGCTTTATAAAGGTGTCTACGAGGGTCACACATAACACACACGGTCAAGCGACATATTGACGCCCGTCGCTTTATTGGGTCTGAGGTGAGAATGCTTTTGTTTAACGATGCTTTCTCATAACAAACATGATTATCGTCGCCATCCTCTTTTCCAGACTTTGGAGTGACACCACCCAAAATGTCTTTGGGTGAGTTTAAAACTGCGGGTGGTTTTCACAAACAGTTGAACTATATCTTATGACAACAAAGGCCGTTGACTTCAGAAGAAATTATTGTGGCGTTATACTACCACAGTTGAATATGTTTATGTATGATTTTGTGGCGTTCTGCGTCCGCCCGGACGCCTGCACTCTCGTTGCGCCGGGCGAGTTTCCTGTGGTGGTGGTGGTGACTCCAGCCCACTGCCCGTCTGGAGCCACCCGAGTCACTGCCTTGTGTACTTTAACCGTAAAATGGCTGTTCTCTATCTCTTCCCATAGTGAACGTTCCTATCAGAGGAGATTCAGGATTGGCCGCTTAAGAAAGGCAACACTATATCGTTCTATCTCGGGGTCTGACTCTGCCTCTTCCGCGGTCGCCGGATGGGCAACGTCCTGCAGGATGGCCGTCCTTCAGAACAGGGTTCGATCTCTTAATCAGCAGCAGTCTTCCCTCTTTGTGTGCTTCTTAGCTACGGCTTCCTCCAACTCTCCATCCGATCTGAACTTTGACGTACCATTCTACATCTCGTGACTCTTGTACTATCGCCATTTATAAGGGACACCAAACGTTTTCTACGTATCGGAAACAAGGAATACATGCGACAAGTCTCTGTATCACATCGTCCTAGACACCGGTCTATTGGGCAACTGTCAATGGTAACTCTCTACGTCATGTCGTCTAGACACCTGTCCATTGGATAACTCGTCTTCCCACCGTCACGTGTCTCTCGATCCATTTCCGTGCGTGGCATACCGGCCTCACACATATATTATCATGCACCACATCTCCGGAGTAAGTTTCCTTACCGGCTTCTGTGTTGGCAATTATCGACCACAACAGTGATAAATTCTGCTTCGAAAGATAACGATAGGGTATGGCACTCTGATAGTGAAGGTCCTCTGTCTAACCTTCGCTATCTACACACAGAACTTCGTTCCGACCTACGCACGAGGGGCCCATCCTCGCACTTCAGTCAGTTCTCAGAGCTGTGTGTTACGACAAGCAAATATGTTTCTACCTGGGTATCCGACTACCCGGACTTTCACGTATCGCTTTTCTTGGTCTGCTTTATCATTTCCCTTCATACAAGGGATTATCGTACTCCTCACCTAGGGACTGACTAGCTAAACTTCGGCTAGCAAAACGCGAACTTGTCTCTTTCGGACCTGGGTACCCGACTACCCGACCCGAACTTTGAGGTTAATCTCTTCCTCTTGGTCTGATTTAAGGTCCCTTTAACCGGGGACTCGCGTACTCTTCACCTAGGGATCTGGCCCGCTGTATCTTCTCGTTGCGGCGTATCCCTACCCGGTTTACATAACCTTTTATACGGTTGTGTTTTCTCTGGAGCTCACAGACTCGTAGGCATCATTTCTGAGTACACAGACTCGATTCCACTAACGGCACCAGTGGAGCAACTATCAGTACTGTTACCCCATTATTTCACACAGACCTGTGTTTTCACTTCCCACTGCGGGAAGTTTACTGTCATCCACTCACCTGAACAAACCACAGTCAGATTGTTCGGGCAGTTCCCCGAACTCAGAAGTTTGCAGTTAGTTCCGCGATCCAAGATTTGCGGTAGAACGGAGTTAGGTAGGCCAAAGGAAGATATGCGGGAAAACCGCGGGAGTAACTATGACAGAGCTAAGTAAAGAAAGAAACTTGCCGGTAGACCGCGAGTAAGAGATTCTGTGTATAGTTATATAATTATTTATTGTGAATTGTATACTCTAATATGTGTAGTTTTCGGTTAGACCGCGAATTAAGAGATTGCGGTTAGTCCCGCGAGTTAAAAGAAAGGTGGGTAAGTTACCCGATGTTATCGAACGGAACCAACGGGGTCACCCTCCCCGTACATATCGAACTGTCACCATCGGGGTCTTGCCTTCCCCGTTTTTATACAGACCTGTGTATCGAACGGAACCATCGGGTTCTTGCCCCGTCTTTATCGAACGTCACCAACGGAGTCTGCTTCCCCGTACTTTCGAACGGAATCAACCTGGTACCTCTCCCCGTACACGTCGAGCGGTCACCAACGAGGTCTGCTTCCCCGTCTTTACCGATACAGACATGTGTTTTCTTTATTACTCAAGATCGGTCTCTCCCCGAGGTTTACACAGCCCGTTAAACTTCCACAATCGGGATTCAGACCGGCTCGCGATCTAACAGCAGGGTGGGCCCCAGCCCTGTCGAATCGGCGGTCAATCCAACACCCAAGAGTGATTAGTTTTGCTGTAACTCGGATCGCACTGGTTAACTTTTATTGACGATACTTGAACTGAGTTATCACCACCGGGTCTTTGCCCGTGTATCTCTGACGGTCAACAGCTGGGTCTTTGCCCGTGTATCTCTGACGGCTACCACCGGGTCTTTGCCCGTGTATCCAAGACAGTCACCAGCGCGGTCTTTCCGCGCGTATCTCTTACGGTCAACACCGGGTCCTTACCCGTGTATATCTAACGGTCAACAGCGCGGTCTTTCCGCGTGTATCTCTGACGGTCAACAGCTGGGACTCTGCCCGTGTATCTCAAACGGTCAACAGCGCGGTCTTTCCCCGAGGTTTATCAGACGGTCACCAGCGAACTCTTTGACCGTGTATCTCAGACACCAGCGGGGACTTTGCCCGTGTATCCTCAGACAGACACCAGCGGGAACTTTACCCGTGTATCTCCGACACCAGCGGGAACTTTGCCCGTGCATCTCTGACACCAGCGGGAACTTTGCCCGTGTATCTCCGACAGACACCAGCGGAAACTTTACCCGTGTATCTCAGACACCAGCAGGGACTTTTCCGTATTCACTGATCGGAACCGCCGGGGTCTTTCCCGGACTTTACCGATACAAACCTGTGAGCCTTTATTTCTCACGATCGGTCTTTCTCCCGTATATATCAAACCAGACATCCACCGGTCTTTCCAGTATATATCGAAACGAACATCTACGGGGTCTACTTCCCCGTCTTTTGATACAGACCGGTTTATCTGCGGGGTCCTTCTCCGTCTTTACCTCTTAATCTCAGCAGCCTACTGCCCCGAAATATTTCTCGAACTCTCTGCGGAAACCGCTATCTGCATCTTCTTCTCGCTCATTGCGCTCTGTAAATCGGCTTGATCTTTTTGTTCCCAGGGCTGAAACTGCCTTGGCACAGCACCAGGCGTTTGCTGTAGTGGGTCCCACGATCTGGAATGACCTTCCCTCTGTGCTCAGGGCCAAACTACTGACTGGCTTTTCCTCATCGGTCTTGCGTTCCCTAAAGGCATTTCTGTTTCCCCGGAGCTTCTGTGCTGAGAGCGCCTCTGAATAGTGATTCTGCGGGCAGGCGCTTTATAAATTTCTATATACAAAACAATACAATACAATACAAACAGAGACTCAATGTCACCAGAGTACTAAACGTCGATTTCCATTGTTATTGTTGCAGAGAAAGGGTTTTAAAGGTGTCTAATTGGAGTTTTGAATTTGGTTAGTTATCTCAAAGTGTCAGCCGTCATGTCGTGGGTCACTCGCGTTAACATTTCCTTAGCGTTCCTAGAACAAAACTCAAGTTAAAAGTGAACATTTACAAAAGATATGCAAAAAAAGGACTCAGCTGTGAGAACATGTTACATTTGTATATAGATAGTTTGTCATAAGATGTCGTGAAACTCTTGGATCCTATCATTATTTGCTCCTCGGAATCTGGGTGGTGCCAGCCAGAAACCTGGATAATGGGATTTGTAAGAACACAGAATCTCTTTCAAGAAATCAATAATACCACGTAGTCTGTGAAACGGTTGATGTCATATGCCATGACGCCACAAGATGTCGCTAGACTGTGGCTAATTCAGAACCATTTTAGACACCTTTAAAACATTTAAAACAGATCATATATAATGCCATAATTGACCACGTCAGGTGATTGGGCCGTTGTTCCGCGATGGTAGGCTACAGGAATAGGTCAACATTGACAAGCGTTTTTTTTTATCTCCTTTTGCAACCATTAGGCTGGTTCCAAATAATCCAAACCGTCTTATAGTGTTGTCAATCCAGGATATTCTTGGTCTACCGCGGTTGCGAACTCCCTTCTACAAAACCCGTCATCAGGCTGACTTCGATGGTGTCTCTCGTCTGCCTCATGATGTGTCCGAAGTATCTTAGTTTGCGGGTTCGGACGTGGTTCAGCAGTTCGCTTTTGGTCCTCGCCAGCTTGTATATTTGTTCGGTGGCCATCTTTTTTGTCCATGGAATTCTTAACAACTTTCTGATTCACTTGTTCTCGGACTCTTCGATGCGTCTCTCTTCTTCTTTCCTAAACGTCCAAGCCTCACATACGTATGTTGCTGTTGGCCATGCCAATGCCTTCATCATCCTAATTTGGTGTCATTATATATTGACTTGTCTTCAATACTTTCACCAGTTTAACCATGACTGCCATCCTCATGGCCAGCATTGATTTCACATAGTCCTTGCAGTCCGCCTCTTGAGTTACTCTGCTCCCCAAATACACAAAGGATTTTACTTGCTCCAGTCCTCCAACCATCTGGCCATATGATATGCACCTGGCTATCAGAAACGCCACATACCATCACAGACCGTCTCTCCTATAACGAGTAGGCACTTCCTTGTAATCTTCTCTTGGCATAAAATCAGTCTTACAAGTGAACTCTCAACTTAACGGAAACTCACAGTTTCTGTTCTCAGCCAAGAGAGTGAACTTCTGATGAATGCATGATGATCTGAAGAATGTAAGAATTTTCAGTTGGATAGGAGATGATACTTGTTGTGTAGATATGGATTTTTCTTTTTTCCTGTGTTTCTATTCTTTTCTCTTCAACGAGAGTATTTTTTAGCTAAACATTAGCCACATTTTACAATATGGACGATGTGTCCAGAGGTCACTTTCCACTTCTTCTTTTCATTTCTTCAGAGATGTATTTCATCAATATACTCAACCGATCTAATTTCAACCTACAATTCTGCCGTCCATTTCGACGAGCTTAGAAAATGTGATATTGTCATGAAATTATGATGAGTAGTTGCTGTTTATCGACGTTGTGTCATTACAAAGATGAATAACGTCGGCCTCCTCCTTTCTCCTGGCACCACCATGGCGAGAATTGTGATAGAAAATGAGAAATTCTGTTTAAGATCCTGACCCTTATGCGCAATTGTCTTGATGGTTCTGCATCATCATACCTTAGGATCTTGTGCATTTAAGTCTTCTCAGTCCCGGAACGTGGCACCAATCGGTCTGTTGCCCATGACTGTCCCTCTTATACATGCTGCAACAGCTGAGTCCAGAGGATTTGCCTATGTTTTACCCGCCTTCCCGAGAGCCGCGGCTCGAGTTTCTGTGTCCCTTCCACAGTCTCACAAGCGCTTGAATTCTGTATTATTCGACAGTTATTTTATTAGTTAGATTCGGGAGCACCACTGATGAGCTTTTCCTGAAAGTGTCGCTTTTTAAATGTCAGATTACAGTTACAATTACAACACCTAATTAAATCAAGAGCCGTTGACGTCGCTGGAAATTATTTGGTAATATGCACTCAAGCTGAAAAAACTAAATTCTTATAAAAATGATTGATTTATATATTTATAGGTGTAAACATTTTTAAGGTGTCTAAATACGGTTTCGCATTAGTCACGATCTAGCGACACCAGTCCTTGTGGCGCCACGTTGTTTCATGTCATTTATTTCAAAGGCTACGGGGTTTTAATATTTTTAAAAAGACATTCCGTGTTCTTACAAGCATAACTATCAGGCTTCTGACTGGCACCACCCAAATATGAGGCAGAGGAGGGTTTTAAGAGCAGTTGAACTCGACCTTACCATATCTTTCTTATAATATAGTTTCAGTCGATTTCATTAAGGTATTTTGTATCTATAGTCCATCACTACCCAGAGGTTCCAAACTGTAAATAACGATAACGATGATAATTAGGCTATCCAATATTTTAATGACATCTTATAACATCAAAGGCCGTCAACGACAGACCATTGGCTACATGAAATGTAAGAAATTCTCAGAACGATGTTCCTTTTACGCACTTCAAAACCCTCGTAACTGAAATCAATCTGCTTGTATCAAACCGATCACTCTTTGCTTGCATTTATTCACAACAACTGGTAAGGAAATATTTACGCGGGTGACCCTTAAGATGTCGTCTGACACGTTGGGACAAGTAAACCAAATTCAAAACCCCATTAGACACCTTTGAAACTATTTCACTGTACAAGTAACAATGAAAATCAGCGGCTAGTACTGTGATGATCAGGCTAAACATCTCGTCTATGACTGCAGATGAGTCTGGAGATCAAGGAACAGATGACTCAGATGATGTGATTCATCTACACTTCCTCAAACAAACCCTAGAAAGTTTGTCTTGTGGTCAATTCTCCAGTCAAGGTTCCCTGTAGCCGAATGATAAAAGTTGACCCTAAGCAAACAAAGGCCATTTTAGAAGAGATCGGAAAGGATGCAGGTATTCAGCAAGAGATGGATCTGAATGTACGGCCGAGAACTGAGATTGCTTTAGAAGTTCTGTATAGCTGTTCCGTGAGTAGCTTAATTTGAATGCGAAACGTGACGTTGCAAAGATTAAAGTGACCAGTGTTTAACGACATCTTATGGCAACAAAAGCCGTTGATTTCGACATAAATTATTTCAAACAGTTCTCACCGTTCAATATAATATTTTATAATCAAATATTAAGCATGTGTTTAGTTGCTCTTTATCTACACTGTGTCATAACAAAAATGATTAGCGTCACCGTCATCCTTCATCCACGCAGAATTCAAAATATTGTTACCGGGTTGCGAATCGTAAGATGCATAGGCTTTAGAGAAAGTGATTTAAAGGTGTGTACGGATTACAGTTAACACTAATAGCCCAGATGGATTATTAGTAGGCTAAGTAAGTAAGTAAGTAAGTAAGTAAGCAAGCAAGTAAGTAAGTAAGTAAGTAAGTAAGTAAGTAAGTAAATAAGTAAGTAAGTAAGTAAGTAAGTAAGTAAGTAAGTAAGTAAGTAAGTAAGTAAGTATATCCTTTAATTGTACCAATTGCTAACCGCACTTTGGTTTAAACGTAAGTCACAGTTATGTATTAGGAAAACCTAACTGTCCATAACAATGAATTACAAAACAAGGTAGTAATAATAAATCATAATAATAGTTATAAGATGCCAAAAAACCAGATAACTTTGTTATCATTATCGAGATAATGAAATTAAAATTGACTAAATAGAACAAATAAATAGATATAATTCTATCACATACAGTTTGTTTACAACAACGAACGATGACATAATCGGCGTATTTTCTATAAATATCAGATGTCGGTAGCAGCCGGATTGGTAGAAAGTACGTTATAAAGTTCCACAAACATTGCAAAGGGGTGGCAGTCAATTGCTGCGACTCTTAAGCTGTATAAGTAGGCCACGATTTCGTCAGCATGGGCCGATGAATGATATTTGAAGAAGAATGTTCGTCCAATTTCATAATTCCAGACGAAGGTTTATACCAGTGGTTCCCAAACTTCTCTGGGTCGCGACCCACTTGTGAATATCTTGACATTCTCGGTACCCACTGTGTAAAATTGAGCATTGTGTACTAAAATTTGCTTCGTAAATTGGCATCAAAATATGCGGATTAACATAGCGCACTTAGAAATTTAAAGCATTAAAAGGAAACTTAGGTGAAAACAGTTTACAATTTATTGCAATCCAGCTAGTTATAGCCCAATCATAGCCAAATGTTGTTGCTGCAATAAAAATAAATGTTTCTAAAAAAAATTTGGCGACCCACTTGCCAGAGCTTCGCGACCCACTTTTGGGTCGCGACCCACAGTTTGGGAAACTCTGGTTTATACAATAATCAACCAAAGCGTCGAATATAAGTAGCTGTCATTTCCGCACGCACGAGGCATCGGCGTGGGTCTGAAACTGTTGAGAAACGAGCAGCGTAGCGTTGACTTTCATAATTATCTGATCCCTCTTCATGTCCTAAAGGACCTTTACTACACATTAATATATCCTTATCTTACATATTGTAACCTGATCTGGACCTCTACTTACGACACTCATCTCAACGCACTAAAGATACTACAAAAAAAGCTATTAGAACCATCACTAAATCTTATGGTCTCTGTCACACAGGTCCTTTATTCGCTGAACATAAACTCCTAAGCATTAAGCAAATCAGATTTGTACAGACTGGGGTACTTATGTATCAGTATACTAATAACCTTCTCCCTCCCTCCTTCTCTTCCTACTTTATTCGCACTTTGCATCCTGGCTTCACAAGAAGTAACAGTGACTATAGATCTATCTATGCAAGAACTAACACTCGTAAATTTTCACTCAAATTTCAGGGCCCATTCACGTGGAATAACCTTCCTTTGAACATACGTACTGTCACCAGCCTCGCTCTCTTTAGACAACTGGTGCGCGCGCACGCACTGAAACATGTTACTTAAGTTTGTTGTTTTCTTTCTTTTGGTAGTTAAGCTTATCTAATTCCCTCCTCTTCTTTGATAGCAAATTGGCCTTCATCCTGACTTACCCTGCATGAAGCAATTAGGCCCCTGCTTAGCGGGATCACTCCCTTTAGGTGTGCCTATTGCTCCCATTATTTGCTCTGCTCCTAACATTGATGATTAATACTCTATGGTAATTTGTATTATACGCATAACTGTTGATGTACACAATTTACTGGGAACAATAAATGTTTTGTCTTGTCTGTCTGTCTAATATTGCATTGAAAGGGAGAGTGCAGACTTTTAAAATTATATCGATTGACCATCTCTCAGTGTCAGCAGATAAGGATCCAACATTTTGCGAACTCCCATTTTGCGAGTGTTCAAACGGATATTATTCGCAGATTAGCGGCGGCCATTGAGGCACTCACGTGACATCAGCGTGGGTCCAATATTGTTCAAAGGTCCGGCAAAGAGTAGACTTTTATTAAAAAATATATCGATTATCCATCGCTCAAAGTCGAAAATAAACAATCCAACGTATGTTCAAAGCATTGTTTCGCTTCTAGATAGAATTATATCACGAAATAATAACTAGGTCCGAAGACCGGCAGCCACAACGGCGCCCACGTGACCAAAAAAAAGTATTAACCAAATTATAATCGTTACTTGGAACAATGACGTCAAATTTAGTAATTTTTTAAAAAGACAACTGATTTTTCGAAAACTAATCAGGTTAATTGCGTCGGAAGGAATAGTCAGAAATAACCTTGTAAGGAACGATTCCTAGATTCGTGTGTCATAATTCGTTCGCTGTTTATATTCATCATTGGCAAGACCTTGTGGCTGCTACAGACTACAGGCGACTGGTAAGACTTTATGCAATGTTGGGTCGTTGAATAATGAATGAAGTTTGTCAACGAAGAACAACTGACTAGAGCTGACCTTGCGATTTCTGCTGATTGCCGATTATTTACATCTATTAAGTAAGTAAGTAAGTAAGTAAGTAAGTAAGTAAGTAAGTAAGTAAGTAAGAAGTAAGTAAGCAAGTAAGTAAGTAAGTAAGTATTTTCTTTATTGAGAAGCACAAGCAAACAAGCACATTACAGTCCAATAATCAAACAATATAACCATTTATATAAAAAAGAGAAGTTACTGTAAATTAAGTGATACATAAGGAGGATAGGAGAGGGGAGGGGTATGGTAGCCAAATCAAGATCACGCCCCTTGGCCTCTTTTACCACCAGTCCATTAAACTGTATATTCGTTGCGTCCCCAGAATCACCGGTTCTGTCTTCTAGTTAAAGACAACAGGGACTTTATTTCCCGAACACTATACACTACATTATCTACTTCTCAAAGCTCTGTCTAACTTTGTTCCATGCTGCGGTTTGTCAGCTTGTGTTTACTTTGAAAATAATAAACGAATATCATCATCATCAATGCGTCCTTCAGCATAGAACAGTCTTCCCTCATTCCCTCCGCCATGAGCTTCTTGTCCTCTCTCCTCTTCAGTTCCATAGACGCTTGAAACCTTTCTTTTTGCCAGTTCTGGGAATGATGCGGGTCGAGATCGCCGCTGATTTGAATGGCGCTATATAAATGATCGTTAACAATTACAAATTGCAATTACACATCGACACACGTTTATATCTATTGCACGGAAATAGCGATCTTTCTGTCGATCAACTGGTGGCTTAAAAAGGTTAGTAATATGTTGCGATTTGTAAGGCTGTTTTTGAACACCTTTTTTTAGTTTTATTCCTATTGTATAAATGTTGAAGTTTAGTAATAAAGTTTAGTAGCTAAAATTCTTCATAATTCTGTCGTGAGACGATTAGATTGCTGTCATGATGCAGTTTGCCTTGACGCAGATGTCTTTCGAAACGGAGTGACGTCATATCCAGCGGAAGTGACGATTGCATTGCAACGTCTTCCGACGGAAGTTAAAGACAACTTCCGTTTGGAAAGTGCGAAAAAAAGAAAATTAAAAAGTGAAATTATTACGTAAGATCACGCACTCGTCTTTTAGCTTGTACAACAGCAACAACATCAGCGAAAACAACAACTACAAAAAGAAAATTAATAACAACAACATCGACAAAACAGAACATCGACAACGACGACAACAAGAACAATAATAAGAAGAACAACGACGACAACCACAACGACATCAAAAACTCACGCAAGCACACACACACGCACATACACAATCACACAGAGAGACGCACGCTCAGATATACATTAAATAAGTTAGTAAATAAGTATTTTCTTTATTAAGCAACTGATAATCGTACAAACATCTAAAAAAATACAGCCAAAAAGTGTACTAAGCCGCCCTCGTATTATTCAGGCTTTGGACTGGCTCCACATGAGTATAAGGCAATGGTGGAGTGTAAGGACCGTTGGCATCAACCCTGACCTATGTTTCTTATATTTTCATGTTTCGTCGTTTTGGTTAACGATTAATAGTGTCGACTACAGTTCGATTAAGTGGAGAAAAGAGTGCCGTGCAATGACATCAGTCAAAAGATATAGAACTGTTTTAAAAGTTGCATCTCGAATAAGACCAACACGAGCCGGAAAATTACGGCCTGGTTCGAACACCGTCGACCAGAGCATCACTTGGTCTGGCCCGCTTCGTAAAAACTCTGGCTTGGCGCTGGTCCCCGCCCCAAATCCAGGCCGCATTGCAGCCGATAGTTAACGACTGCGTTGATAAAATCCCAATACTTGTTATTAATATAGTTGCAAATGTATTACACTTTCTAAAGCTGTTGTAGGTTCTTTGTTGGAATTTTTACGATTTAGATTACTTTCCTACTAGCTGTGCAGTTTAAAGCCAGCTGCTGTGGTAATGGTTATGGTAATTGCAAATATATAGCGCCCCGAAAATAGGGACCAATTACACGAGCTCCCTACCTAATTAACCCATATGCGGTCAGCGTCTATTCTTATGCTATATTCATCGTCTTCATTAGATAAGTCTGTGCTATGTTAATAATTTCCCATGATAATCACATGCTACTCTAATCCTCTTCTTGCGCTAATCTTATGCTGCATTAATTAATTATTAAATTTGCTTATTCTACGCTTAACCAAATTATAGTCGATGGTTACAACGGAGCGTTTGTATGAAATTGAACTGTATGTAGAGTGATATGCTTCCATTATAATGGCATTTGTTACTTTGCTTAATCGACTATGAATACAAACAGAGAACGAATTGGCCATGGATCGAATATACAAGGATATTTCTGCACAATACCAACCGAGAAAATAAAACTTAGATTCCTCAACAAGTTTTTGAAAGATAAATTCGACGTCATTGTCCTTAGAAGCCATTGTGTTTCGGGTAATTATTGATACTAATAAATGTGTTAACTATTATGCTCTTGCTACACACCTTTATATCCCACTCTGTAAAGGTCATGAATAAGGACGTTTCGTTTATAGGTACCATTATGAAAGGTCTTCTTCTTCTTTGGTTCTCTGCCCTTAGGCAGGTTCGTATGTCCAACGGCGCCATTCCTCTCGATGTTGAGCTTCCGCTTTCATCTGTCTGTAGCCGTCCCTCTTTATTGTCCAGTCTAGGAACATTGTTCTTGGTCTTCCTCTAGTCTTTTTCCCTTCCATTCTACCCTCGATGATATCTCGTAGCAGGGAATTTCCTCTCATTATATGGCCAATCCATCTTCTTTGACGCTCTCTGATTGTCCTCATCATGGATCTCTCCTCTCCCACCATTTGCAGTACTTCGTCATTTGTCTTGTGCTCTGTCCAGCTGATTCTCTCCATTCTACGCCATATCCACATTTCGAAGGCTTCTATCCTTTTGATGTCCTCCCCTCTTATAGTCCACGTTTCAGATCCGTATAGAACCACACTCCATACCAGCGTCTTAACCATTCGCTTCTTCAGATTCCTATTTAATTTTCCTCTCAAGAGCTCCTTTCTTTTATAGAATGCATCTTTTCCCATGGCTATTCTTCTTTTTATCTCCGCATGGCACTTCACATCCCTCGTGACCATACTTCCTAGGTAACAGAATCTCTCAACTTGTTCGACGACCACTCCATTTACGGTTATTCTAACTTCTTTTTCTTCTCTTTTGCTTATCCTCATGACCTTTGTCTTCTTGGTATTTATTTTCATTTCGTATTCCGTTGAGATCATATTCAGGCGATCCATCATTCTCTGCAGTCCTTTTTGGCTTCTTGCTAACATTGCCTGATCATCCGCAAATCTCAGCGTATGAAAGGTAGCCGACAAAATTAGGCATCGACGTCAACGGCGTGTTTACTGAATGGATGTGCATGGAAAATCCCTTATACGTAGAGTCGTATAGCTCAAATTAAAAGGTGTCTAATTATAGCGTCACTTGTACCGTCATCTCATGGCTGACAGGGCCTTTGATGACCACCCTCACATTACCTCACTTTATATTAATTAACCTTTCATTAAACAACTCACTATTAATTAATCTATATATCTTCTCACTGTCTTTATGAACATTATCTATCTGCCTTTGATCTGACGCACAGTTTAAACCTGCTTTTCTTACGCTAAAATAATGTAATCATCAGTTTTCATAGATTCAGTTATCTCAGCAGCGAGAAGTCTGAAAAATTCTTTCCTATAGACGTCAACGGCATTTGACTCCTTAATGTCATCACAGTGTCGTTAAACTGAAACTACTACTACTAGTTGCTACTTAATGGTGTAACGAATTGTTACAAGCCTTAAGTATATTACTTTCACTAAGATTGCGAAGTCAATGTTATTCGCTAGAGGCCACTGCGGTAGTGCAGTACAGTGCATGCCAGCCGTAGATCTGTGGTATGCGAGTCAACCAATGGGAAGACGTCGCGCTTTCTGTGCTTGTTCGTGATTGGCTAGAGGTGAGCACGTGCGAACATTTGCGCCATTTTTCGTGGCCTGTATGCAGTTTCAGCCTAGACGTGGACGAGGAAGGAAGGAATTGGTGACCTTGGAGCTAATTTTAGCGTGAAATGGTCTTAACTGCGCAATAAGGAATTTTACGATTAAAACGATGGAAATTGTCGAAAGTTGGGGATAATATTTCATCGTAACTACATCTTTGAAGATCGGGCGTCGAATTTATCGACGGGCGTTCGATATTTCTTCGAATTTGGGGAATTATGGCAAAATTACCGGGAGGCCATGTTTTCGATTGAATTGGTGCAACGGAGCTCCAGTGACCTTTGATAACCTTGACGTGGAATGATATTTACTGGATTTGACCGGAATCGCAAATATTGGCAATTGGGAAGAATATATCTTGGAAGTTCAGGGAGTACAACCCCTTATTCTTTTGAGTCGTATATTGAAATCTCCAGCGATACTTAGATATATGATCGTTAGATTAGATACGTATAAATTTGTTGTTATGCGATAAGACGATAGGTTAAGTTCATGTGCTATATAAATGTACACGTTAACTTAGTCAGGAAACATACAGCGATAGATAAGTCGATAGTTTAGAAACACTTGTGCTATATAAATGTAAATGAACATATGGCGATAGTATAATTCGATAATTTCATTTCTGTTCAATAAATAATTATAATGGAAGAAGAGATTTTATCTGAACACGAAACTAGCCGAATAGGCGACATTTTGGAAAGGGTGGTAGGAACCCAGGAAAAGATTGTAGAGCGCCAGATAAATCAAGACTCGATACTAGGGGCATTTATAGAGCGCCAAACAAATCAGGAAACTCTTATAAGGTCATTCGAATCTCAACAGACCTTCATGGAAACTCAACAAGTATTTATGGAGCGCCTGTTATCAGATAGGGTCCCTGAGAGAAGAGAGCAGAAGAAAGAAATTGAGTCTGTTGTGAGAGCGCCGAACCCTAGTGAGGGCTTGACACTAAGCCCTGCTGCGCCAGCAACGGAAGCCGCGGACATACCACTCGTCATCCATGGTAGAAGAATGCCTCAGGGACCTAGTATAATGCAACCGGACGTGAAGCCTCGCTCTCGGCCTAGTAAGAAAAGGCGACAGCGGTTGCAGCAGATAGAGAGAAGAGAACAGGCCCACAGCGCCAGCAAGCTCGGTTCAAAACCAGGGCTTGTATACTCTTCAGATGTTCTCTCACAACAGCGCGGGCACTCGCAAGAGCGGGACCAGCACGCTACAATATGACGGGATGCTAAAAACTGTACAGTGTGGTATGGTCAACGTTAACGTCTCTAACTCATTCACTTATTCATTCATTATAAAATTTAATATAGCGCACCTTCAAGAAACCTACCCAGAAGCGCTCCAATCCCAGCCACGGCAATAGAGATTAGACTTGAGCAGCCAGAAGATATTTTTAAGCAACTGAACCTGACTGAATCGCTAAGTAACTCCAGTATCATCTCCTTATTTTCGGGTGTTGGAGTGACCTTGACCGTTAGTCGTTGGTGGTTCTTTAATCCACCGATCGGCAAAAGACAAATTCCTGTTGAACGTACACGTGGTGTTCTCCTGGGATAGCCGGACATGTGTCATCTTCCTCCAATGAGAGACTGTTGGATGGAGGCGTTACGTGTGCTGTGGTGTCTTCCAATTTCGGAGGTTGCTATCTGCGATGCCTCTGCTGTTCCTCGTTGCTTTCGAATCCTCCAACTTCTCCAATGTGGATCCAGAGTTTCACCCATATGAACATTGAAATGACTTTCATTGATTTATATTCCTATGGCTCTCAATTATCCCCCATCCCACGTCTCCTCCTGCTCTCCTCCACTTTCCTCTAACCATCCTTCTCTTCCTCCATATCCTCCTCCTTCCAATCATGTGCCTCCTCCTCTAGCTTCTCCTCCACCTCATTTTTATCCCCTTCACTTCCTCCTCATTCTCCGCAATTCCAACGGCACTGGCAGCCATAAGATGTCGTTAAATACCGGTACCGGAAACTACTGCTAATCAGAATGCTCACCACACTCTCACTGTGACTTTGCTTATGCTACAGGGAAAACTATATCAATACTTTACCTAAGTGAACATTTAATGATGTTCATTAAATCGAAATAAACTATTAATTTTGTAAGGCAAGGTTGATGTCTAGGGTTAGGCCGGCCGCAAGATGTCGTTCAATGCAAAAAACGGCATGACGATACGCTATATATATTTGTTAACATGCGTACAACCTGGTTGGGTAGCCGGTCACCAGCTTACCTGCCTTTGACCCCATAGCTTAGAACACTTTACATGTAAACCGTTCCTTGTTATGACGCCAATCATATTCGATATGACGGCGTCGTAAAATAAACGTTTATACAAGCGATTTGCATGGCTGCATTTCAACACCTTTATTTAGTTTCATTCGTATTGTATAAATATTAAAGTTTAGTAATAAAGTTTAGTCACAAACCTGCAACGGTAATCTTTTGTGAGACAATTGTTGTCATGATGCAGTTATATGCTCCGGTGCACAAAGATTAAAATATAAAGAACGATTAAACGATGAAAAGGATTAGTTTCCACACATTTTAGTGCACGCTCGTTGTTAAAGTGTGAAAATGAGGTAAGGTCAACGAACCTGACAGTCACGAGATGTCGCTAAAATACTGACTGCTGCTGTTCAAAGGTACACACATACATATGCGCATAGTCAATGTTTCCCCATTTCCATGTTTATCTGGCGATCTATACACTTTAATTCCGATGAGTTGTATTATTCTGACATTTTCATTCCCCTCAAATGCTTACATCCATTCTTTCCAAGCATAACCAATCACTGGATAATTTAAATTCATATAAAAGCATATATAGCCTCTATTATGAACGTTTTACAGGTGTCTAAATATATACTGTTTCGTATAATCCAATTCTAATGACATCTTTTGGCGCCACGGCCTTTGACGTCAGTCATTTCTCAGGTTTGTTGTATATTTGTTTTCGTTTAAAGATCTGTATTTTTGCAAACATGACCAGCGTCATCCTCCTCTTGTATCGAGGCTGCTGACTGACAGCATCCAACTGTGAGGCTATTGGGATTGCGTGGCCGTTGACGTCGACCTTACCTTCTATTCATTAAAATCCAATGTTCATTGTTTTAATTAAGGATTTTTGTATCGATTCATGAAGCACTAACAGAATCAAAACAGCAAATAACGATAATGACGATTGGGGTCCAAGAGTTTATTGACATCATATCAGTGGCGTACGGAGCTGAAATGCCGCCCGGGGCGAGGGCCCAAAAGGCTGCTCTTGTTGGCCACTTAATTGTCGATATCCTATTTTTCTCTAACTCTAAGATATAGCGACAGCCGCTGACTCACTGTGATTTGGACAGTACAGTTCAGTATATACATGTCATATTATGTCATAATTACCATTATTGTCAATATGCTATTAACTTTATCTTGCGAGCCTTTACAGCTGCAAATTCATTGATGACATCATCAAAATTAATAGTTTCAGCCGTCTCTCTTTCAATGGACAGCATTTCCAATAGCTAGTAACCAAGAATCAGCTGTTGCTCTGCGCTTGGCCTTCGAGTGGCGCCTTAGAAGTTTCGAGATTACGATTAGAAAATAACTGAATACTATTACTTAACTCTGTTGAAAAGTTAAATGGTCATTTGACAAAATGACAAAATCATGCAGTCACTTTCTGTCAAAACCAGACCAATTTTAAAATTAATTTTAAAAGAGTACTAAACTAAGCGGTGAAAGGCTGTGGTGGTGATATTGATGGTTTTGTGATTAAGTTTTATTTTAAGTCATTGATTTGTTTAGATGTCTATGCCTGCACATAGGTGTATATGTGTGTATATATTATACATGATTGTGAAAGGCGGCATAACAAGAATATGCTTTAAAGTGGACTATGCTGTAGGCCCCTATGCAGTGTGTTATTCCGTTTACACTACAGTTTACTAGATAAATGCGATTCCGCCTCTCTTGCTGCAATTCTATTTTGGTTTAACGTAGACCTCTGATGCCGCCCTAACGATCAATGGAAGCCAAGCCGGCTTGACCAAAGTGACGGCGTTTCTTTCTTGCCTTCTTTTTCTTTCTTTTTTCTATCCTACTTTTTCAGTTTTTATCCAACATTCACTCTTTTATTTTTCTTCAACCCTATTTTGCTGCCATTGCAAAGTGCCGCCCGGGGCGACTCGCCCCCTCTGCCCCCCCCCATTCGGTACGCCACTGCATCATATGACATCAACGAAAAACTATAAAGGAAATGTAACAAATTCTCAGAACGATGTTCCTTTATCGTTTATCGCATTTCCAAACCATCGTAACCGAAATCAATATGTTTGCATTAAACGGATCACTCTTTGCTTGCATTTATTCACAAGAATTGGTAAGGAAATATTTACCCGAGTGATCCTTAAGATGTCGTCTAAAACTTTGGGACAACTAAACCAAATTTAAAGGATCAAATTAGACACATTTGAAACCAATTCACTGTAACAGTAAAAGTGAAAATCGGCGCCTAGTACTATGGTGATGAGACTGCAGATGAGTCTGGAGATAAAGGAACAGATGATTCTGGTGATGTAAGTCATTTCATCAATGGCTCCTCAAACAAAGCCGAGGAAGTGGTGGGACGTAACTTAGAATAGCTAATGCCTGTGTCATACCCCACCTCACCTCCAAAGGGTTAAATAAAAATACTTCCAAATTCATAGCCTGTAGATAACGTGTTATAAAGGTGTGTAACAAATTAAGTAAGTAAGTATGTTCTTTATTCTACCAGTTGCTGAAGATCCGCACTCCGGTGCACAAAACGTCAAAACGATTACAGAGTCGGAAAAAAATACAGCATTCTAGGTGGTAGCAGCTTGTGTGAAACATGGCATGGGTTTTTCAGAACTGCTGAGAAGAGACAATTGTTCTCCTCCCAAGAGCATATATTGCTGCACATTTAAAAGCATCCATAATTAACCGAAATACAATGGTTTATTAGTACAATGACGTTGAATTTATTACTTGTTTCCTACAAAACATGTTGGGTGATTCTAAGTTTATATCATCGGAAGGAAGGAGTCTTGTAAAGGACGATTACTCGATCCGTGATCTTATTCTTTGCTTAGCAATACCTGACTTGATACTTGACTCCCCCCACACGTTAACAGATCTTATCTCCAACCTGAGTCACTCCTGTTTCTTTCAACTGAGGCGTCTCAGGGCCATCAGACGCTCGGTCTCACCTTCTGTCTTTACCACCACAGATCACGCATTTGTCTGCTCACACTTGGACTACTGCAATTCACTCCTCACGGGTCTCCCTAAGCAGCATCTCTCCCCCTTTCAACCTGGTCTAAATGGTTCTAGGGCAATTCGTCGCAGGACAATTCGGCGCGGACAATTCGGCGCGGACAATTCGTCGCAGGACAATTCGGCGCGGACAATTCGGCGCGGACAATTCGTCGCGGACATTTCGGCGCGGACATTTCGGCGCAGGACAATTCGTCGCGGTTAATCAAAATATAAAATGGTAACTGCTTCATTAAGCCACCATGGAAATAAACAGCAATATTAAAAGTGAACTATAATATTAGATTGTCAAGGTTATCTTAATATTTAATATCGAGTTTTAATGGACACTATAATATGAAATCCAAAAGTTATTTTCTAATACAACTAAATGTTAATACAAAAATCAGTTAATCCTATCCGAAATTGTATGAATATAGACACTCTTACATGAAATCCAAAATCCAATTACTCCAACTTCAAATGTGCGCTATACCCCCAATAAATCGACGACAGCTAATCAAGCTGCACTGATTAATTTGATTAATTAGATCATGTGTTACAATTACTCCTACTTCAATTTTGAAATTAAATTTTCCGCGATAATATTTTATATTATATAAATTTCCCGCGACGAATTGTCCCGCGACGAATTGTCCCGCGACGAATTGTCCCGCGACGAATTGTCCTGCTAGAGAGACTTTCCAATTGTCCCGCGACGAATTGTCCCGCGACGAATTGTCCCGCGACGAATTGTCCGCGCCGAATTGTCCTGCTAGAGAGACTTTCCAATTTTCCGCGACGAATTGTCCCGCGCCGAATTGTCCGCGCCGAATTGTCCGCGCCGAATTGTCCGCGCCGAATTGTCCGGCTCCGAATTGTCCGGTCACCGGTCTAAATGCTTCTATTAGGCCTATCGCTCTACTTCCCGCTTTGCCCATATTTCTACCTACATGTTTCATGTCCTGCACTGGCTCCCTATTGCCAAGCGCTTCCGTTATAAGATCCTCCTCTGAGTTTCCTGCCCCGAAATATCTCTCGAACTATCTGCGAAAGCCATTATCTGCATCTTCTTTTCGCTCGTTGCGCTTTGCGAATAGTCTTGATCTTTTTGTTCCAAGGACCAAAACCGCCTTGGCCCAGCACCAAGCGTTTGCTGTTGTGTGTCCCACGATCTGGAACGACCTTCTCCCCTGCTCATGGCCAGGGCTGTAGGGGTAAAATTAGAGGTGAGCGCACGCTAGCGGTTAGTTTTCCGAAAAAATTAAAGGTGAGTATACGCTACAGTATTTTGTGAATATTCCCTACAGCATTTTAATATAAATCTATATAAATAAATCCAGATTTCTGTGTGTCTGTGTGTGTGTCTGTGTGTCTGTCTGTCTGTCTGTTTGACCGGGCTTAACTTCTACAATTTTGCACCTTTTCACTCGAAACCTTCACTAATGTGTCGGCCTCGGCTTCGGACACCCAGTGGAGGGGTTCGCGTCCTCCGTTTTCAACCCTACCATGGTGAAAATGCCCCCAAACGCTACCCACCCGCCCGTCCATAACGCGCAAGCTCGCCTATTCCACTGCCAAGCGGTTCTATTTATGGCGCCGGTATTCCCCAACGTCATTTATAATCCGCTTAACGACACCGCGGTTCTATTTATGGCGCCGGTATTCCCCAACGTCACTAATAATGCGCGTAAGTTGTTTACTTTCGCACAAAATATAATGACGATCGATTCGAAGTATATTCATCGTTTTACAGCAAAATTTTAACAAATGTATGTTCAAAGACAAAGATCTAAATTATTTACAGTATATCAAACAACCAGTCTGCTCTACTAAGGGCGAGGCCGACTACAGACCGGCAGTGAGGGCTAGATTTCTCGCGTTTTCTTTAACACGCCAACGCCCGGTTCACCCTCTTCGACTGCGAAGCAGTCAGTCCACGGGAGACTGCGAAGTAGTCTCCCCCACAGGTCGCCAGACGCCACGAGGGCCTCCAAGACTGCGAAGCAGTCGCCGCCAGAGGGCGACTGCGAAGCAGTCACTTCACGGCAGAGGTCGCTAGACGCCAGAAGGCGTATACAAGACTGCGAAGCAGTCTCCGCTGTACGCCAGAAGGCGTCTACAAGACTGCGAAGCAGTCTACCCCACAGGTCGCCACACGCCACAAGGGCCTCCAAGACTGCGAAGCAGTCGCCGCCAGAGGGCGACTGAGAAGCAGTCACTCCACGGCAGAGGTCGCTAGACGCCAGAAGGCGTTTACAAGACTGCGAAGCAGTCTCCGCCAGAGGTCGCCAGACGCCACAAGGGCCTCCAAGACTGTGAAGCAATCGCCGCCAGAGGGCGACTGCGAAGCAGTCACCCCACGGCAGAGGTCGCTAGACGCCAGAAGGCGTCTACAAGACTGCGAAGCAGTCTCCGCCAGACGTCGCCAGACGCCACAAGGGCATCCAAGACTGCGAAGCAGTCGCCGCCAGAGGGCGACTGCGAAGCAGTCACTCCACGGCAGAGGTCGCTAGATGCCAGAAGGCGTCTACAAGACTTTCGAAGCAGTCTCAGCCACAGGTCGCCAGACGCCACAAGGGCCTCCAAGACTGCCAAGCAGTCGCCGCCAGAGGGCGACTGCCAAGATTGCCAAGCAGTCGTTGTTGTTGTTGTTGTTGTTGTTGTTGTTGTTGTTGTTGTTGTTGTTGGTGGTGGTGGTGGTGGTGGTGGTGGTGGTGGTGGAGGTGGTGGTGGTGGTGGTGGTGGATGGTGGTGGTGGTGGTGGTGGTGGTGGTGGTGGTGGTGGTGGTGGTGGTGGTGGTGGTGGTGGTGGTGTGAAACTTATAACTCCGGGCAACGCCGGGTAATCCAGCTAGTAAATAAAATATTTGTGAGGTGAGTTTACGGTCTATAGAGGTGAGTACACGCTGTACACCCGCGTGTACCCTGCTCATGGCCAAACTATTGACTGACTTTTCCTCATCGGTCTTGCGTACCCTAAAGACACTTTTGATTCCCCTGGGCTTCTGCGCTGAGAGCGCCTCTGAATAGTTATTCTGCGAGAGGAACTTAATAAACTTCTAGATATGATAGGATAGTATGTGGCTGTTTTGGCCGTTGACATTGATGGCTTAGACTAAATGGAACACTTGAGTTGGCCACCGATTAAACGAAATTTTCAACTTCATAGCCTCTCGAGAAAGTCATGTAAAGGTGTTGAACAAAATGATAATTATAGCACAGCGTAATTATTAGTACCTAGTATTAACCAAAATATAATGGTTGTAATCGATCGCTTCAATTTCATAGAGATAACTAATACTCACGTAGGCCTTGTAAAAATCGAAACCTTTCCAGGGGCTAATGATTTGATATATTTGCTTTCAATGTTTCCCCTTTCGGTGATTATCTGGCGAGCTATACAGTTCAATTCCGATAACAGTTATGTTAAGTTCATTCTGACATTTTCTTTCCCCTCAAATTCTTACATCCATTCTTACTACGTATAACTAGATGCTGAGCGATTCAAATACAAACTAATGTATATATTTATACTTATATATAGCTTATGTGATAAATGTTTCAAAGGTGTCTAATTAGGTTTTCGTATTATCCACGTTCAAGCGACATCTTTTGTCGCCATGGCCTTCGACGTTTGTCTGGTTTTGTCGTATAATTGTTCACGTTAAAAACGTCTTTGTTACTGCAAACATGATTAGCGTCACCCTCCTCTTCTTTTCCAGGCTGCTGACTGGCACCAATAAAATACAAGGCAGTGGCGGGGTTTCATGGCCGTGCACGTCGACCTTACCTTGTATTCATTAAAATCCAGTTTCAACGTTTTAATTAAGGCTCTTTGTATCGATTCCTATGGCATTCATTTTCACAGGTTCCAAACAAATGACGATTGGGATCCAAGAGTTTAACGACATCTTATGACATCAACGAAAAACTACGCATGAAATATAAGAAATTCTCAAAGCGGTGCTCCTTTTTCGCATTTCCAAACCCTCGTCACTGAAATCAATCTCCTTGCTTCAAACTGATCACTCTTTGACTGCATTTATTTCTAGAATTGGTAAGGAAATATTTACGCGAGTGACCATCAAGATGTTGTCTGACACTTTGAGACAACTAAACCAAATTCAAAAGCTCCAATTAATCACATTTAAAACCGTTTAACTGTAACAGTGACAATGAAAATCGGCGGATAGTACTATGGTGATGAGACTAAACACGTCGTCTGTGACTGCAGATGAGTCTGGAGATGAAGGAACAGATGATTCTGGTGATGTAAGTCATTTCATCTATGGCTCCTCAGACAAAGCCGATGAAGAAGTGACAAGATTTACAAGTCACTAGAAATCCGATGATCTCGATTTGAAGACTGCAGCAGCTGTCCGCGAGACCAGATGGGCAGTGTTAAATCTAGACGTCTTTGGGGGGGGGATGTCCCCCAGGATTTGTGTTTCCCCCAGAGGCCATCAATATTATAATGCAGAGAACTCTTGGGGAGGGAAATTCCCCCCAGGATACATGCTTTAACCCCCCCCCCAGAGGTTTTTGAGAGTAATTCATATAGGAAAATTGAACGAATGACTAAAATAAAAGGTCATCAACTTTTTTCAAGAGATGAAAGGTGAAAAAAGTTTGGCTGAAAGTGCAAAAAGTCTGGAGAGAGAGCTTTTTGAGAGTAATTCTTATAGGAAAAGTGCCAAAACTCGGACGAATGACTAAAAAAAGGTCATCAACTTTTTTTGAAGATGAAAGTGAACAAAGTCTGGATGAAAGTCGAAAAGACGAAATGACATAAAATTGGTTGGTCCCCCAGAAACCTGGTTTCCCCTCCCAGAAGAGGGGGACTAGATTAAACAATGCCAGATGGGGATGCTGACGAAAGAAATGCTTCTGATGATATGCCTCAATCCAAACAACATACCTAAACAAAACCAGTTGAACAAATATCCTGAGTATAAATAATCACCGTCAGGCTAGAAAGATATTCGAATTAGGTAATGATTAATTCTAAATTACGAAGGTCTAGATGTTTTTATTGTGCGCCTCGTTTCAAAGTTGTCGCTTCAGAAGAGATCGGAAAGGCTGCAGGTATTCAGTAAAAGACAGAGCTTAATGTACGGGCGAGAAATGACAATGATTTCCATTAGATGTATTGCAGAGATGGATCCAGAGTTTAACGACATCTTATGGCAACAAAAGCCGATGACGTCTAAAGAAATTGTTTTGGCATATTACAGCACATTTCGTAATACAGCACCGCTCTGCTGCTTTCTTTTATAGGGCGAATAAAAAGAGGTGTGCAATTATTTTGAACAGTTCTCACCACTCAGGTGAAAAACGAATTTTGGAGTGAAATTTATTATTGCTTTGATCATTTCGTGTCAGCTAATTGCCGTTGTTGTTTATTGGAATTTGGTTTATGAAGGAATAATGTTCTCTGGTTTACGATTATATAGTTCTTTTGAATGCGTATTAACGGTGTCTAGTGAGACAAATGTCCATGCATTTGTCTTACGAACTATTTTATTGTTAATTTTAATAATACAACAAATGGTTTCATTATTTCCATATTAACTATGGATTGCATACTGTAGACTTCTCAAAACATTTAAATCTACACCGTGTCTCAAAATAAACTGTGCAAATTGTTTCTGTCAGAACTTCGTCAAATTTCCACCAATTTTAATAATTTTTGGTAGGTAGATGGCAAAATAGCTGAAATTTTATGTAATAGATAAATTGTCCACCTCACCTGACTCATGTCACCGCACTACCTTGTTAAACACAGATGTACCAATTTCTTATATAACGCTTACATTTTAACAACTAGAGTGCTCAGATTTTGTTCATCAATTCGTTAGAGGGTGTCAGATGTTATTTATTACATTTCTAATTTTAACTAGTCTACCCTCAGAATAGCTGTCAATCATTATTTACGTATTAATGACGTAACTGTTTATTTTAAGCTGCGCTATCGTTGTTCAAAAATGGTGTTTTCGATCGTTTTTACGTCCGTACATCTGTGTTTTACAAGGTTGTGCGGTGACATGAGTCAGGTGAGGTGGAAAATTTATGTATAGCATAAAATTTCAGCTATTTTGGCATCTACCTACCAAAAATTATTAAAATTCGAGGAAATTTTACGAAGTTCTGACAGAAACAATTTTGCACAGTTTATTTTGAGACACGGTGTATATCAAACTGTTGAAAGTCCGAAGAGTTGAAATGTTCTTGACTCGAGCCATTACTAATGCTTGTGGTTCAAAACAGGACCTTATAACTTATGTGGTTAGGTCCTTAGGATGATGTGAACGGCTAAGAAAGACACAAGAATTCGCTTGATCGTTGATAATGGCAGTCCCACTTTCGACACCTTTAAAACGCTTTGACCGGACGATATATTTCCTACAAATTACGTTTAATCATTACCCCTTCTTTGTCATCTCCATCTGCGCTCGAAGCTGCTTATTGTCGACGGAATGAGATTTTTATATGTATACATGTAGATACATGTAGGTAATGCTATAGTTTGCGTTAAGTTTTCTTGTTGAGGATTTTCTGTTGAACTGTAAACAAAGTGATTCATGTCATCGGAAGCATCCGTCTACACTGCTATCATCGCCAGTCCAGGAGGTGATCTCTTCCCCAGTCTTTGGTTTTTCTTCGACGATAGTTTTATTGCTTGAAGAGCAAGATGAGTTGGACGAACTGGACGAGTGACCAGAGAACGAATACCTCTTAGTCTTCGTCTTTCTAATATATTAAACGAAATAGTTGCTTGATATCTGATTCTTTTGAGCCCAATTCGAACGTCGCACCAAATTTTCCTTTAGTTGCTGTTTAACGACGCTATGTGATAACAAACATGATTAGAGTCGCCCTCATCTTTCCTCCAGGCTTGGGACTAACACTTCCAGAGTACTAGCAATGGATGAGTTCTTTTATCGAAATAACACCTGTGAATCAAAACAATACTTAAGGAAGGTATTTGCGATCATAGCTAAACCTAATTATAGCATTGTAAGGAAACGTTTTAAAGGTGTCTAACTTTGATCTCGCAATATCCGCGGTCTACTGACATCCTCTGGTTTCAACGTGTTGACGTCGACTTTTGGCAAAGTTTCTGTTAACGACACTGAGTCATAGCATAGCAATCGTTGCCCTCCTCTTCTAGGCTTCGGACTGGCACCACCTGTGTGCCAGCCACTAGCGGAGTCGATTTTCTTAGAGACGGATTCCAGGAGGTAACGATATTTTGTGGCACCAATTATTGTTTTTATTTTCTATCGGAAACTTTTTGCACAGATCTCACTGAGCTATAAATAAATAAACACGGTGCCATGTCGGTGGTCAGACCAGAGTGAAAAACTAACAACGGTTTTCTAAGCTAAGAAAACGAAGTCTTGAAGATTTATTCTCAGAGCTGCGCAATGGAGTCATGCTAAGATCTTGATTGAAAATAATAAAAGTAAATATAACGTTCGATGTGATGTATTCCGTATAGATAAAGAGACTCTCCTAATTTTAAACTACCCACATGGTTAAAAATGGAGTTATCTTTCATGCACTGGAACTGTAGCGAGCGGAACATAGAATCTTGAGAAATAGGACGTACCAATAAACCTCCACCATTTTCCAGACTTCTTGTGCATTACTCTATTGTCAAAGTCTTTGCTTAAAAGACAGGCAACATACCTGTTCCATTTTTGTAGTCGAAACGTTGAAGGGAAACAGATTGAAGTTTGTCGTACAGATATTTTGAAACGCTGGTAAGGATCACGTTGCAGTAATCAAGTCGATTCTGTCTTTTGTAATCCTGGACTGAGATATTTTGCATAGAGTCATTACTGGGTTCAGTTAACGGACGAACAAACGGAATTAGTTATTTAAAGGTGTTTAAAATAGATGCGTGAAGGAGAACTATTCAATGTAAATTCAAGAAAGTTTTTAGGTCATCTTCAGCACTGAGGAACGTGTGTGGCTATGGGAATGTTCCGTGTATTAAACTCAATCTAAAAACAAATGCTTCCGTTAGGCTAGACGACGTAATCGACTACGTTAAATATCGTTAAACACAGGACGCTGAGAATTGCGAGATTAAATGTAAGTTTAGACACCTTTATTACGGCTTTTCCGAACCTATAGATATTTAAATTTCGCCTAAGCGTTACTTGATACTTTTCAGACACAGGCGAAAACTACAAACTGAAGATCTTGAACAGAGACCTAAAACTGCGAATAGCAAGAGTTCATCTCAAGAAACAGCGTCGGATCAGAATGAGACGCAAAGATACTTGGGATACGATAGAGTAATAATGCAAGACACAACGCTCACATTTTGCGAGTTCATTGGTAGCCGATGCTGCAAATGCTAAATATTCTAAGTATGGTGCCCGATAAGACTGCATCCACCTTCTTGGCAACAGACGAGTTGCTGGAATCTTTATAGCAGAGTTCTGAAGGATTACAGGAGAGCACGTGGAAAATCTCGACTGTTCGTTTTTAGTTGTTACTAATCACGTGGCGGATGCCATGCGCTGATGATTGTAGGTGTTGTCAAAATCAGCCAAAACGAGACATTTCCACGCGGCTGACTTGACAAGCCTCACATAATCTGACTCGGTAGCAATAGACCCACGAATAGACGAGACACTTAAAGTACACATACTTTCCGAAACGATATTTAGCGGCTAACTGATATAAAATGGAGAGCACTTGATTCATACGGGAAAGAGTTAGGCCGGCCTAAATGGCATTGCAATATTCGATTTTGGCACATGTGAATGCCTGCGTCAAGGTCGTGGCGGCTCCAATGGTAAGCGGGCAATGCATTAAATTGCGGAATACACGGAGAGAAATTCCATCACGATAATCTTAACGTAAAATGTGAATCTGGCGCAGATGGTAGAAGCACGTTCGACATACATTCTTCACAAGAGCAGAAAAAGTTTTCTGGTGGTGACAGTCTGAAGCGTGAATAAAGGAGGAGGGTGGCGCCGATGATATTTGTAGTGAAACAATGTCGTTAATTTTAAAGAGAAGACAACGAATGTTCGCCAGTTGAACATAAACAACATGTGCAAAATAAGAACTAAATTTAACATTTAATTTGTATATTCAATATTTGATTGTGCTGAGTTGTAATGAATATTGATTAGGCTGGAACTCCATAGAAAGACTGGAGAAACAGACTGACTGACAGTCCTGACGGATGGCCACATACAGACATAGACAGACAGACAGACAGACAGACACACAGAGGAACAGACGAACGGACGGATAGGCATCAAAATATTTTCTACTTTTCTCACTGTATAATCAAAGAAATTTTATATCATTATTGGATAGTGGCAATTTTCATTTACAAAAGGCGAATCACGGTTCAGTATTAAAATTTTATTGCCATTGTAATATATAGCATCTCTAAACTCCTTTTTAAAGGTGTATAACGTGATCACTTTTTGGGTTTGTTTGATTTTTTCTTTCAAATTAATGAGCTAGAAGTAGCCACCATTGTTTAACGATGTCTTACGACTGACAGAGCTGTTGAAGGCGACCTTATAATAGGCCTACATTGACAGATATTATTTTGAACAGTTATTATTTCAAAGTTTAAGGTCTTCTTATGACATCAAAGGCGGTTGACGACAGTAACTGTTATGAAACAGCGTCGTTAAACAAAACACCCAGTGAAACGGCCGACATCTACAGCCGTGGGAGCCGCAAGATGACGGTAGATGTGAATATTTCGAGACCTTATTCGACACCTTTTAAAAGCTGACAACAAATGTTATATAATTAGAAATTGCACGTACGAACTGCTGCCATTGGCAAAAACGCTTTATTAAGCAAAAACTAATTTGTGACACTCATTGAATCTCACATAGTTCTAAAAGGACTGTGTTCTGTTTTGAAATAAGGTTATGCCGACGTCAACGGCTGTGGTAGTCACGAGATTTTGCTAATTACTGAAAACCATCAGTTGATGACTGGTGCAATAGACAAAACCGGAGCGACAGAAATCACTAGATACAATACTGTTCTGTACAACTATATATATCCAAGTGTCGATAATAGGCCTAATAACAATAATGATAATTTTACTTTTAATAAAAAATTAATAGTAATAATAATAGCACTATTTACATAGCGCTATAGCAAGATTCAGTTAGTTCATATACCTTTCTAGTAAAAATCTCCTGCGAGCTGTTGCTACAACTTTCACTGTGCCACCGGCTCAAACTACCACAGTCCCACCGGCTCCAACTTTCACGTCCCATCGGCTCCAACTTCCATGATGACATCGGCTCCAACTTCCACCTTCCCATCGGCTCCAACTTCCACGGTCCAACCGGCTCCAAATTCCACAGTTCCACCTGCTTCAACTTCCAGGTGCCAGCAGAGCAGTTTCAGACTAGTTGATCCATGTTCTCTGCGAGTGAGCTATATGGATTTGCGATTATAAAACGGAATTGGCAGTAGTGGAATTTCAATAGATGATTAAATTTAAGGCTTGAATCGAACAGTTTATGGCATCAAAGGCCGTTGATGTTGATGAGGATTAATTTTGCTCAGGTTCGATTTGGAAGCCATTGGTTGGGCTAGCGTTTGTGCTGTGTGACTCTTCTAGGCATAGTTCGAGAATTCGCATCTTACGAATTTTAAGAATTTTAAAAATTCACGAATTTTAACGAATTTTAAAACTGCAGTTTTAAAATTCGTTAAAATTTGTGAAATAATAATATAATAGATTTCGTTGTCATGGCAACGAATAATAAATGGAATTCTATTTGTTTACTTTTCAACTTTTTAGCAAGTAAATGTCAATGTCATATATATAGGCAATCAATCAATCAGCCGTAAAAGATAGCTGACTAGCAACACAATAGTAGGCCTACTGATACTCAGATGCTGTTCTAGTTGGAGACTTGAACTTCGATTTCTATCATAGTTGGGGTGTGTGACAGCAGAACGAAAAGCCACCAGTGCCCCATGCAGCTCCAGTGTCACCAGTCAGTCACTTACACAGCTTGCAACCAAATATGGTTTAAAAGGGTTGGCAACGTTCACCGAGCTGTGTCTTCAACTTCACCGTCCTCTGATTCTGAGTCAGGAACAGCCCACTGCTCCCATTCGACTCTGGTTTCTGTATTTTCGCCATGCAAATGGTCCTGAATTCGGGCAGAACAACCAACAAATTCCTTGTCGCAAAAACAACACTATATTTGGATTACCCTTTCCTTCTCCTCCAAAATTACTACATACTTCCACTCGGGTCCATGCTCTTTCATCTTTAAGAAATTAGATTTTAACTAAATTAACTCGTTACTAATAAACTTTCATATTGAATTTTATATTAGGCTAAATTCTAAGCACAAGCTTAACACAACAAATCATGACGTCATCACATTTGTTGTTGCTGCTTACGCTGTTTTTGCAAAACGCCACTGTCAATGTAAAGACAATGGCCCAACGAATTTTTACGAATTTTTACTAATTTTAAAATAGACAAAAAATTCGCGAATTTTTACGAATTTTGTTGTTAAACTGTTGGAATCCATCCAATGGATGACGTAACTCCACCTATGTAATCAATCCGTCTTCGTTATGAGACAAAGTCGTTAAAGAAGGCCCGCATTAAGGGGGTGCTAACGGTGCTGCAGCACACGGGCCCGCAGTTTTGAGGGGTCCGCATTTTCGGAAGTACATTAAAATTGTCATTGTACTTGTCATTGGGCCCGCGCTGATGGCTATATATAGGTAATCACAGCACCCGGGCCGCACTAGCCTTAATGCGGCACTGCGCTAAACAAAGACTTTACACAACGAAGTCAATGGTCCTGACAGGCACAAGATGTGGCTCTGACTGCGGATAATATGACACATGTCATACTTCTTCTTCTTCTTTAAGTTCTCTGCCCTTCGGCAGGTTTCCACTTCCAATGACGCCATTCCTCTCTTCGCTGTGCTCTTCTCTTCATTCCGCTGTATCCTTCGGTCATCATCCATCCCATCATCATCTGTCGCGGTCTTCCTCTCCCTCTCCTTTCCTGCAATCTCCCCTCTATGATTTCTCTCAAGAGGGAGTCTCCTCTTAATAGGTTTCCAATCCAATTCTTTTGTCTTTCTCTTAATGTTGTGATCAGTGATCTTTTTTCTTATACTCTTTGCAACACCTCTTCATTTGTCATTCGCTCCGTCCAGCTCACCTTTTCCATTCTTGTCCATACTTAGACACCTTTAAAACGCGTTTTCAGGGCGCAATATATTAAGCTTTTGCGTTAATTGAGTAGTCACATGTAACACTGAAACTAAGCCAAACAAATCCATTGACGAGCATAGTATATAAAACGATAGAAACATTAACGTGTGTTTCCACATGGACACAAACGGGTTCTTCAATCGATACCAATGAGGCTTCAGAAGAATGAGATGTTGTCAGGACCAGATAATCCGTCTCCCCGATGACATCGAGAGGGCGTTTGACGCTAAGCAGGCAGTGGTCTGTGCACATTGTTCTTGTAAATGACGTCAATCATCTTCGAGATGACGACTTCGTTAAATAGGCCTAGACCTTATGCACCACACATGACGAGATGGGTGTAAAATGATAGAAAGAGAGCCAACAACCAGTAAAACTACCTTAATTGCGTACCCCAAGGGAATGGATCTTAATTCACAAGTACTATATAGATAGACGGTCAGAGGTATAAAGTCAACCCGTTCGTACCTAAGCCACGATGTCAAAGGTTCGGGCACTTACCAGATCAATGTAGAAATAACCTAACTTGCAGCCGTTGTAGTGGTAATCACATCTACAATGAAAGTCCCAATGAAGACGCCCCTAAATGTGCCAATTGTAGCCAGGAACCAGAAACACGGTGCAGCTCATAGGCAATACCCAATGTATTACATTAAAATCCAGGAAGTCCTAAATTTGCGCGCTGTAGAAAAAGTCACTTATACTCCAGCAGTTCAAAAAGTTGAAGAAGCAACTAAACAACCAGTTGCTTCTGTATCACTATATCCAACCTGCTCACTGACTCGACAATTATAGCATCGAATACTCAAGATTCCAATGCCATGCTAGACTTTACAAAACAGCCAATAAAGGAGTTTCCTAGCATAAACGCAAGCAGGTTCCATTGCTTAAAGACCTCCGACGACTGCCTTTGACCTTAACGTTACCATAATTATTGTAACGATACTCCGATGAACGTTGTGAGTAGCGTTTAAACGAAAGCGAGAACTACATTGCCGTTTGAACACCGATTTAAAGGTGTCTAAAGCCATGGCGCAAAATCAGATACGCATGTTAGACAAAGATTTGACGCAGCAAACCAATCTTATGCACTCTGCGCCCGCTTTTACGATGTTAAGGGCTCAATGTGTTACTATAATTATAGCAGCGTAAAATTTAAATTTTAAAGAGAAAGTTATACAAAATGTGTATGGTAGTCGCATCAACTCCTTTATTTCTGCTTTGTCCATATGAGCCGCCTTTGATCTGTTGCAACCACAAGATGTCGCCAAACTATTAATATAAACAGGAAACGAATTATCACATGGGTCGAGTAAATTATTGTCCTATACAACGCTCTTTCTAGGAAATTCCTTCCGATGCAGTTAAATTAATTATTAAAAATCAGTTGCATGATCTAAATGAATAAATTTGATAAAATTGGAAATAGTAACCATTGTAATTTTGGTTAATTCTGGATACTTTAAAATTTATTGCGCTATTGCTGTCGTTACACACCTTAATATCACTTTCTCTAAAGGACATGAATACGAAAATTGTGGGTAAACGGTAGCTTAAACAACATTTCCAGCAAGAATTAAGTATCGACGTCAAAGTGTCGCAAAGCTAAGAATTAACACGTGGATCGAGTAATCGTCCTCTCAAGGTTCTTTCAAAACAATTCATACCGATAAACTTAGAATCAGCAACTTTTGTAGTAAATGAAGTAAGAAATTCAATGTCATTCTACTTAGTAACCATTGTATTTTGGTTAATTATGGAAACTAATAAATTGATAGCGCTATTGACTCTCGTTACGGTATTCGGACTATCGCTCATATGAAGATCGCTCATAGGACAATCGCTCATAGGGACGATCGCTCAAATGGACGATCGCTCATAGGGACGATCGCTCAAATGGACGATCGCTCATAGGGACGATCGCTCAAATGGACGATCGCTCATAGGGACGATCGCTCAAATGGACGATCGCTCATAGGGACGATCGCTCAAATGGACGATCGCTCATAGGGACGATCGCTCAAATGGACGATCGCTCATAGGGACGATCGCTCAAATGGACGATCGCTCATAGGGACGATCGCTCAAATGGACGATCGCTCATAGGGACGATCGCTCAAATGGACGATCGCTCATAGGGACGATCGCTCAAATGGACGATCGCTCATAGGGACGATCGCTCATCGGGACGTAACATAGAATAGCTATCGCGTGTCATACCCCAATATACGGTCTCTAGAGGTGAGTACGCGCTGTATACCCGCGTATACCCTGCTCAGGGCCAAACTATTGACTTACTTTTCCTCATCGGTCTAGCGTTCCCTATAGACATTTCTGTTTTCCCGGGGCTTCTGTGCTGAGAGCGCCTCTGAATAGTTATTCTGCGAGAGGAGCTTTATAACTGTCATGATAAGATACGCCGATATGATAGCCTGTGGCTGCTTTGGCCGTTGACATCGATGCCTAATTCTAGAGGGAGCACCTGAATATTAAGCACCGATTAAACGAAATTTTCAAATTCATGGCCTCTAGAGAGAGTCATGTAAAGGTGTTGAACGAAATAAAACAGAACAGCATGTTTTTATTAGTATATAGAATTAACCAAAATATATTGGTTGCTGGGAAAATGACATCGAATTAATTAATTTTTGAAAAATAATCAAGTTTAATTGTATCGGAAGGAATTGCCAAGAAAGAGCCTTGTAAAGGACGATCAAGAGACTTTTTCTTTCGCTGTTTATATTCATAGTTTGGCGACCTCTCGTGGCTACTGCAAAATAAAGGGGGCTGATATGAACAAATCAGGAATAAAGAAGTTGAGTTGATAAAAGTCACAAAAAGTTTGACGGATGATGAAGAGAGGGCGCAATTTGCTGTGCTAATTCTTTGCCTAACATGTGCATCTGATTTTACCCACTAGCTTAGACACCTTTAAATCGCTGCTCACACGGCAATATAGTCATCGTTTTCGTTCTATGGGCAGTTGACGTTCACCATAATACTGGCGTTGAGGTCACCGTAAGATGTCGACAAGCAATGTAAAGTAATGATAAATCTTCTCATTCGAGAAGAACAAATAAAAAATTTGTAAAGTAAGGTAGAGGCGAAATCAATGGAAGTCGTCAGAGGTCTCTAATCACAACATAATTATACCTTTATTCGTCAGTTACACATTTCAATCGCTTCATCTGATCCTATGAGTACGGAAGCTTTGTTTATTATCTAATAAAAGTCCTGTTTCTGCAACTTTAAGTCGTAGTATTGCAGCGCTATATTAATGGTCAATGTCGTTCAATCAGTCTGGTGATAGATATGATTGCAATTGTACCAAACCAGATCATGTGATCAGTGCAATAATCAGGAAACACTATTACGTAACAGCACAAATAGGAACTGACGAAAACTTTGATAGGAATGCTCTACCAAAAAGCGTCCAAAAGCTCCTATCAGATAGATCTTATGATCACGCACTATTATAAGATCGAGTTCTTCCCAAACTCCAGTAAACAACAACAAGTTCCTTAGCTAAAATGCCAATTTTGAAGCTGCATTATGCTATAAGAAACGTGAGAACAGTTCAAAAATAATTACAGACCTTTTAAGTGTAAATTTAACCTTATAAGAGAAAGCAGTTGAGCAGTCCCGTATTATGATCTGAAAAGTCTTAATTTTCAACTCCGCAACTACCCTACCTGTGGTAGTGCCAGTCCCAGGTCCAGAGAAGAGTGTCGTTAAACAGCAACTAACCATCAATGGTTATACTAAAACAATTTCTGTCGACGTCAACTGATTTTGTTGCCCTAAGCGGATAATGCGTAATTTTATTAAGACACCTTAAAAAGTTTTCACCTGAAGCTATATATTCTGCAATTTCGTTTTTTCGTAAGATGTGGATGAATTATGATCTCAATATCGAATCAACCCAGAATGTGTATATCGAATCTGACCTATTGACTCCAATCTGATTGTTGATATCCGAGGGAGCGTGCAACACTCTTTCAGTTTCCGCCAAAAATATTATTATTTGCGTTAAATTTCTTCTGTGTTTGGACGGAAGATTTCGTGCGATTTCTTGGCGTTTGTGTATAGGACAAAATACCTCGCCAAAAAACGTAGAAATCGAAAAATTGAAATCTTATTCGAATAATCTGGTTCAACAAGAACAATTCTTGATTTAAGTATTTGACATTGGCCTCCTTCCAAAGTTCGGGCACGACCACACGACAAAACTCGATTGGGAAAAGTAATCATTGACGTCAACGGCCTTAATTTGTTGCCATAAGATGCTGACAAATTTTGCCACTGGCCACCATTGAAAAGCTTTGACATCCCTTCTGTGCATGATCGACGTCAAACGGCCTTTGGAACCACAATTACACGCTGGATCTAACTTACCCTTGTTTTATAGAAACACTGGTTGTGTCAGTCCCAGCAGAAGAACCGCTTCCGCCACTGTGCATTATTCGGGTAGTGCCAGTCCGAAGTCTGGATAGGGAAGGAGGGCGAAGGAAGTCATTTTGTTATGACACAGCTTTGCTTAAGTGGAAACTATACCAACCATCGACGTCAACGGCTGTGGCAGTCACAAGATGGAGAAGAGGAGTTGACGAAAGACGACATCCTGATCGACGTCTATCTGTCAGCCGTCGTTAAATAGAGACTATGGTTGAAATAATACTTCTTTTGATTAAAACTGTTTGTCTCTTCATTTAGTTTAACTCGTGTTATTTTCTTACTATCAGATCATCATTTGCGACTCCTAAGAGAGTTGGTGAGACACTTACGAAGAGAATTTCATCTTGTGATATATGTAGCAAATTTCAGATAGCGATTAAACGCAATTTATTTATATATAGCTTCGGCTGATCACGTTCTAAAGGTGTCTAAAAGGTTACACCCATTATCAACTGTCAAGCGACATCCTCTGGCTTCCATGCCCTGTGACGTTGTCTTAACCATAACACACTTTACCCTTTGAATTTAAATTTGTGGGGCGTGGTGGCTCAGTGGTAAGTTCGGCGCCTTGTGACCGGAGGGTTGAAGGTTCGAATCCCACTCTAGCCGCTGCGTACGGACCTTGGGCAAATCCTTCACTCGCGATTGCTCGTGGCGCTTCGGCGTGAAAACTCCGACACAGTACACCAATGCTGTAGTCGGGAGCGCCTCTGAGTTATAGCAGACTTGATGAGGCGCTATAGAAATATCCGAAATAAATAAATAAATAAACAAAAGATAATGTTCTCCATTATCCTCTTCTCCCTTCCGTTCTCTATTTCGTTTCATTCCATATTTTACGACGCCGTGAAACATACAGAATTCTCCTCAGCCACCTATGATTTGCAGCCTCCGTTAATGATATCGTTGCCAATAATATTCGGGTAATTTCTGCATCAGGTTAAAAGATGGAGATTTAGTTCTTCACACGGTTTATATTGAATACCCCTCTTACTTGACGCAGAGATCCGGAATCCTTGGTCACGTGCGCTTAGCATTTATGTAGCGCTTTAGCTTCTCAGTGTTAATGATGTTGCTGTAACTCAGCGATTATTCACATCCTCTGTTGCTAGTCAACTGGCTTTGTAATTCTCATTCGATTGGTTAATGCAGTTAATATATATATATAAACGATCAAAAATTAAGCGCAATTATGTTGCTGAATTTGCATAAAGTCGACGTTAATAGACCTATAAAAACCACAAAATGTTCTTACACACCCTGCTGTATATATAAACGTTGACTGAGGTATAGTGATGTTAAAACTTCGCCACCACGCTACCTTTGGTATTAAGTAAGTAAGTAAGTAAGTAAGTAAGTAAGTAAGTAAGTAAGTAAGTAAGTAAGTAAGTAAGTAAGTAAGTAAGTAAGTAAGTAAGTAAGTAAGTAAGTAAGTAAGTAAGTAAGTGCTAACCGCATTTTGGTGTACATAGTTCACAAAATTAATTTACAAAATTAATTTAAGCATATTACATTCGAATGACTAAACGTTTTACGGGCTAAAGAGTCAGCATTAGGTATAATTCGATTGTGTACCCTGGGGCGCAGTGAGTATACAACAGCTCTCTCTGGAGGTAATAAGTGATGCAGAACATGTGTTGGGTTGGTTATGATGGCCAAGAAAGGAAGACACAGGAAGGTTAGAATCAGCTTCAAAAATCACAAAACGTCATATAGTAACCATCATATTATGATGGTTACGATATGACGTTTTGTGATTTTTGAAGAAGTGGTAAAGGGTAAACTGGTTGAACGATTTGACGAGGAGAGGGAAACGCTTTCTTCACGTTATTAACATAAGGACTCCAACACAGAACAAATTCGAGATGGTGGCTATTGGAATAAGTCATCATGAGATGGGGGCTTACAAGAACTAATAAGGCAACTACGAATCAAGTACGAGTGACAAACAACCTTCAGCAAAAAAGTCGTCCTATGGAGGGAGGTAGAAAAACTGGTAATACTTAGATTTAGCTCCATAAAGCAGATGCTGGTCTAAGTAACGCTAATTTTATCACGGCAGGAATAGACATAGGGGCCATCCATATGTTACGTACGCAAAAAATCATATTTTCATACCCCTTCCCCCTGTTGCACTTCGTACATTTAATGGATACCGAAAACATAATTATTCTTGTTCGGATCGACTGAGAGATATTAATCATAACTTGCACTTCAAAGCTATCAGAGGTTAAATTTGTATACATAGGACTGAGGCCCACTATGTGTTTAATAAAGTTCCTGGCCCATTGTTCAGTATATACAAGTTATGTTGTTGAATGGGATCCTTTTTGACAGTCCGAGAGACAGATAGACAGACAGATAGACAGACACAGAGATGGAAAGACAGACAGGCAGACAGGAATGACAGAGACAGACAGCTGTGCTATGCTTAGGCGTAGCAGGTATGTACTAGTGTTTAGACTAGACAGAGGAATGACACCTGTGGTCAAGCCACATAGGGTGCTCGTATTCATGCATGTGCAACATATGTAGACCAAGCGACGCCGACCGGAAGGGTATTTAAGAGTAACGTTAAGACTGTAAAGTCGCTCAGTCGGTGACTCAACTCAGTCTGTTGGAGTCGCTGGCCGAAGGTCGTGCTGGTGAATAAACTACTCTTCAACATCCGAGAATTCATCTTCTTCCGTTGGTCGGCAATCCCGAATCTCGGGCGACCAACGCAGACACTACAAAACAATTCCAAGGTTTGACATCACTTTATGGGTTAATGACCATTGACCACAATTTCTAATAATCTTTTATTCCATAATGTTATTATCTTCTGTACTAAGTGCTCTCATTTTGAAATAGAATCATGCACTCATTTAGCAATTGAACGAAAACTACAACTATATTGCTCTTTGATATCTGATTTCAGGGTGTCTAAAGCAAAGGCGTAAAATCAGACGCAATAACGATAATTCGCAATACACAAAACCTTGGAGGAAAAAACTACCGTTGTCCGAATTAAAATCTAAACTGCAACGCGTTGTAAGTAATTGAATAGCATTAGATATTTTTTCCACTAATTAAATCCCTCGTACAGGAAATTTTAATTTCAGAATGCGGTTTTGTGTGGAATGCGATGTTGGCGCTATACAAATTTTCTGATTAGACTCAGCCACATCGGTTGTACCTCTGCCAGATAATCGCCTTCTTTGGTCATTGGTTTAACGGTGTCATCTGGCGAATTCTCTCACAATTCCTTTAGGAGCTTCATCGTTACACTTTCTATGAGTTGCTGGACGCAGACATCCTCGATTCTAAAGAAAAGGAGATCATTGCAGGCAGTGGACACAACACACATAATATTACGACCAGTTATAATATTGTCCTTTGCTAAATATTTGTTATGGCTGCGGGGTCATTAACTCGAACTTTCTGCATTTTCTGCCCGAAAACGTAATTTATTATTAATCCAAACATTTAACGTCGTCTTATGGCATCAAAGGCCGTTGACGACAATTCATAAATGCAATTTACAGAAAACAAGATACTTATAGCGTCCGAAAGACACCATTTAAAAGTGTCAACCAGAGCCGTACAATGTCATAGAATGTCACATCATTTAAAGCATTATATCTAATATTGTTTGAGATTATAATACACATGTTAATAAAATGCTTGATGCAATTTAAACAGTATTTTACAACAACTACCACACATAAGATATATTTAAACAATTTCAAATATAAATGCACAGTACATATAATTATAATTATGACATTATATTCTTTTTCTACATTTGAAATTTCTAAGCAATTATTTCTTATTCTTCAGCTTAACGACATTCCATGGTAATATCAACTGCTACAATTACACCATGCACGAAATAATAACAAATTCACAAACCGCATACACATTAAATGAAACATATGGTATACCAAGTTGCTTTTTTTTACACTGTTCAGATATTTAACACACTCCACCATAAATGTATTTAATTAACAAAGCATATATAAACATATAATTACAATTGTTTAAAGTTGTGTTTCAGTGTATTGTATTCACAATTACCTTATATTTCCTGTATTGCAACACAATATTGTAACACTATACAATATAGTATATTTTCCAATACATAAACCAAATCATACCATATCTAAACAACAAAATGTTAGAGGGTAGTAACATAAATACTCAATAATCAATATTTTATATATGTAATTTACTAACATCAAATTTTTATTACATATATAATATAATATAACAACTGATAAGAAAATGGTCATACAAGGTCTCCAATAACCAATATGCAAAAAATACAACTAAAGAATGTTGCATAAGGGTATTATTATAAAAAGTGTATTATAATAATGTAATGCCTAATACAATAAAATAAAATGCACAAAGAAAACAAATTTAAAAAAAAATAGTGTAAACAAACTGTTTACAGTAGCAAACATAACATATCTATTTACAAAATTTGACCTTTAGTAATTATTTTAACTAACCTATACACTTCGCCTTGAAACACACTCATTGTTAAAAGGTTTAAAATAGAAATTTCATTTTTATACAACTGACATTTATCTCGCAACAACTTAGATATATCTTCTTTTTTACATTCAAGTAGGAGGTGGTGAATAGTCTCCTTGACCTGACAGGTATCACATAAACCATTTGAATGTCGTTTAATAATAAACAGCCTTTGATTAGTATTCGCAACTCCCAGACGCAATCTAGAAATTTGGACTTCCTTATGCCTATAGGGTTCTAAATATTTAATATCTGTACTTACAATTGGACAAATAGATTTATAAAAATGACCTCTATTATCGTTAGTATATTCTAATTGCCATTTATTTACTATATACAGTTTCATTAAAGTAAAAATTTCTGAAAGTTCAAGATAATTAGTAGAATTAATATGATCAATACTCAGGGCTTCTTTAGCCAAAGTATCTGCTCGATCATTACCTGTCAGGTCAATGTGACTTGGGATCCAAATAAATCTTATTTGATTGGAATTTAGTCTGTTAATCAGAGACAATAGTTCATTCAATAAATTAGGTCTAGACTGAGAATAAGACTCCTTAATTGACGTAAGAACACTCAATGAATCAGAAAACAATGCAAATTGACAATTCTTATAACATTCGGAGTTTAAAATCCATTTTACAGTTTCTATAATTGCAGTCAACTCTGCTGCATAAATACTGGAGTTATTACATAATCTAAATTTTTTATCTATATTTAAACTTGGTACTGTAAAGGCAGCAGAAACACTATGATCTACCGTTGACCCATCAGTATAGATATGTACATAAGAGTCGTACTTAGAAACTAATTCTAAAGCAGATTGCTTTAAAAATTCTGGATGATCAATTTTCTTATTTATTAACTTACTCAGTGTTAAGTCAACCTCTACTTGTTTGTTACACCAAGGAGGTTCAGAAGGGAAAGAAGGGCCAATAATAGATGTATTAAGTGAAGAAAAGAATTCAGAAGTACGAGTATAAATGGAATGCTCCCTACTCTCAGGTGTCCTAAAAACATTTGTCCAGTGGTTCTCCATTGTTGCTGTATTTATGTGAAATTTATTACCCAAAATTTTAGTCCCACATTTTATTGAATTTTGGAGTCGTCTTAAATGAAGAGGCAACTCTCCACATTCATTTTGAAGTGCTGCAGCTGCAGTACCCTTAGGGGCTCCACAACATAATCTAAGTGCCTCAGTTTGGATACAAGAGTTTATCTAGGTGCGATTTACAAGCAGAAGAATAAGCAACGTCACCATAATCCAAAATAGACCTAATTAATGCCCTGTATATGGTTAGGAGAGTTTTCTTACAAGCTCCCCAACCATAACCACTGATGGCTATTATGAGATTTAACCTCTTTTTGCATTTTTCAATTATATAATCAATATGTGGTTTCCAACTCAATTTACTGTCAAAAATTACTCCCAAGAATTTGACCTCATTTTCCATTTTAATTTGTTCTTTATCAATTTTAATAGTAATCCTTGACAAATTATTTCTTTTGGAGAAAAGGACTCCAGTGGTTTTATTAATAGATATTTTAAAACCATTTTTATTACACCAATTTTGTATTAAATTGATCGATAATTGAATTTTATTTTGTAATATTTTAACATTTCTATGTCCTAAGTAAATAGCACTATCATCAGCAAACAGTGACATCTCTACACCATCCACACCTGCAGCAATATCATTTATCATTAGCAAGAATAAAATAGGAGATATTACCGAACCCTGGGGTGTACCATTCTGTTGCATACATTTATCAGAAAGTTCTGCCCCAACTTTCACCTGAAAAGTTCTATTTGAAAGAAAGTTTTCAATCCAGTTAAATGTATTACCCACTATTCCCAAATTCTGAATTTTATTTAAAAGGGTAGGTACATGTAACATGTCATATGCTCTTTCAAAGTCAATGAAAATAGCCAAAACATGTTCTTTATTTTTAATTTTTTTAAGGATATTATCCTGAAGTTTAAGGATTTGATCATTTGTACTTCTATATTTTCGAAAGCCAGACTGATTTTTTGAAATAAGGTTATTTTTTTCCAAAAACCATTGGAGACGTTTTGTTACCATTGTTTCCATTACTTTACAAATCGTTGGAGTCAATGATATAGGTCGATAAGATTCTGGAACCGAGGCGTCTTTATTTGGTTTTAATAATGGTAGAATAATGGCATGATGCCAGTCAGTTGGCAATTTCCCTTCCTCCCAGATTTCATTATAAAATATTAATAGGGTTTTAAGAGCATTTTTATGAAGATGTTTTAACAACTCATAAGGTAATTTGTCATCACCCGGTGACTTATTATTTTTTGCTGATCTTATAGCTTGTTTCAATTCATTAAGATAAAACCTCTCATTTAAGATTTCCATTTCATGAACAGGACTACTGTCAATTCTATTAGGGTTATTTTGTAAATTATTATCTTTGATATAATTTAAGAATTTTTTACTATAATTTTGGGTACTACTAGTACTTGCATAAGTGTTAGCTAAAAGATTTGCTTTTTCAAGGTTTGTTTCAGCTATTAATTCATTACGATTCAGAGTAGGAATGGAACTATAGGTTGCAATACCATTCATTTTTCTTGCCCATGTCCAAACAGAGCCCAATTTTGTCTGATCCGTAAGTTCAGAGCAATATGTTTGCCAACAAGTTTTTGCTTCTGTTTTAAGTGTCTGTTTAACTATAGCCTCTTGTTTCTTGTATTCCAAATAATCATTTAACTCCCTTGCTTTATTCATTTTATTCCTATACTGATTTCTTTTATAAATGACTTCATTGCATTTATCACTCCAATATGGTAAAGGTCTAAATTTTTTCTTTTTATTCTTTCTATTTTTTAGATTTTTACTAGGAATTGATTGATTCGCTATAGAAGTAATACAATCTACTAAATTATTGAAATTAGCGTCAACATTTTTATCAACTAAAATATCTGTTGTTATTGAAAATTTACTTAGTTCTTCATAATTCTTCCAATCCGCTTTTTTTAATTTCCATAGATGCATACTTAAATTATACTCTATTGTGATTTCTTCATTAATAGTAGTTATAGTAGCATAATGATCAGAGCCCATATTGCTATTGGTGACGTTATGTCTAGCATTAAGAGCTACATCTTGTGAACATATGCTCAAATCTATAACAGAATTCAAATTTGATTGGTTTGATGTGATACGTGTAGCTTGACCTGTATTAAGCACAACTAAATTCTTTTCTGTTAATATTTCTTCTATAATTATCCCTCTGTTATTTGTCTTAGAACAGCCCCAGAGTTTATTATGAGCATTAAAATCGCCAACAATAATTGATCTTTTATGTGGAAAAATATTCTGAATATCTTCTTTTTTAAATGTATATGAAGGTGTGATATAAGAATTAAATATTTTTAAATGACCGTTGAAAGTTTTAATTTCAATACCCTGAATTTCAATGTTTGGAATGTCTTCCACAGTTAGTACATTAAAATTTAAGCCCACTTTTAAGTAAATAGCTAAACCCCCCCTTTCATTATTCAAGCAGTCCTTACGTATAATATTGTAACCATCCAATTTTGGTGATTGAGTGACACCTTTCACAAAAGTCTCTTCCACACACATCACATCCGGTGGAACACACACCTTCATTATATAATTTCTAAGTTGGTCCTTATGACCACGTAAACCACGTGCATTCCATTGAAGAATGGTCAACGCCATAGTGGACAACAACAAAAATGAAACTACTGCTCTTAATTTACGTGTCTTTATAGCTAAATTCTATCTCATTATCAAAAAGGATTTCAGATGCTGCATGGCAGATTACAAACTGTGCCTGTTTTTTTGACTCAGCCTTTGCAATAGTTGCCAATACGCCAAGAACAAAGGACACTTTTATCTTCATAATTGGGTCATAATCTTCCACTGTGTTATTTGCTGGCTTGCTGTGATATATTGCCTTGTAATCTTTGTCATTGAATGACAAAAACCTTTTGACTACATCATCAGAAGAGGTTTGTACAGTAGAAATGATTTGCACATCAGTTGTTGGTTGTACATCAAATGAAGTATTTATTACTCTTGCTTGATTTTCTGTTCCAGCTTTTACTTTTGAGGCATAAGTGGAATTGTCCGTCTTAAGAGCATTGACATCAACACTCCGATGCTGGACCTCATCAACCTTGACAACAGCATCAGCAAGAGTAACATTCTGCTCTGCTCTTATTTTAAGAGCAGATTGAATCTTTATATATATTGGACAGCTTCTATGGGCAGCACTGTGGCCCTGGCCACAGTTAGCACATTTTAAATTAGATTTATCTGGGCAGTCAACATAAGAGTGACTACCACTGCATCTACTGCACACAACTTCTCGTCTGCAAAATAATTTAGAGTGACTAAACATTTGGCAATGATCACATCTCAATGGTCTAGGTACAAAAGGATTAATCCTATACCTTCTGCCATTCACTTCCAAGAAATCTGGCAGAACAGTCCCTTTAGGATAAGCGATCAAAGTGGCTTTGCTAAATTCAGAATTACCCAGTCTATGGATATGATGGGCTCCCTTTTCCAATGCAATCTCGTTTAAATTCTCTTGATTTTCAAATAAACCAAAAACTACCCCTTTAACAAAGTAATCCTTATCCTGTCTTTTCACATGAGGGGGTTTGTTGTTAGACACAGGTTGGGATGTCAACGCAAAAGGAATACTAGTTTTTACAGGCCTATCATTCAATGATTGTATCTTCAGAAGTTGATTCTTCTGAGCTTCATCTTTAGCAATGATTTTAAGTACACCTTGCTGAGTTATAAAAACTTTGTCAACCTCTCCCCTCGTCTTCTGAACTATTTCCTTGTTGAGTTGACGAGGCATGTGTATAAAGTACTTACGGAGGTCATCTTTATTCCCCTCTATAAATACAGTGCGTGACTGAACCTCTCTTAGGATCCTCTTTTTCTCCTCCGTCAAATGAGGACGGGGTTTGTGGTTCATTGTGCCGTCAATAACTTGGTCAGTCATTGACTTGTTTGCATCATTTGTAATCCCACTGGGCATCAATATGGAATTATTCATGGTAATGACCTTCTCTTGCCTTACCTGATTTGCATTTGATATTTCAACCATTTTCATTTGACTTAAACTCTGAAAATTTACATCATCATGACCTGTAACAGAATTATCAACACAAATGTCATCAAGACATTTCTCAGAAACATTACATGTCACAGATTTCTCAACAACAGCGGAGGAATTAACGCTGTCTGTAACTGGACTTGTACAAATATTTCTCTTAAGTCTTTTCTTCGGATGTGCATGACTGTAACGCTTATCATCACCGCCATCCATCCTACACCGCTGATCCGGCAACTTCTGAGGGACCGCCTTCAAAAAGTCACCTTTTATCAATGTTTTTGTATATTTTTGATTTATTACCTGATCTTGTCGGCTTTCCAACGATTGAGATCGTCTTCTTGCCGCTGATTCGAAGTAAGATTCAAAGTGGGTGATATTATCATTTTGAATATTGTCAGAAGAATTGTACAAGCAATTTCTCATATCTTCTACAGATTCCGATGTATAGCTACCATGTGTATCATGTATGTCTTCGTCTGTACTTTCAATTTCTTTCCTATCTTTGGAAGTTTCATCAGAACCAGCTTGATGTGAAGCAGTTTCTAAGGCTGATGAGATTTTTGGATTTTTGTATACGTCTGAAATGTGTTGATCGTCCGATCTCCTTTTTTCAATGATACTCTTGTTCATCGATATATCACCGGCATTCGAAGAACTTGAAGATATTTCCAAAGGTCTTTTTCGTTTGCCTTTTCCCATTATATAATGATTGATGCAAAGTTAATGAATGAAGATAAATCGATAAATCGATTTTGGGTCAAGATGGCGTCCGCGAGTGGGCTGCGTTTAATCAAGGCGACTACGAATTGGGTTTTTGCGTAGAGCACGGATTAAATTATACTACGGATACTACGGATAATTCTACATAGCTTACGAATTATGTTTTACAGATTATTCAACGGATTATTACTACTATAATGCAGTTTATCGCCCTGTAATACGGATCAGATTTTTCGTTTTCCCGCCATCTGCGCGGGAAACCTGTACTGTGGCGTTTTCAAAATCGAAAACGTAATCTGGAAAATTTCTGTATTTATACCATTAATAGTTACCGATTTAAAGGTGTCTAAATCCATTTCAGCATTTCTAGAGTAGTGTTCAGCGACATCATACGACTGAAAAGTCATTTAAGCTTACATACGTTGCAATTAGATTTTTTCGTTATTTATTTAGTTTAACTTTAAGGCGGTCTCTCAGTGTAGGAGATGGTTCGAACAATATCTTATCAAAATATCTCATTTTTATAGCCAATACGAATATCTATGCTATGCTTGTTTGCTAGTTAGCATGAGAAAATAAAGTGCTGGATGATATATAAGTAGGCATGCAGAATGATAAATAATTATACAGTTGCAAAAAGACAGACAGCCAGGCACACAGACAGCCAGGTAGACAGACACACAGACACACACAGACACACAGACAGACAGACAAATCTTAATACCTACACAATATGAAAGTTCTGCGTTTCATGCTAAAGCTAATATTAAGGGGATATAATGAAGAACGTATCAATTAATGGATGGATGATTTCAAATATTTTAATGATTTTTTACGGCTGCACAGCTTCAGAATGTGTCATTTTTCACTGCGTCTGAAGCTTAACCAAGAGTTTGTAAGACAAATATGACTGTTTGTATGCTAAACAACCCCCATGTAAGATTTCGTTGGGCAAAATTTTCTGGGTAATTTTCTATCGGATCCTACCCATTCTGCTCGTGCGCTTTCGGCACTCTGGCCTTCCACATGGTGGATAATTTTGCCACTGGCCCACCATCAAGAAAACTTAGACACCTCTGCTAAACATGGTCCAAGAGAAATGGATTTGGCAGTCTCAATTACTCGCAAAAATAACTACGATCTTCTTACACACCCTTAAAACGTTTTCTAAAAACACTGGACAATGCACATAAGTAAGTAAGTATTCGTTTATTATTACAAGTTTAGTTTGACACACCGCAAACCATTACAGTAAAAGCAGAAGTATATTAAAACAAGAATACAATAATATAAAGCTATATACAATTCAATCAAGAGAAATCAATAATTATAAAAGTTTAAACTAAACCTTGAAAAGAGAATAATCATGGCAATAATGGTGAAATAACATGTATAAAAACAATAATAGGATTAAGCAAAAATAATTAGCAAATTATATTAATCAATCCACTAAAGTTTTAATGTTTTCATACAAGACCCTGGAAATAAAATTTCTATCATCCTTTAGAGGCAATACGAAATCATGTTGCCTAGGTCTTAAGCTGTGAGAACGCTCAACCATATAGGAGGGAAAATAGGTCTAAGTGCATGGATTGAAGATCGGATGACAGACGGAAGTAGGTTTAAATCAGCATCATTTACCAATTCATCTACACCCGAACATCAGGCGAAAGGTTTCCCATTCTACACATTCGGGCAAGAAATCTCTTCATTCTGGCACAATTATCAGCAAACCCCACAAAGCTGGTGCAGCATATAGAAGTCGAGCAACAGTAGTCATGAAAGAAACCATTATGCGGACAATCCGACAATGAATAATAGTTTTAATAATTGTCATAATATACCAGGGTAGCTTTGTTTTGCTGTTCTGTGTAACCTTAACCTATGCACTACAGACTACTGTGCTGTACTAACTTGAGTAATCTTGAGCAGTTTGAAGTTTTTGTCTGGAGTGTGTAGCATGAATCTTTCAGAGATTAGCTCAAATCAACCAGACACAATATCACTATAATGCCTGACATTTTACTTACCAGTTCAATTACAGTTTGACAGTTTGATGAAGTGTGCAGTTGAAATTCATAAGTAATTTAGGTACTGTAATATAAGAATGCAATTTTTGGCCAAGAGACTACAGTACAAATCGACAAAGTAGACCAAGTCGTTCGTTTATTTGCCAAGTCGATCGAGTCGATGAAAGGTCGACAAGTCGAAAAAGTCGATCGAGTCGATCGTCGGCCGAACCAAGTCGATCGTTGCAGTTCGACTCGCTTGATCATCGGGTATAGACGGCCCACGACAGTGGAAATCTGGCCAGACACACCATCACACGGGCACAAATCCCATGCGGTGCTCGGAAGGTCGGTCCTTGGGCGAGCCTTGTGCATCTGCTTAACAGCCGAGCTGACGGAAATTACTACAGCACTTAGGACCAGAGAACATTAAATCATAACACATTTCAGCTGAAACTTCACTTCACCCCCGTGGTTCCTAAGGGAAGCCGCATTTGGTCTTGCGATACCCGTTGCTCATCTCTTTAATCTTTCTCTAGCTCACTCCTTCGTTCCTCCCCAGTGGAAAATAAGTAGAATTTCTCCTGTTCCTAAGATTGCAAACCCTCTCTCTGAAGCAGATTTTAGGCCTATTTCTATAACTCCTATCCTCTGTCGCATCATTGAAAAGTAAATAGTCATTCGTTTCTTTTATCCTATTCTAACAAATCCTATTCTAAATCAACCTTTCTCTGATCAATTTGCATTTCGCCCCACTGGTTCTACATCTGCAGCCTTAATAGCCCTAAGTCATCATGTCACTCATATGCTAAGCTCTAACCAGTATGTTCACTTGATTTCCTTAGATTTCTCTAAGGCATTTGATTCCATAAGTCATAATCACTTAGCAAAATCCCTCTCCAACTTGCCAATACCTGATAACGTCTATAATTGGTCAATTAATTTCTTAGAAGGCCGACAACATTGTACTAAATTCCAGGATGAATTATCTACTTTAATCCATATTAATGCCAGCATAGTTCAAGGCTCAAGTACAGGTCCTACACATTTCATTGTTTCCATATCAAGCCTTAAAACTTTACATCCTCAAAATATTCTTATGAAGTACGCTGATGACAGCTATCTCTTAATACCTTCCTCTAATAGTTCATCCATAACCTCTGAATTAGAGCACATTGAGTCTTGGGCCAAAACTTGTAACCTGAAATTAAATCATAGTAAAACGTATGAAATGATTTTACACAGACCCAGAGGGAATTTTACTAATATAAACGCACCTTTATCCACCCCTGGACTCGTTAGAGTTTCTCATTTATCCATCTTAGGAGTTACTATATCTGACAATTTAAACATTTCTAATCATGTTAATCGAATTTGTAGTCAGACCCGCCGCTCCATATATGCTATTCGCACCTTAGTAGCTCACGGTCTACAAGAACTTTGCCTATATGATGTGGTTAGAGCAAGTATCCTCTCACGAATATTGTAAGCTTCTCCTGCCTGGTGGGGATTTACTAACCAAAGTGATCGGGATAAGCTATCTTCAATCATAAGACGACTTATGAGAGGACATTACTTACCTGAAGACAACCCTTCCTATGCTCAACTCTGTCAATCAGCTGATATCCGTCTCTTCTTAGCCATAAGAAGCTTTGATGGTCATGTCCTTCATGGTCTATTGCCTCAAATTAAATCGACCGGTTACCTGTTGCGCCCCAGAGGCCATAATCTTACTTTACCTCATTCTGATAATCTGATTAGAAAAAGCTTTATTATTAGGATGCTTTTTGATGTTGTTTAATTAGTAAAACTTCTCAAATTCTACTACCCTTTTTAGATAATAGTAACTATTATAGATTTTAATTTTCTCTCTTGTTATGATGCTTTGATTTAGTGTTATTAGTAATTTTCTACTTTTTAAAAATTTAAATGTATACTCATTTTTTTCAAATATTATTATCTTCTTATTACTTCTATGTTTTATATTTTTCTGTACTTGTTCACCAATGTGCGGTTCGCTTTTGGTTTATCAATAAAGAATATTAATAATAATAATAATAATAATAATAATAATAATAATAATAATAATAATAATAATAATAATAATTAATAATAATAATAATAATAATAATAATAATAATTCTAGTAATGTTGCCAGTAATAGCCGACTACCGGTCACATTCTTTTAGGAGTGGCGTTTGAGAAGATTTCTGTGCCTTTTATCCTAATGAGACATATTTTTTTGTTTTTCATTGTCTTACATAGGTGCTGCATTTGGACATGGCTACTGGTGGTAAAAGTGAGGTGAACTTTGAGAAATTTGACTTTGACAGTGTAACAACTACCAACAACTACATAGACAGAGGGGCTTTTGGTGAAGTCTATGGACCTTTCACATGGAACAGTAGAAAGTGTGCTTTAAAGCGAATATGGATCAGCGGGGGCAGACCAGGGGATGATTTCAAAATGACAGTGGAGGCTAAAATAAATATCTGGACTTCAACGAAGCACAAAAACTTGATAGAAATCCACAATATTGTCTTGGGGCCAAAGGCATTGTACATAGTAATGGAATATGCAAGTGGTGGTCCCTTGAGACGTCTATTAGATAATTCAGATGTCACAGTTCAATGCCAAATTGATGTTTCAAATTGGGCCAGGCAGATAGCTGAAGGTATGCTGTACCTACATGGAAAGAATATCGTTCACAGGGATTTAAAATCCAGTAACAGTGAGTGTATGCCTATTGTCTCTAACGCAGAGTAACAGCATAGTAACTGTCACTGGCGTAAACTTGTCCAAAATATTGGGGGGGGGCATGAGGTCTGGGCCAGAGGTGCAAAAAAACAAGTTTTTCAAGATGATAAGTTGTTTTTTTGTAGTTGTTTTTTTCGCTTTTTTAGTTTTTATGATTTTTGTTGTTTTTGTTATTTTTAAGATTTCCGGATTTCGGATCATAAAAATCATGAAAAATTGAAAAATGGCACGAAGAAGAGCTTCAAATTATTTTAATTCAGATGCGATTTCCGAAAATTAAAAATCATTTAATCAATGTTACTTAAATAACTTCTATAAAAAAATAAGAAATTTATTTTTTTAAACAAAAAAAACAAACAAACAAATTCTGTGGTTTTCTTCTATTTTTATTTAAAACCAAAATCCGAAAAAACTTTTCACCTCTGGTCTGGAGGCTTCCGATGTTACGTTAATGCGTATGATGGGATATCCAGGACTAAACCTATATTTTATGGCGTCCCCCAGGGGTCCATCCTAGGTCCTCTTCTGTTCCTTATTTACATTAATGACCTTTCTAAAGCCTCATCGCTCCTCCACGTCGTACTGTTTGCTGACGATACAAATGTATTCCTCTCTGGGTCCTCTCCCCGTCAAATTGCAACGACCATCAACATTGAATTAAACCTTATTTCTGAATGGTTTAAAGCTAATAAATTATCCCTTAACATAAATAAGTCCAACTATATACTATTCTCTTCAAGCCATAAACTAATTCCCCAGCTCAGTGAACCAATTTTAATTGACAACTTACCAATACCCCAAGTTTCCTCTGTTAAATTTCTGGGTATTCACATTGACCAACACATCAACTGGTCTGTCCATATTGCTCAAATTGCAAATAAAATTTCTAAATCCGTTGGGATCATCACACGCATTTCCTCACTCATTCCCTCAAAAATTCTGTTAAATCTTTACTATTCACTTGTATACCCTTACCTCTCTTATGGCAATTTAGTCTGGGCAGCAAACTACAAGTCAAACTTACAACGTCTTGTAGTCCTACAAAAGCGCATTATTCGAGTCATTACTAGATCCCCCAGAAATTCCCATACCTTCCAATTATTCCAGTCCATGGGCTTATTGACCATTGCCAGTATAACATCTTATCAAATCTCCGATTTCATGCACCGCTATACCTTCAATTCACTACCCAATGCATTTTTTAACTTTTTCACAAGTACCTCGGATATTCATCCCTACTCTACTAGGAATAAACCCAACACTTACCAGATTGAATTTGCACGTACTAACATACGGAAATTCTCAATAACCAATCTAGGACCAAAACTATGGAATAGTCTCCCCTCTGAATTACGACACATTCCAAGTTACTATGTTTTAAAAAAAGCCTTCGTTCACACCTAGGCCTACTGATTAGACAGACCGAACAGCGACAGCCTGCTAGGACCCCCTCCCATCTGATTTATTTTACTTTTGTTTTGTTTTTGTTTTCTTTTTTTGCCACTTGCTACTCCGTTAACTAGTTGCCCACCTTTTGCAAATTCGTTGTCTCTAAATAGGTCTACTCAAAGGCTCATGTGTACATGGCCGTCGTCGAGTTTTGTTAAGTAAATGGGGGGGCCCTTCCTAGCGGAACCCTGGTCCTTTTAGGGCTTCCTCTTGACCACTCACAGCATGATATAGCCTTCTAAACCCATTAATATCTTAATGTTTCAAACCTTTTCATCATCATAGTGGCTATTTAAATTATATTTTCTTGTATATTGTCACGTTTGCTTTGTGGATCAATAAATTGATTGATTGATTGATTGATTGATGGGGCGTTTTGTTAACATGTAAATTTGTTTCATATTGAAGATAAAAATAAATCTTTGTTTTCATTATGTATTTCTGATAGTATTTCAGTTCTGTCAACTTCTGTGTCTCTGTTTTTCTGTTTCTGAAGAAATTTGTCTATATTGAAACATAATATTTTAATATTTTAAGAAATTCTGCTCTCGATTTTTTTGGGGACATTGCCCCGGCTCTTCAATTATTGGGGGGACGTGCCCCGACTGCCCCCAGAGTCTACGCCTATGGTAACTGTTATTGTAGACAGTGCGTCTGATTTGAAAATAGTAGGCGGGTTGAAAATCGATCGCGCTGGATCGAGTAGCCTAGTAGGCGAGCGATACGCGGTCGACCTCGGGAGCTTTTGTACACAACGTATGTTGTGTATCGTATTCGTAATTTTTCGTATCGCTGCGTATAGTACTCATCTAGTAGTCCTATCTCACTTCAATTCCGTTATCTAAGTAGGTCTCTTGAAGAGGGGCTATATAAATTCTCAGAATGAATGAATGAATGAAGATTCATTAGAAACCCACCATTGACATAAGATGACGTGTGACGGCTGATTTCACAACGTTGGTTGAGCCTTCGGCATACGTTGAACACTCATTTTTGACTTCACCTTTCAGCCAGCAATTCATTCTAATTTTATCGGCGTGCTTTCTGCAGGACTTGCAGTAAATTTTGTTCACAGTTCGACAGTTTTCAATTTCGACTACATCGACATCGATTTCCATGACAGATACGTGCTCAACTGTACACTATTATTCGACTTGCTCATCTTCGCCGCCATTGTTGTTTAAAATAATTTCCGAAATAGGTGATGTTACGGGTGATGTCACGCGGCGTGAGGTGCCGGCCGTGTTTCCATGGCCAATCATATTGCACGAAATTATCAGCATTCAGACTTCCGCGGTGGTGGTCTGGTGATCTATCACCGCACCTCCCTTACAGCTCGGAACATTGCTCTCGCAACTACTCCGACCACCTTTGAGGCGCTTGCGGTTTCAATATCGTCGCCTCGAGGTCCACTTACAGTCATAGCGATCTATCGTCCTGGATCTGTACCACCCTCGTTGACCTTTGATGAACTTTCGACATTGCTGGAACAATTCGCAACCTTCAATTCTCAAGTCGTCGTTGCAGGGGATCTAAACCTTCACCTAGAGGACCTGGCCTCATCAGAAGCTGCTGATTTCCGGGCAATTGCTGACCAATTTGGCCTGATTCAACACGTTACCGGACCAACACACGAGAACGGCGGATGGCTTGATGTCATCATTACGCGAGACGACTGTGCGGCGTCAGATCTTCTTATTTACCCGCCAACCATCTCTGACCATGGCCTCGTCATAGCGAACATCCCGTTTCTGCATGACATCCCGACTGTTCTCACAAGGCAGATCCGTGGTTGGAAGGGATTAGACCGTGAAGCCTTCGGCAAGGCGTTGCAAAGGGTCAAGGCCGTCGCTGACCCTTCTGTACTGGCGGGTCTCACGGTCGCTGACGCCTTTGGAGTCTACGAGACGGCTATGACTGATCTTATCGACCGATTTCTACCAATGCGGTGTGTTCCGATGCGTCAGAACCTCAGCTCACCGTGGTTCGATGCTGAGTGCCGCTCTTGGAGACGTCAGGCTCGTCGACTAGAACGCCGACATAGGCGCACCAGTCTGCCCTCGGACCGGTCTGCCTGGGTCCAGTATGTCCGTAACATGCATCGGCAGTACCGTGAAAAGGAAAAGGCGTATTGGGAAGCGAAGATTGCTTCTCATGTTGGGGAGCCGAAGCGAATGTGGGCTGCTTTCAATGCGCTACTTGGCCGCCGCCAGCCCAATCGTCCTCTGGGGACTTCAACCTTTACAGCGAGCGACTTCTTGACCTCGTTCGACACCAAGATCTGTGACATCCGCCAATCAACAGCTAGTTCGCCGCCACCTTATCAGCCCCCTACTGACTGTCATCTATCCGTCCTGAATGCGGTTACTAGTGACGAATTACGCCGCATTATCCTTTCATCACCACCCATGTCTTGTGAACTGGATCCTATTCCCACCTTCTTACTCATCGATATCCTGCTTCCCCTTCTCACAACACTCTGTAATCGCTCTCTTCAGGAATGCGACTTACTGCCGACGCAAAAGAGATCAATCCTGATTCCTGCTTTAAAGAGTGATAGTCTGGATCCGGATGTCCCTACGAATTACAGACCGATAGCAAATGTCACCTTTCTCTCTAAAATCATCGAAAAAGTCGTCGCCATGCAGCTCGTCGCTTACTTAGAGAAGAATAATCTGCTGCCGTCAAGTCAATCGGGTTTCAGGAGATACCATTCAACAGAGACCCTCCTGCTCCGGCTTCTCTCAGACATCTACGGAGCGATTGACAGGGCCCAACTCACACTACTAGCACTGTTCGACGTCAGTGCTGCATTCGACACTGTAGACCATGAGATCTTGTTAGAACGGTTGCGTGTTTCGTTTGACCTTTCTGGAGACTTTTATGAATGGATAAACTCATTTCTTTGTGAACGTCCCTCTGTGTGATCCATGGGACCGCTAGGTCTTCATGGGTCCCTGCACGGTACGGGTTACCCCAAGGCTCCGTCCTAGGACCTATTTTACACATTATCTATACCTCAGGTCTTTCGACGCTTCTGGCTGCACATGCGGTTCTGAGTCAGCAATATGCTGATGATGTCCAAGCATACATGCATTGCCTCTTTACCAATGCCATTCCAACAGTCCGGGTTATGAGTGGGACTTTAGATGCCATGGAAGCGTGGATGTCGTCAAATCGACTACGCTTGAACCCGTGCAAAAGCAAATTTACTTGGCTGGGCACGCGACAGCAACTCGCTAAACTTGACCTCACTGCTCTTGCAATTGAATTCCCCAACTATACCTTCTCAACCCTTGTCCGTGATCTTGGTGTCTGGCTCGACCAGGAGCTTACTTTTGCTCCACAAATACACCGTCTTACTAGGAACTGCTACTACCAGCTGAGCCAGCTTCGTACTGTTACTCGTTCGCTAACGCCCAGTGCCACTGCTACGCTGGTTCACTCCTTCGTCACAGCCCGCCTTGATTACTGCTCATCGCTTTATTTTGGTCTTCCATCTAGTCGCATAGTGTGTCTACAGCGAGTTCTGAGCTTTGCAGCCCGTCTCATTGGGCATATTCCTAAACATGGCCAAGTCTCTAGATATATGCTGGAGGTCCTTCACTGGCTTCCTATGCGCTTACGCATATAAACTTTCAAATATAGGATCGCTGCCTTAGTATGGCGATGTTGTCAGGGCCCTGCCCCTGATTACCTTAGAGAGCTTTGCTGCACAGTTTCAGGTGTCCAAGGCCGACGTCCCCTCCGCTCAGCAGGAAAAGGGGTACTTTTAGTTCCATTTGCTCGTTCCACGACTATGCAAAGTCGAGCTTTTTCAGTGGTGGGCCCGGTAGTCTGGAATAGACTTCCCTTAGAGCTCCGCATGTGCCCTGGGGTCAACCCTGGCATATTTCTTGCAAAATTTAAAACTGTGTTATATGAACGTGCTGGTGTCGGGAGCGCCTCTGAGTAGTTCCCTTGAAGGGGCGCTATATAAATCTCCGAATGAATGATCAGTCAGCAGTAATTAAGACAGATCACGGCACACATTCACCGCCGCAGCAAGTAAGTAAATAAAAGTAATCTAAATGAGGTAAATAAAATAGTGGTCTGGTTCCAGGTTCGTCTATCGTCTTCGAGTCTAACTCAAACTCATCGAGCGACGACCGACGCTACGAGGCCTTCAGCTAGCCGAGTGATTTACTGCTCGCCGGGACTTTTGCTAGGCGAGCGACCAAGGAGAGCGATGGATCGATCGCCTCAAATGAGACGCTCTGTGTACACAACATGCTAGTGTACACTACATTCTTGTATACACTACATACTAGTGTACACCACACTCCAGTGTAAAATATAGAATGTGTTGCAGAATGGAATATCCGTTGACAGCTGGAGCTCACTGACAGTATTTTTGGTCAGCTGATATCTAGTGTCAATCCAAATGAGTTCACTTGTTTCATTTTCATTCTATTAGTGCCCATTCAGCTCTGAATACAGGCAATACAATGCGTAAGTATTCCGGCACCAGATGAATCATCCGCAGCCATTACCCCGTATTTCCAAAAATAACACCTATGCTTATTATCATTTACTGATATATCTGTTGTTGCTTTGCACAGTAATGCTGATGGAGCTATTTGATTATGTGCATCCCCATAAAGAGATGACACTCAAGATAACAGACTATGATGATGCCAGAGAACACAAACATACGACCACAATGTCATTCCGAGGAACAGTTGCCTATATGGCACCGGAAGTTCTAAGAACAGAGAGATTCTCCAAAGCCAGTGATATTTGGAGGTATTTGTGAATCCTATTGTTAAATTACTCAATTTATCGATTAACCAACAGAATAATATGGATGGCGTTTAAAGAGTTTAAAATAGGTGAACATTGAGAAAGTGCAGTACTTTATGTACGTTATATTTTCGATTCCACTGATTTGGAAGTATTTCATAGCAACATATAATAATTCACATGGCAACGTGTCTGATGTTCCAGTGGTGGCAATCATTATCATCGGTTCCTGTAACCAACCACTTGGCTGCGATGGGGACGAAATCATGACCATTATTTTCTTTGTCATTAATTTTGTCAATTTCAGTGTTCGTCTCATGTTTAGTCCAAGTCCTTGTTCATGTCGTCCATGCAGTCCAGTCTTGGTCTTAAGTCTTCCTTCGAATCGTGCAACTAGTGTGTTGTGTGGGATTCGTTCAGATGGCATCCTCTCCACGAGACCTCTCCACATGACCTTAGTAGTATCGGAGTCTTCGCTGAATATCTTTGCATAACAGAGTTACTTGGATACAGTAGAACTGTCTTTTTACATCACCTCTAATGTTTTGAATTATTGAAATTCCAGTAATTTTCCGTAAGCAATTAATATCTGTTGTAAGGATTCCTTTTCTCGACTGTTTTCGCATTGTTCATCTTCTTCGTATTGTTCATAGCTTCTCGTACCTCTGCCCCAAAGAAATGTCTGGCATCATTGCATCTGCGTTGTTCTTGTAAAGAAAAAACTGCAGGGTCGCTCTGTGTCCACTAACACCTCATCTCCCACGTTCAAGTTCCTATCTCCTGTGCGCAAACTTCGTATCACCTTTGACCCACGTACATATAAATCCTTCTCTGAATACATTACCAACCTCTCACGTTCCTGCTTTATTAACGTTCGTGACCGCTACAGCATCCGAATGTAAAAATGCTTTTTCTATTGCTGCCTCCACTGAACTCCGCCACTTCTCATACTCTGGCAGTGCCAGCCCCAAGCCTTGATGACGGAGGAGGGCGACGCTAATGATCTTTGTTATCACACAGTGTCGTTAAACTGAAACTACTACCACTGCTACCTCCATTGTTCACTCCAAGATTGATTACTGTAATTTCCTCTTCCTCGACCTTGAATCCACCCAACTTAACATTTGAAACTCACGCAAATCACACTAGCCTGATCTTTCACCCGAGCAGACAAGTATCATCATATCACTCCCATAGTAAAATCAATATATTTGATGAAAACCCATGAGTTTATCCACTTCAAAGTCCTGTCACTAACATACAACTCCTTAAAATTCTCATAGCCACGTATCTTCTGGATCTCTTCGCCATTCAATCACCTAGCTCTACTCGATCATTATCCTATTTTGTCTTTCCCGATCCTCAGTCACTACTGGTTTCAAGTTCTCCAACCGAGTCATGTACGTCGTGTGCTGCACCTCGCCTCAGGAACGATCTCCCTCGCAAATTTTCGGTTCTTCCTCATATATCGCCATTGATCTATCATCGTGGGCTTCAGGCTCCTTTATGTATTACCTCTCAGTCTTTCCACTCAAATGAAAATCTCAACTTTCAAGATTTCCTACTGGAGATATTTTTATGTAATGTTCTCCAGCGCACTGGTCTCAAAAACACTATAATTGGCTGCTATGTTATGTAATACAGTTCAATCTATAAATGTACACACGGCTTACACACTGTTCTCTTCATACCTTATATGTAATTTATGTACGTATGGTGTGTTTTAGTTATGGCGTCGTGATGTGGGAGATGTTGACAGGAGAACTTCCACATAAAGATCTAGTAGACGGAACAATAATGTTAAAAGCTATGTCTGGCCAGCTAACACTCCCTATTCCTGAATCAAAACCTAATGTGTATAAAGAACTGCTTTATGGTAAGCTGATGCTTAAAACCATGAACTTTGGCGTGTTTACACATTTGTCCAGTCAATATTCTTGCTGATACATAAAATTCACACAATACAATCGCATTAATAAGTTTATTGTTCGCGCACCCATTCAATAGACTTAATTTTTAGCTATTGTACGTCCCCATTACCCGCAACCGAGGTAAAAGTAGGCGGCAGAGCTCCATAAGGTTGTTTCAGCCACTACCAACAACCTCTCCGTGAAAGCTGCTTTGCCATCAATTCCGCTCATGCCATGGTTTGTCCTCTTTCCTAATGCAAATGTAATGAGCACCGTAATGTAATGTAAATGTAAATCTCCGAAATTGCTCAGCGCCACACAAAAGCCACGTCAGAGGGACCAGCTTATTCATCGGTACTAAGGTCACGAATGTGCATATAATGATATGTCAAACCGCTCTCCATTTAATTTAAAAAAATTTGAAAAATGTAATACTAATCGCCTGAGATGTTAACTCTGTACGTACCTCTCATAGACTGTACATTCCTATCGAATCCGTCTACCGTTAATGCCATTCCAATGAAACTGTACGACTTGCCATTCACATATACATTAACTGCTCCTTGGACAAAGGAACAGCAATTGCTCTCATTCTGCTATAAAGCTGCTACTTTTGATACTGTTGATCATGATATCATCCAACACTAGTTAGTTTTTTTCGAATTGCGCTCTCAATCGGTTTTCGTCTTACCTGTACGCTAGTAACCAATCTATTCGTATAAATCAACTCACTTCTGTGCCAACTGCCTTTAGTTGTGACGTAGCCTACCAGAAGGTTCTGTACTGGTCTCGTTTCTGTTTACATTATATTCCATTCGATTCATTACTCACTGAAAGCTCTGGTGACTTGTACGATGAAGATGAGCAGCGATTCTCTTTATTTCAACTTACATTTCTATTACCGCTCTCCAGCTAGCTGTTATCGCATTTTGGCGGTGCTCATTGTTGGATGGCGAGTAGGCCCTAACAAAACTTCTGAAACATTGTAAGACTGAATTTATTCTACTAAGTAAAACTCCGAAAATTTGATGGCTTACGTCTGTTAAGTTGGGTAGTTTTGCTTCTTCCTTTACTGAATGCAAACACAATTTAGACACCTAGTGTTTGACTCAACAATTATCATTTTCTAACCGTGCAGGTCAGTTTAATTTCATATATGCAATATTTGTCGAATTGGAAAACGTTTCTCTCGTTGTGCCTTATTCGCATTAGCTAATGCATTTATTTAAAATCCAAAACAAGGTACCAAGTCTTAGTAATGGAGTTAGAGCTTCTAGGGCATAGGTGCATCATTACTGGACATAATTTGAAAAAATTCAAGCTGATACCTTGTCATTTCCCAAAGATATCAGGATTCAAACAACATAATTATGAATTAATCGTTAATAAAAGTAAAATGCGAAGAAAATCAGCTTGGGAAAGTTTGTATTACTGCACACACTGATAAACTAGAGTGTTAGTTTTGAAAGTTTATATGGTCTGTACCATGACTAATAACTATCTAAATCAACAAAAATCACCGCATTTTGGTGCAAAATATTTGCTTCATAGGAAGTTTGACTTTTGAAGTCAATGAAATCGTAAAAGCTACCAAGTCTCAATAAAATGGCATAGTTAAAAGTATTATGAATGAAGCACAGATTATGCACATCTCAATCTGTTTAAAGCTAAGCAGGCCCGGCTCAAGACATTTGGCGGCCCTGGGCAAATCGAAAAATCGGCGGCCCTAAGCACAAAAAAGTTGATGACCTTTTTTTTAGTCATTGACCTCAGTTACGAATTATAATAATGATAATAATAATAATAATAATAATAATAATAATAATAATAATAATAATAATAATAATAATAATAATAATAATAATAATAATACAAAAGTTGAAGACCTTTTTTTAGTCATTCGCCTCTTGTTACGAATAACAATAATAAAAGATAAAAAAATGGAAAATTGGCGGCCCCTAAAAATCGGCGGCCCTGGGCGGCTGCCCAGTTGCCCATATGGACGAACCGGGCCTGAAGCTAAGCCTAAGTTAACAACCCTCCTCAGCCCGACGTCTTGTTCATGTTATTTTCCCACGAAGCACGCGATTCACATGTCCCTGTACACTACAGTAGCTGCATGTCTGCGGCTTGCGCTTTGTCAAAGGTAGCAACACTGAAACTTCATTTTCAAGTTCATCTTTATTTTCACCTTCCTTTGCCTTTTTCCTTTTCTTCAGTTTCTGATTCGGTTTCTTTACTGGCGTTGCTGCCACAGCTTCTAACCTCTTGGCCTGCCCAAAATCCTGCCGTTCACAAGTTGGTTTAGGACAAAGTATGTCTTTGCAGTGTCTGGTACGAAAGACCTTATGGATTCAAACAAGTACCATTGTCGTTCAGGTGTTAAGCCTTTTGGAGTAACGACTGCTGGTGGACAATGTGCACTGGCAGTTGATGGAACTGAGTCAACCATAGGAAGAATAACCTCAGCCTCAGTATCATGCAATTTGCATGTTACCACACATGGCGAGACTGAAGAGAAAGTGAAATAGTGCAGCTTCTTAATTTGTGGTATAGTCTTAAATTTCATGCCTTTTAAACATTTCCTGCCAGTCATATGTAGGAACATACACTGTACCAGCTTCATTTCCAACGAGGTGTGCTCGATTCAACTTTGAAACCGGAGTGCTGCCTTCTATACAATCGCACAGATCAGAGGCACTACAAACCAGACTGCGACGAAATTTTGACTTAAGTACGCCAAACCCTGCATTAGGTGCAAATTTTGTATGTCCAACTGAAAGAAACATGATTTTGATCACTTTATGGAGACCTGCCAAGACACGCCAGCACAAATACTGCATCATGACATTGTTCTTGTTTTGCCCAACACAGTGATCCGCATGTATGTACAGCACTGATTCGCCGGGTGAATATGTATCGAGGTAATGGTGTATCATACTGCAGATGGCGTTCGGTCCTTTCCCTGTTAAAACTGACTCTGGTATAACATGGTTCATTTGCACTCCAGCTGCTTCATTGCACACACCAAATATTCCAAGTTTATATGGTGTCAGAAAATATAGTGGCCCAGGCTGATCAGGTAAGTTCGGAACGTGAACTTGTTGAGCAAAATCAAACGATATGCGACAGCACCCAGGAAACTGACCACATAGGAGGCTGCCAAGTTTTTGGTAGGATGTCCATTAAACATTATCTTGGACTTCTCTATGTGATCCAGATACACTCAGCGTTCATGCTGAACCAAATTCAGATGATCCAGTGATTGCTTTATACGTTCCACTTTTTTCTTCATCCATGTTTACCAGAGTGCTCAATTTCATAATATTCTGCTGGCAAGTAAGACATAGATCAGTACGTGGCAACTGAATCACAATGAACGGCACAACATCCTTCCAAATACTCACAAACGAACTGAAGCTGACAGCTCCATCTTCCATGAAAGACTTGACATAAATGTCATAGACGGGTGTTTTTGTTTCCCAGCAAGGCAAGAGTCTGAGATTTGAATCACGGAAGCCAGCCACTCGACCAGGTAAGACCAACGCATGGTTTTCAGCATAATTATGAAGGAACTGAACAACACGCTCCACATCAACGAGTGAATGAACTCTTAGCGGTGAGGTTTTACCACAATTTCCATGTTTAATTGATGTAATTCCAAAGTTCGAAACTCTTTTTCGCAGCAATCGTAGTCATTTCCTTCCAATGCCATGCAGGAACAAGAAGCCATTCATACAAATGCTGTATCCCCGGAAGCGATAATCCATAAGCTGTTTCTTCCGCTCTTCTGGAATTTGAAACTGCTGTGTGAACACATGAGTTTATCATCGCGATGAAGCAAGGCATTCAACTCTGCTACAATAAGTGAATTGAGTCGATTTTCATTTTCACTTTGATAGTCCAACTCGAAGCAGTTCAGTCTGTTGTCAATGATATCCAGTACACTGAATTGTGTCAGACAACCGTTCTTCTCTGGTCCTTTTTGACACTGTGAACTAAGACTTGGTACCTTTTCCTGGATTGTGACACTTTTATACAGATTTGACTAACGGGGATGAAAATCACTCCTTTCTCTCATCAGTAAGAAAGAGCTGTACAAACTACAAATGGTTCAAGATTGTCTTCTTAGTTTTAAAACTAATTCTTTTACAATATTAAGTAATTTATCTGTGATATCTTTAGAATGCTTGCATCAAGATAAAAGCTGCAGACCTTCGTTTGAAGATATCATTTACCTGCTGAAAAGCACTGGCAAGAATGAAGGTAGGTGGGTCAATGTTTCTGACGATAACCTAGTTTTAAACCATAGTTTTGAGAGCCTAAAGGAATTCACTGGACATCAAATCTTTTAAAAGTTTGCTTTCTTGAAACATTTCTGTCTAGCAGGCTCCGCTCCATCTTATCTCAAGGAGCTATGTGTCTCAGTAGGCCCTATCTTCTATACCTGGTGGCAGGCTTCTCCGTGGTGCCACACAACTTGGGCGACTTGGTTGCTCCGCCGGGTCGAAATTCCACGGTCCAGCACAAAAGATTTGCTGTGGTGGACAGTGGTGGGCCCATCTTCTTGGAATAAGCTGCTTAGCAACCTGCGACATGAACTTCTCAGCATCTCTTTGTCTCTTTTCCGCAAGCGGTTTAAGATCACTCTGTTCAATCGTCGATTGTTAGGTCGGGTGCGCATCTCACGAGTCTCTCTTCAAGTGGCGCTATATATACTATTTGCAATTATAATTGGAATGGAAATGGGGTACAAATCAGCCGTAAGTTTGAAAATAGTTTTAGGCCCATGTTAGTAGTGATAATCAGAAGTTGTTTTTAGATTTGCTTGGGCCAAAAAGTTGCACAAATGATATGGTTTTGCTTTTCTGACATCCAGCCGCGGCATCTCTTCAGTAGGTTCACGGCACCCAGGTTGGGAAGCACTGGTGTAGACAACTCACTAATACAGTCTTATGAATTTTTCATGCAATGTGTGTTTCTTCAGGTAAAAGAGAGATTTGTGTGAATGTCGAAAAGAATTTGGAGGTACAGCAAACAAAGAGAGATCAAGTAAACGATATTACCCGAGATTTAAAGAGGATAATCAATGCAGGTTAAAACCACTGGTTCATCGGCCTATTTTGAACTTTTCTGTAAACTGGTTAACCTTTGATGAACTGAATGCAGTGAAATCATTTCAAGCTGTACACATAGTTAAGTAATGAATCTAACGATTTTGACTTAGTTTTCCTATGTGTGCATTATGAAGGCTGCATTCCGATTGATCAACTGCTAAATATATGACCAGAACCTCAACCAGTAGATATATGAAATTATTTTTCCTATCCCTTAATAAAAACTGCTTTCTGTTGTTGCTTTCGCTCAAAAGTTCAGGCCTAGATATCTTCGATTCGGCTGCATCCAAGAACACCCGCTATAAGTGGGCTTCTTTCTCTGTTACCACTCATTTGAAACTGTAACTGCAATTGTAGTGGTTGACTTCTACAGCGCCAGATAATCATTGGAAGACATGCACTCAATGACACGGGTAATTGATGGAGGCACGCACTAATAACCACACAGACTGACAAACCGATGCATAAATTCCAGACGAGGAAGGCGCAAGTTAGTCTGAAGTACGAGCTCACTGACCAACTGACCAGATGCCACGTCAACAGAGATAAACAGACGGACAAAGATGAATACGGACAGAGACGGAGAGAAGGATGAACAGACGTGGGTAATAGATAGGGGGCCTATATGAGTAAACGAATTACCCAACCGACTGACTTGACTGTAGAAATAGAGACTGAGCTTATCATGTAAGGCAGTGGCGTCACTAGGGTTGCTGTCAGGGTACGTCATGGTGTCGCCCCATTAGAAGGTTCAATAAAGTAAATTAGCATCGACTTTCAGCTTTAGGTAAATTGATACTGATACAATACATGTAAGCTAGGCTCACGAAAAATGTTTTTGTTGTAATATGTTAAAGTTAATTTTAAATAATAAATTTATTCTGAAACTCTGCACAGAAGTCTTTTAGATAGTCAGTCTGTCATTTTGGTGTCACCCCCTCTGAAGGTGTCACCCGGTGCGGCCCGCACCCTCGCACCCTCCTAGTAACGACACTGATGTAAGGGAGAGTGGTCACGAGTCAGAGAAGAAGCAGTAGTACATAGTCGTCGTTCTAACTTGTGAATAAACTCATCCGCTAGGCCTACTGCTGAGCGTCGTCTTGGTGCTTTTCCGAGCCATCGGCCTGGGAACTAGCTATTAGGCATATTACACGAACCAATCTATTACATGACACAAGCGTCAACTTCCTTTGGGCCTATATGTAGGATGCATTACATGCTTCCTACTACCTAAATCAATTCCCATCAACTATAGCAATGCCAGACAATTTCAAACTGTAATTGCGAAGAAAATTACTAGTCGTGCTGGAAAAAGTTGTTTTAAATAAACTACATTATTTTAGATAAACTTCGAACCCAATACAAACTGGATCCAGTTTTAGTTCATACGATCATAACAAAAGCCGCAGAAGATAAGAATAAATCGATCCGTGGATTGGCGATTTTAGACAAAGAATTGTTTGTTGTTAGTGACAGAAGTTCAGAGGTTGAAGTTTACGATTCGATGAAATTTAGTCTCAGTCGTCGATGGAATTTGGAGGAAGTAAATCATCCAATGGACATAGGATCCTGCAATAGAAATAAATGTCTCTGCATCTTTAACTGCAGAGGCCGAGATGAGCCGAGCGAAGTCTTCATAGTTGATTCAAATGGAAATTTAATAAAGAAGTGGTCAATTGGAGACGTTTGGGGATGGGGTATGTCTGTCACAGCTGAGTCGAATATCCTTTTGACTGCTAATGAGGAAAATAAATTATATGAATATTCTCCAGATGGACAATTGATCTGTGAAATAAAACTGTTATCAGACGCAGGTATTCTTCATCCATGGCATGCTGTTAAACTTACCAGTGGTCACTACGTGGTCTGTCATGGTCGTTATGCTGATGGTCTGCATAGAGTGTGTATAGTAAATGTAAATGGAAAACTTGAGAAGTCATTCGGTGGAACAACTGGACCTTCTATCGAACAATTGAATCGTCCAGTCTATTTGGCTGTCGATGGAAATGGATTCGTGATGGTCGCAGATCAGTGGAACAGTCGTGTTTTGTTATTGGATTCAGGTTTGGAACTGGAGAGAGAAATTCTCTCAAAAGAAGAAAAACATGGATTACGACGTCCCAGTAGGATTTTTCTGGATGAGTCAAATGGTCGACTGTTTATGGCTGATAACGAATCGAACAATCAACGGATTTTGATTTTTGAGTCTAATAATTAAGTGATAAACTGCTAAATATTATGACCAGAACCTCTATTAGCCCATTACATTAGGGTGATTAAAAAAAATTTGTCTGAAAGTTTAAAAAAATTAAAAAAATTACGCTCTTCTCAAATACAGGTGTCCAAGAGAGAGATAGATACATGTGATATTAAGCGACGCCCTAGCTTTAGATGTTAAATATTGGACCGAAAGGCCTGTTATTTTATATTAATTAATAATTTAAAATACAGAAATGGAAAATTAACTAGAACTTAAATATTAATCGAGTTTTATATCACGTTAACGCTACCATGTACGGATCGGCCGGTGGCGCATTACGTCGCCGGAGAACACTTCAACAAGCTAGCTATTATTAGTACAGCCTTCAATCAAGCCTTGTGGCCTGTCCGCCACACTCTCCCGACCTTACTTAGATGCGGAGCATCTCTGACAAAATCGGGGACCTTAATCACTCGTGACACAGAAACATCTCCAACCCAGGTCCACTTAGAAAGCAAGGAACCATTGGTTATAAGGCGGAATACCTCGGTCATCTGAACGACTTACTCGGACAAGTACTCAATCCAGACCCAACAATCTCTGCTGCCACGCACGAACGCCAAGCAACGATGAGAGTCTCAGCAACTGGGGAAGCAATATTTGGTGCGGGCAACCACTCTGTGACCGTAGAGAAGCCCAAGCACCTAGCGCTCTTTTAATCTCCTGCGAACCGTGCTGACGACAGCCTTATAATGGTGCAAGAGATCCAAACTGTCACCCTACTGGCAACTTGTCTTATCCGCCAAGTCGCCAACCTTAACAGTCCCTCTATCATGAACATGAGCTCTACCTAAGCCATCTGGCTAGGAGACCTAGGAGAGAAAAGTCACCAGCTATCTCCCGATCTTGAAGATAAACATCGAATCCGTCACGTCACGCACATCTCCAAAATAAAACAACCGAAAGCAAAATATCGAATACGGGAAGTGACATTCGCTTGTGATTTTTTTTGTGTTAATTGTTTTTATATATTTTTAGTGGTTTTCTTTTAAAACAAATTATTCAGTTTGCAGAAGTCATCTTTAACTGTCCTCTTCACCAAAGAGACACCCAAAAATTACCATCGGAAACTGCCAGCAAAACTCCTGCAATTGAACGGTTACCGTAAGGATCACCGCAAGCTTTATAATTCAGGCGGTACCGAAACACTATCAACCGTGAAGTGCTCCACACGAAATCGTCATCGAATGAACATTTCCAAAAACCGTACTGGAAGAACACTCCACTATCAAACGGTGAATCGAATACTAACAGACACTCTGAAGAGAAGGATTCTCATCAAAAGAAACTTAAACACCGTTCCAAACACAATGAAACATCGCAATAAACCGTAACTTGTACCGCTACAGTTATCCGTTTCAGCACTAGGAAACCAGTCCAAACGAAAATTCTCATCAAAAGGAAACTCAAAAAGTGTCTTTCGACAATACTCCGGAAAACCACCGCAATTAAGCGGTAACTACATCGTACATGTGATGCAACTCTATGCTTCTCTTGTAACTTAGTCTCTCTTCAACAACACGTTTTCTTCCCGAATTCTTTTAGACTCTTAAGTAACCAAGTATCCACCAAGTATCCACTGGAAGGTAAACGGACACTCGTCATGTAACCAATGCTCGGTAGCGGATACATTCCTTTCCAGAGCGGAATTTTCAGAGTCTCATTACCGTCGGCAAAGAACAGCCGACGCTCTGCGGGTTCCAATTCTGACCCCAAAGACACCACATGGGACCAACGATCTTTCGCTTTCGCAATCCAAGAGACAACGCTGTGGCCTGCGTTCCAAAATCGTATCGACACAAGCCATTCTGCTACACTTCAACGTTCAGAACTACCTGGACGACAACCCTTGCCTCAACTGATTCAAAGTCTAACCTAAGATCCGCTTCTTCACCTCCTCCGGCAGCTCTCTGTGCACATCACCGTCTTATTTGTCCATTTTTGTCAATACTGATACAAACGACGTAATCAGTGTTTCTCCAACACCCGGGCTCCTACGGTTCCTATGCACTACCAGGGGTCCAGTTCCCCTATTAACAACTGCCTCCAACCTGGTGAACTCTTCTGCGAACTTCCTAAGTCATTAAGTGAATCCTGCTTCTATGCCTGTCGTCCTATATCCAATTCTCATCCTCCATCATATTCTCGAATTCGACATCAAGAAATGCCAAGCGACGACCTCGTTCTCGGTCCACAACGTTGACTTTCCGGTTGTCTCTTGCAACTTTTTCTCGGCCGTACTTGTGGCCTGTTCGGCTAAATTATGCTTATAAGCCGCCTCAAGGTTAGCCGGTCTCTTTCTCGCACCTTCTGTGCTCTGTCTAGGCTGGCGAGCGCATCAATTAAATAGTCGCATGCATCCGTTTAGAAAATATCACATCGGTCTTGATACACCAGAGCAATCAGCCTACTAGTCTCTGGCACAACATAGCTCAGACTTTCTCCATGAGCTTACTCGTAAGTGCAAAGTTTTATTCGAACTAGGCCTGTCTGGTCTTCGGACCTGTAACTGGCTTGGATCCAAGCTCTGTTTTCTGTGCACTCATGTCTCACAGCATTTGAAATACGAGCCCTCTTAAAACGTATCTTAATTGGCCTGCCTTGTGTTAGTCACTCCACGAGTAATATCGAGCGCAACTTCGAGTTTCGTCAAGAACGCGGCCACTGCGATCCCTCCATCGTTTACCTCAGGTTTAACTAGTATTTGACGATCGGTCAAATTTCCACTTCTCCTTTCCTGATAGCAGGCGTTTTACACGCCTCTTTAAATAATTTCCCATAGTAACTTCAAAATCACTCCTTGATTCATTTCTATTTCCAGTGGTCAACACTGATCGTTTCACTTCTCCTCTAAAGAACGTACCTCTGCCAGTACGCCGCTTAGGATACTTCGTGAATCTCGCGGTCGGCCGACTGTAAACTTCCTTCTAAAGATCTTAATACGGGCCTCTTATGAGTAACGGGCGTCCTCCCAGTACGTACCCGATCCTCCGGTATTTAATTTATCTCACGGGCTCTTGTCGGTAACTTAGACAGATACTGGCTGTCTCCACGCGGGTCGCCGCACCCGAAAAACCAGAAATCCAACATTCCAAATTTACTGAGAGACTCTGGGAACTTCACCGACGATCGTAACACTACTTCAGAACAATCTCTCAACGTAGACATCTGAACTTTTCCCGCTTCATTGTACACGCGGAAATTCTCCCATCGGCTGTCAACGGCACCTGTCGCCGCATGAAACGGCTATAGTCTGTCAAGACAGTCTTCGGCCGAGTCACTTTCCACTGTGGGTCAACTGCTTTAACTTAACCCCTAAAACCGAGGGTGAAGTTGGAGTTCTGGTACGTTCCCGTGTTCCTGTCTCTGTCTGTTGCTCTATCTCTTTCGTAACTGTTGGTCTCACCGGACGTTTTACAGCCCAAACGACATCTGTCGTTTTCCCGGTCTACGCCTCGTTATAGGTATTTGTGTTCCTGAGCCACTGAAATCGGACATACAACATTCTCTCTCCGGTTACCTGACCCACAGACAATCGCTTCTGCGAAAAAGACATCTCCAAGAAAAGAACTCATTTCTCTTACTTCGAAAACAACCTAAAAAAAACGAGCGCTCAGAAATCACACAAGGAGCATAACCATCCAACAAAAAACCAACGAAGAAACAGACATGGGTCGTTCATCACTAACAAGTAGTTGCGAAAGCAGAAGACCCTACGTGGACAGAAAAATGACAAACTCTTCTCCCAAGATAGGATGGTAGACCGTTTGCTGCAAAGAGACCAATCAGCACAAACCGCAAGGGAGGAAACAAAGAACATCACGCGAAAGCGATGAAACCGACAACTCACAGATCGGAAAGAAACCAGAAAAATAGGACGGTCGAAAACTTGAAGCCAGAAGACAACTCCCACAACAACTCGGCACGCAACCTCGGAAAGATCTGAAAACAACAAGAAGCCGCATAGAAACTCCAGCCTATGGAACCACGCGATAACACCAAGGGACGAAAACGGCAGACGGCAACACTAACTACCGAAAACATCAGCAGAAACACAAAAACCAGCTGAAACACAGGAAGAAAAAGAGGAGAAAAACAAACTCTAGCGAATACTCCGACTCCTGTTTCCACACGATGTCCGAAACTTTGTTACCACTACTACGACTTCTTCATACACCCTCGGTACACTTTAGGCCACACCCAGGCGTGTAAGTTTTGTATCGAGCTTAAACTACGTGTACGAACCAGCACAAAGGCTCCTGGTATGTCTTCTACCGCTTTCCCATGTCTAAGTCGCGGTACTATAGCGAATCCAAAGGGCTCTGATAGATGAGGCTCGGTATCGTTGACAATTCGTTACCAGAACTAACATACTCGTAACTTGCATATTTATGGACACCTACCGCAGTAGTCCTTGGAACGAGTCTCAACCATTCCTCAATACCAATGAGAAAATGATCCTCTAACCAAACGTGGCCATTCTGGGCCCCAGCTTCCGTTTCAATTGAATTAAGTGCACCAGGTACAATCAATTCACAACAACCACTCATTCTGCAGTGTCGTTGGACGCACATCACTCTGCTCTAGACTTCTCCGCTCACAGTGGAGAATATCGTTCGACTCGTCACCTGCATCTTACGGATCTTCCTCGAACTTAAAGACAGAAAACGCTTTAACCCCACTTCTGCTGCCAGTTGTGGCGTTCGCCCGCCCGTACGCCTACCCTCGTTGCGCCGCGGGGTTTCGTGACTCCGGCCCACTACCCGTCTGGAGCCACCCGAGTCAATGCCTTGTCTACTTTCAACGTAAAATGGTTGTTCTCTACCTCTGCCCACAGTGAACGTTCCCATCTGAGGCGATTCCGGATTGGCCACTTCTTTAAGAAAGGCAACACTATACCGTTCTGTCTCTTGATCTGACTCTGCCTCTTCCGCGGTCGCCGGATGGGCAACGTCCTGAGGATAGCCGTCTCTGAGAACAGGGTTCGTTCTTTTTTCCTGCAAGAGTCTTCCCTGTCTTGTGTGCCTTCATGGCTACGGACATCCCTTTACTCTCCACCGGATCTAAACCTTGACGTACCAATCTACATCTTGTGACTATTGAACTGTCGCCATTTTTAAGGGACACCAAACGTTTTCTAAGTATCGGGAATAAGGAATACATGCGACAAGTCTCTGCATCACATCGTCCTAGACACCGGTCTATTGGCAACTGTCAATGGTAACTCTCTGTGTCATGTCGTCTAGCCACCGGTCCATTAGACAACTCATCTTCCCACCGTCACGTGTCTCTCGCTCCATTTCCGTGCAAGCATACCGGCCTCACACATATATTGTCACGCACCACATTTACGGAGTGTTTCCTTACCCGTCTTCTGTGTTGGCAATTGTCTACCAACACAATGATAAATTCTGCTTGGAATGAAAACGGTAACGGTCTCTACGGCACCCTGATATTGAAGCGGCTCCCTCTATAACCTTCCTATCCACACACAGTACTTCGTTCCGACATACGCACGAGGGGTTCAACTTCACACTTCAGTCAGTTCTTAGACAAGCAATTATGTTTCTATTCGGGTATTCGAATATCGGACTTCACGTATCACTCTCTTAGTCTGCCTTATTATTTCCCTTCGTACGTGGGACTCTCGTACACTTCATCTTGGGACTCTGACTAGATGAAATTCGGCTAGGAAAACGCGAACGTGTCTCTTCCCAACCTGGGTACCACATGCCAGACCCTAACTTTGACTTTAATCTCTTGGTCTAATTTTATTTCCCTTCGTACCTGGAATTATCGTACTCCTCACCTAGGGATTCTGACTGGCTGAACTTCGGCTAGGAAAATGCGTACGGGTCTCGCCCCGACCTGGTTACCCAACTACCCGAACGTTCACGTATCGCTTAGTCTTGGTCTGATTTAATCTCCCTTTTACCCATGACTCTCGTACTAAACCAAGGGATCTGGCTCGCTGTATCTTCTCGTTGCGGCGTATCCCTACCCGTTTTATATAACCTTTTATCTTCCCGCTATTCAGAATCGGTCCTTCTCGAGACCAGTCCAGCAGAGTGGGCCCTTACTCCACAAGTAGTATCCCTTGAACCAGACTCTCTGATTCCAATAGTTAACGTAACGGTTGTGTCGTATTCCGGGAGCGCACAGATTCGTAGGTTTCGTGTCTGAAACTCGATTTTGCTAACGGATACAGTGGGGTAAATGCAGTAACTTTACCCCGTTATTTCACACAGAACTGTGTATTCACTTTCCACTGTCGGACTTTTCCTAACACCTGAACAGACAATGGTCGGATCGTTCAGTTGATTCCCGGAACTGATATTTGTCGGAAGACCGCGGGAGTAACTATGACGGAGCAAGGGAATCAAATACGGAGACCGCGAATTGAGATTTTACGGGTAGTTCCCCGATGTTATCAAACGGCCAATTTCCCCGTATTTATCAAGTAGCTTCGCACAAAATCGTTCCCCGTAATTCACCGGACGTCACCAGCGGGATCTTTCTTCGCACTCTACTGATACACCGGCGGGGTCTTTCCTCGTATTTTACCGGGCGTTACCAGCATAATCTTTCTCCGCACTTTATATACAGATCAGTGTTTTCTTTATTATTCAACATTGGTCTCTCCCCGATGTTTACTCAGCCCGTTAAACTCCCACAATCGGGATTCAGATGGGCTCGCGATCTAACAGCAGGGTTGGTCCCAGCCCTGTCGGATCGGCGGAGTCAATATAACACCCAAGAGTGACTAGTTCGACTGTACCTCGGATCGCACTGATTAGCTTTTTATGGAAGATATCTGAACTAAGTTATCACCAAATGAGTCTTTCCCGTGTGTCTCAGACGGTCACCACGGGGTCTTTGTCCGTGTATATCAGACGGTCAACAGCGGGACATTCCCCGTCTTTATCGAACGGAACCACCGGGGTCTTTTCCTGGACTATCGTAGCTCACCGACTGGACCTTTCCCCGTATTAATCGAACATCACCAACGGGGTCTGCTTCCCCGTCTTTTGATACAGACCTCTGACCTGTGTATCGAACGGAACCGCCGGGGTTTTTCCCCCGGACTATCCTACGGTCACCGGCGGGATCGCCTTCGTCGGACTTTACCGATAAGAGCTGTAAGCCTTTATCTGTCACGATCGGTCTTTCTCCCGTATATATTGAAAGAACACCAACGGGTTCTGCTTCCCCATCTTTTGCTACAGACCTGTGTATCGAACGTTCCGTTCGATACACAGGTCTTTTGCGGGGTCTTTTTCCGGACTATCGATACAGACCTGTGAGCCTTTTATTTCTCAAGATCGGTCATTCCCCGAATCAGCCTTACACGATCAGACTCGGTACTTCTCGCGATCTACAACAGGGTGGGACCAACCCCGTCGAATCGGCGTTTGCCAGCACCGGTCAGACCGCCTTTGGAGCGGCTGTCACTCGGGAGCACACTGATTAGCCTTGTAAATATATTTACGTAACCGAAACCTGGACTCGATCGAAGCACTCGCCTAACCAACGACACTAAAGCATCGTGTCGTATATGCAGAGCGCAACTTCGCCGTTCTACGTTATAAGCACTGCTTGATGAGGCAGCCTTTATTCAGCTCTCTGCATTGTATAAATCGGTACTTTGTAAGACATTATTTTGGCCTCCATACGAAGGCTAGTTTCGTCGGTCTGTGTGCTATATTTTTGTACGTGAGACATATTCTGGCTCCATACTTATATATTAGCCCATTACGATCTCTCAAATGCAGGTGTCCAAGAGAGAGATAGACACATGTGATATTAAGCGACGCCCTAGCTTTAGATGTTAAATATTGGACCGAAAGGCGTGTTATTTCATATTAATTAATAATTTAAAGTATAGAAATGGAAAATTAACTAGAACTTAAATATTGTTCGATTTTATATCACGTTAACGCTACCATGCACGGATCGGCCGCTGGCGCATTACGTCGCCGGGGAACACTTCAACAAGCTAGCTATTATTAGTACAGCCTTCAATCAAGCCTTGTGGCCTGTCCGCCACAATGATGCTGACTCAATTTTCCTAAATATGAATAATGAAGGTGGCATTACGGTTGATAAACTACTAAATATATGACCAGAACCTCTTCAAACAGATATATTTTATATGAAATTATTTGGCTTCCCCTTAAAAACTGATTTCTGCTGTTGTTTTCGCTCAAAAAGGTCAGAGGTGGACATCATCGAGTCGGCTCATGATTCAGAATTTATATGGCTTGGTAAACGCTAGGCGCGAGCAAGGATTGACACAGAAGCGCTAGTGCTTCCTCATGTATTGGCAATTCTCAATCCACTGTAACTGCGTTCGTCGCTTTCGTACGATGATGGCCGCAATTCTCCTGAAGCAATGTACTATTAAACTACAAACCATTTCGTTGCAGACGGCTTAAGAAGCAGTTTCAAGCCATCTTAAGACGCACATTTTCAGATCTCTTAGATTTCCATGTTAACGAATTTGCTCTATAAATAAACCAGATAAGGCCTACATGAATGTAAACATGTATAGGCATATTTTCGAAAGAGTACGGTATCATGGTTATTGCAGACTGTCAGTGGATTGAGCAGTGTTTTTTATGCCTTTAAAATTACGTTTGCCTTTTTTCATAATCGTTGTCACCGTCATCTGTGCTCAGTTGCTTTTGATAGCTGTGGCTTGTTTTCTTCTAATGACCTTTTGTTGCAAAATATTCTTTAATTGCTATGTTAAGAGTTTCAAATAATATAATCATTAATATGGATTTGTGTTTACGCGTTTTCAGACGGGAAAGGCGTTCAATACATATTCCTGTTGATGGCTTTAAAAGTAACTTAACAGTCCCTCTCTGTTCCTCTCTCTGTCTTGCTCTGTCTCACTGTATGTATGCTAGCGTCTCTTTATTGCCGCAGGTCCTCTCTCACTGTCGTCTATTGCTTTCTCTTAACCGTTTAATTGTTCATATAACTGTCTGCCTGTGTGAGTGTATGCCTCGCTCTATGTGTGTGTCTCCGTCTGTAATAATATTTCAATCTCAGCAGTTTCACGAATATTGCATAGAAAATACTACTTGTTCTGGAGCAAGTTGTTTTAAATATACTACAGAGAACTAGTTTACATTATTTTAGATAAACTTCGAACCCAATACAAACTGGATCCAGTTTTAGTTCATACGATCATAACAAAAGCCGCAGAAGATAAGAATAAATCGATCCGTGGATTGGCGATTTTAGACAAAGAATTGTTTGTTGTTAGTGACAGAAGTTCAGAGGTTGAAGTTTACGATTCGATGAAATTTAGTCCCAGTCGTCGATGGAATTTGGAGGAAGTAAATCATCCAATGGACATAGGATCCTGCAATAGAAATAAATGTCTCTACATCTTTAACTACAGAGGCCGAGATGAGCCGAGCGAAGTCTTCATAGTTGATTCAAATGGAAATTTAATAAAGAAGTGGTCAACTGGAGACGTTTGGGGATGGGGTATGTCTGTCACAGCTGAGTCGAATATGCTTTTGACTGCTAATGAGGAAAATAAATTATATGAATATTCTCCAGATGGACAATTGATCTGTGAAATAAGACTGTTATCAGACGCAGGTATTCTTCATCCATGGCATGCTGTTAAACTTACCAGTGGTCACTACGTGGTCTGTCATGGTCGTTATGCTGATGATCTGCATAGAGTGTGTATAGTAGATGTAAATGGAAAACTCGAGAAGTCATACGGTGGAACAACTGGACCTACTATCGAACAATTGAATCGTCCAGTCTATTTGGCTGTCGATGGAAATGGATTCGTGATGGTTGCAGATCAGTGGAACAGTCGTGTTTTGTTATTGGATTCAGATTTGGAACTGAAGAGAGAAATTCTCTCAAAAGAAGAAAAACATGGATTACGACGTCCCAGTAGGATTTTTCTGGATGAGTCAAATGGTCGACTGTTTATGGCTGATAACGAATCGAACAATCAACGGATTTTGATTTTTGAGTTAGGTAATTAAATTAAATATATTATTTCCCTTGAAATGAAAGCATTTGTATATTTTCTCAATATAATGACATTGAAAATGAATTTAAATTAAGTTATTTTAAATGTCTCATAATTTGCAAAAGGAAAGACTACCGCTTTTGCTAATGTTTATGGAAATTAATAAATTCTTTCCAGAATTATGAGTGAAATCATAATTATATACAGGCGCTATTAAAATGCTTAGTCTTGGAACTTTTACTGCGCCACCGTCTAAAGTGTAATGCCTCCGCTGACTTGTAGGGCCTATTTTGAAAGATAACGGTTCGAATCGTAGCACAGCAATGCATGGGGAAACGAATACGACTTCAGGAGAATTTGAACGCTTTTATGTTACCTTTAATGTCTCAATTATACCTCTTCTGAAATTACGTTATAATTATGGCAATTAATGAGAAATTGAGCGCCGGTAGGCCAAAATAAGTAATGAATTAAGTTCAAGTTGAGTCTTGGAAACTAAATGCGTAGGACTACAGGTGTTTATAAAAGTAAGAAATGTTGGCCTTTGCTAATCGGCTGGTATGGAGACGCTGGTATGGAGACACTGGTATGGAGTGTGGTCCTGTACGGATCTGAAACATGGACTATAAGGGGGAGGACACAAGAAGGCTGGAAGCCTTCGAAATGTGGATATGGCGGTGAACGGAGAGAATTAGCTGGACAGAGCATAAGACAAACGAGGAGGTGCTGCAAATGGTGGGAGAGGAAAGATCTATGATGAGGACAATTAGAGAACGTCAAAGTAGATGGATTGGCCATATAATGAGAGGAAATTCCCTGCTACGAGATATCATCGAGGGTAGAATGGAAGGGAAAAAGACAAGAAAAAGACCAAGAACGATGTTCCTAGACTGGATAATGAAGAAGGACGGCTACAGAAAAATGAAAGAAGAGGCTCAACATCGATAAGAATGGCGCCGTTGGACATATGAACGTGCCTTAGGGCAGAGAACCAAAGAAGAACTAATCGGCGCTGAAAAACAAAGCATTCGAATTGAAATCAATCAATCAATCAATCAAAATTCGTTTATTCGTCTAACCATTTGACATAACGTAATTGGTAAAACAGGAAAACAGGTAAAATAGGAAAACTTTTCTAACAAACATATGAACAAGGCAGAGGCGGCGCCAGACACTTTTTGTAGCCAGTGTCTAAAAATCCCTGTTAACCACCTATAGAGCAATCATCGGGTCCATTTTGGACCACGGTGATGTAATCTATTTTTCAGCATGTGCATCTCATTCAAGAAACTTTCCTCCATTCAGTTTGAGGCATTGAGGTTATGCCTTGGGTGCTTCAGCACTGGCGCTTCAGAATGAATGTGGAGAATTCCTCACTACTAAAGAAGACTGCTAACGTAACTAATGTTAGTTTCATCTCTAAACTAATTGAGAAACTTGTTGCTTCTCAGCTACTGAACTACCTAAACACTAATAACCTTCTACCCTGCCGTCAGTCGGGTTCCCGTAAGGGACGCTCTACTGAGACCCTCCTTCTTAGCCTTCTTAATGATGTTTACAGTGCTACTGATCGCTCTCAACTAACTCTTCTTGCACTTTACGATGTAAGTGCAGCCTTCGACACGGTAGATCATGATCTTCTACTGCGTCGCCTTTCTACCTCCTTTGGTATCTGCAACCTACCTCTACAGTGGATTTCGTCATACCTATCTGACCGCACTTCGTCTACTGTTTTCCACTCCTCGCGTTCCCCTTGGATTCCTGTACCTGTTGGCCTCCCTCAGGGTTCTGTGCTTGGCCCTCTTCTTTATATCCTCTTTACTGCTGACCTTGAATCTGTTCTTGCTGCTAGTGCTCTTTCTAGCCATTCTTATGCTGATTATCTCCAATCCTACCTGCATTGCTCTGCACGGGATGCTCTGAGTGCTGTTCGCTTGATGTCTTGTGCAACTGACACTCTGTCTGCCTGGCTTTCTTCCAATCGCCTGAGACTTAATCCTCTTAAGACCCAGTACATATGGCTGGGTACCCGCCAGCAGTTAGCAAAACTTGACCTGACCCTTTTGGCTGCTGAATTTCCTCTAATATCATTTTCTACCTCTGTCCGGAACCTCGGTGTCATTCTTGACCAGGAACTAACCTTTACTAAGCACCTCTCTTCTCTGTCTCGCTCCTGTTTCTACCATCTGCGCCAGCTTAGGGTTGTTGCTCGCTCTCTCTCAGCCTCTGCTGCTTCAACTCTTATCCATGCCTTTGTTTGTTCTCGTTTAGATTATTGCTCTTCTCTCTACACCGGTCTTCCTCAAGCCGGCCTGTCCTTCATTGAGAGGGTTCTTCGGTCTGCGGCGCGCCTAGTTGGCTCCATACCTCGCTATGGCAGTGTATCCTCCTACATGCATCATACTCTTCATTGGCTTCCCATCCGGCATCGTATCCTGTATCGGCTTTGCTCTCTCGCCTGGCAATGTGTTTTGGGTATGGCTCCTTCCTACCTGTGCTCTGTTTTTACTCTCTCTTCTTCTCTTACGGGTCGCTTAGCCCTCCGTTCCTCTTCTAGGGGCGACTTTATAGTCCCATATGCCCGCACTGCTACTATGCAGCGCCGAGCATTCTCTGTCGCTGGTCCAACTGCGTGGAATGACTTAGCATCTTTCCTTCGCCTATCTCCTCGTACTCACCCGTCTTCTTTTTACACTCTATTGGAGACTTTTCTGTTTGATCAGGCCTGGCTTGGGAGTGCCTCTGAGTAGAGCCCTTGAAGAGGCGCTATATAAATTCCATGATTGACTGCAAAACTCACTAAAAACTGGAACTAAAATCCCAGGCAACAAATCTCAGCCTTGCAAACCAAACATTGAACATCACTGGACACCTAGTGATAAAGAATATTTAACCCTCGAATGCCCAAGCTATTTTCTGGTACACGAATGCCCAACGGGGGGGGGGGGGGTCCGACCGGACCCCAATGTTTTCATTGTGATATCTGGAGAACGGATTGGAATATTTTAACTGGATTTGGCTTGTTATAATCCAAATTCAATTTGCAATCGACTGATATATGGTATTTTGCAATAGCGCCACCTGGTGAAACTTTATTTGAACTTTAATACTAGTAGGTAGTGTTTTGCAATTTCGGGATTTTTCGCAGGTATTCAATTGTACGCATGTAGTTGTTGCCTGGTTGTGGGGTAAAGGATTGGAATATTTTAACGGGATTTGGCTTGTTATAATCCAAATTCAATTTGCATTCTACTGATATATGGTATTTCACAATAACTTGCGCTAAAAATTTATTTCTGGGCTGGTAAACCATATGCCAGAATGACCATCAGCCGCATATCTTGGGGTGTCCTTGGTATATGCTATGGTTGTGGGGTACAGGAATGGAATATTTTAACGGGATTTGGCTTCTTATAATCCAAATTCAATTTGCAATCGACTGATATATGGTATTTCACAATAACGTGCGTTAAAAAAAAATTATTTCTGGGCTGGTAAACCATGTGCGAGTATGACAATCAGCCGCATATCTAGGGGGTGTCCTTGGTATATGGTATGTTGTGGGCTATAGGGTGGTAGAATAATCATGCAAAATATATCATACGAAGCCCAATTGAAGGTTTTAGGATGTCCTAAAACCATTTTTACAATTTCGCTGCCGTTCTAAAGTTATCCGTGGAAAAGCGGGTCTGGGGTCCGGTCGGACCCCCCCTTGGGCATTCCAGGGTTAATATACTCTCGCACTTCTGATTTCCCTCATTCACGTCATTTCATCATTGCTTGGTCCGTCTTTTCCTCCTCTCCTCTGATTTAAGTCTCATGAAGTTATCCAATAGGAAAATTTGCCTTGTACGTTGCGATTAACCGTAGATGCTGAAAACATAGCAGTAGCAACCAAAGTTTAACGACAACATGTGGCAACAAAGACCGTTGACGTCTTCAGTGAAGCAAGTTTATTTTCTCTTCATTATCTTTTTGGTGTTTCTTTCTGTCCTGCGTTGGTTGATGTTATTGGTCGTTCGTTCTGTCGCATTTGACGCTATTTCCCTCTCTTTAATGTTTTCAATTGTCTCCGGATGCTTTTTCGTCTTGTTTCTTATAATAATTGTTCTCATGTTGTTGTTCTCAGGTCTTTCCGAGATTGCTGTCTGACTGCGCTGCGTGCTAATTTCTTACCAGTATTGTTTTTTTTTGGTTTTCAAGGTTTCGTTCGCTCTTTTCGTCTGTTTTCTTTCTGATCGCTTCTCTGTGCGTTGTTACTTTCTTCGCGTTTGTCTGTTACTCTTTGTTTTCTCCTACAGCTGCTGTTGTTTGTGACGGTCGGTTGTCAAACTTTCCGTCTAAGTAAGTAAGTAAGTATATTCTTTATTTTACCGGCTGCAAGACGCCCTCCGGTGTGCATACAACATATAAACAACTGTTATCAAGTCAATTTGAATGGAAATATGAACAGATAGACGTATGCAAATCTACAGATATACTGGACCAGTGTCAGAGATAGAAAGACGGAGAAAGAGAAAGGCAGATAGAGGAACACAGATAGGATTTTAAAAACCATTATAATAATAATGATGATGATGATGACGACGATGATGGTGACGACTATGACGACGACGACGACAATAACGACTTTAGCAGTATTAGTAATAATATTGACAGTAACGATAATATTAATAATAATCAAGAAATGTCTTAAACACCTTTGTAATAGATTCCTCTTGTGCTATATATAATTTAATTACGTTCAATTGTTAGATGCAAAACCATCCAAAATGATAGGTCAACAATAGCGGCTCTGCGAGAGAAGATTGTATCTATAGAAATTTATAAAGCGCCTCTCGCAGAATACCTATTCAGAGGCGCTCTCAGCACAGAAGCCCCTCCCCTACTTTGTCAACGTTTTGGTATTGTTGCTCACTAGTACACGGGTGTGGCGGCGTTATACTAGCGATGAGGTTAGTTTCAATTGTTTAACGACATCTTACGATTGTCAGAGCCGTTGACGTCCAACTTGCCTTGCCACAACCATCAACGTCAATGATCATAGTAGCCACAAGATGTCGGTAGACTGCAGACAGCGCGAGACTTTTTCGACACCTTTAAAAACTGTACAACATATATAATTAGTTCGTAACCAATATGTAATAGAAAATTAAAACTCTTAGTTTCAATGCCAATTTAAAAACTTGTAACGGATGCTATATTATAAACAGCAATTGCGCATCATTGTTAGCTAATATTTTCTAGTATTTAATAGTAAGAATAAAAATCACCGTTTTTCTGATGATGTTAAACTGACTAAATCCATCCAATTGTATTTTGAACTCTCTCACTGCTTGATACTCGAGTGATGCCAATCCAAAGCCTCGATCGAGGAGGAGGGTGACGCTGAATCGCTGATCACCTCGTATATATGACAAAGCGTCGTAAAACAGAAACTACATGGTTATGGTCTTTACAGGTGAAATTGAAGAATTTTATTGTATTGTATTGTATTTTTCATTTACTAATCCAGAATGACTAGACCGCACATGAAGGAATGATTAAGGTAGTTTTGGTTTGGCTTTAAAGGAATATGCAAGTCAGGGTGATAAAATTTCTGTCATCTTTCTTAGGAAGGACAAAGTTACGAGGTCTAGGTCGTAAATAATAGGGTTGTGCATAAAGCGAAGGAAGGAGTTGATGCAGCATATGGAATGGATTCGCAAAAATGGCTTGAAAAAGTTTAATCTCAATCGTCCGCAGTTGGTCACTGAATTTGGGCAGGTAGCTATCGATGTGCCTGAACCTCATTAGCCTTGGCAGAGGCAACTCCCCAATGCGAGGGACGCATAGAGGAATTTGGCAATCGTAGTAACTCTTGCGACCTGGTGAAGAGATGACGAAGGGAGACCGTGCGTCCTCAAGGTTAAGCGCCTGCATGGAGCTTGAGCTTGTCCGAATAAGTCCTGCGATATATGCGAAAAGACTTTGAGGTCGTTTGTAACGTCAACGGTTGACGCCAAGTAATTGAATGTTCATGGAGGAAACTCGGCTGATGATTCAATTAGGGTTATGGATACATCCGACGAAAGTGACAATTCGATGGATGCAGTAGTGTATTGTCTTTGCTTTTATTAGCAATTTATTGATATTGTTTTTTATTAGGAGGAGAAAGCCAACAGGTGCAAGTAGAAAGGGGTGGGAAGACCGATGTTATTTGCTTCGTTGTATTTTGTTGCGTTTTACATTTATTAATCCAAAATGAGCAGACCGCATCTAGAGTAAAATTAACCCCTTCGCTGCGACGGCCTTGTAATCCCGTGTGCGTCACGTATGTATGTTTGTATGTATGTATGCAGGTATGTATGTATGTATATATGGATGGATGGATGTATTTACGTATGAATGTATGTATGTATGTATGTATGTATGTATATATGTATGTATGTGTGTATGTATGTATGTATGTATGTATGTATGTATGTATGTATGTATAAATGTATGTATGTATATATGTATATTTGTATGTAACTATGTATGTATTGTATGTATGTGTGTACATGTATATATGTCTGTATGTATATATGTATATATGAATGTAGGCTATATATGTATATGTGTAGGTATATATGTAGTTATGTACATATGTATATAATGCATATATGTTTGTATGTATATATGTATATGATGCATGTATGTATTGTATATATGTATGTGTGTATATATGTATGTACGTATATATGTATGTATGTATATATGTATGTGTATATGTATGCATGTATGTATGTGCATGTTTGCGTGTATGTATGTTTCTATGCATGTATGTATGTATACATGTATGTATTTATGTGTGGTATATGACCAGGGCATCAAATGGGTACCTATAATTTCTATGACGAGACATACTCGTCCTTCGCGTATGGCAATAGCATTTTCATGACGAGACATACTCGTCATCCGCAGCGAAGAGGTTAAGAAACAATGAACTGTTCAAAATAATTTCTGTCGACGTCAACGGCATTTGTTGTGGTAAGATGTCGTTAAACTCTGGATACATCTATTTATTTATTTATTTCGGATATTTCTATAGCGCCTCCGAAAGTCTACTACTACTCAGAGGCGCTCCCGACTACAGCATTGAGACTATGTCGGAATTTTCACGCCGAAGCGCCACGAGCAATTGCGAGTGAAGGACTTGCCAAAGGTCCGTACGCAGCGGCTAGAGTGGGATTCGAACCTCCAACCCTCAGGTCACAAGGCGCCGAACTTACCACTGAGCCACCACGCTCCGCAATTACTAATTACTATTCACTCTTAGAGTCTTAATCAATGCATCGTTCGGCCATAGAGCTAGTGCAGACGATTTCTGTCTGTGTTCCGTCTCGAAATCCTTCATCCGCACCTTCTATAATTCTTTCGCTTTAAAGAAAAAGCTGCCTTTCCCAGCCTGTGTTGATTTGATATTGACAATAATTTATTACAGCATTGAGACACTGCGATTTAAAGCCTTCGAAATATAGATACATCTAACACGTAAACAGAACGTCCGTGATTCATAGGGTCGGATGAAACGATTCAACTATGGTAACTCATGGTTAAATACAGGCTGGATAGTTAAGCGATCTTCTAACGCACCCTTGTGTCAGTCCGGGCAGTGCACATAGGCTTGCACGTCGTCATCATAGAACTTGCTAAGAGCTGCCCCAGCCGCCAGCAAGGACCTCAGGTTGGCAGTGTAGATTATGTACAGATTATGTAAAGCAGTTACGTCTGCAGTGAGACCTTTCCAAACGATTTTTTCGTTGAAGATGTTAATCGCTGGAATACTATATCCATAGAAGAATCCATTCGGTCAACTGTGCTTTACTCGGTAGTGCCAGTCCGAAGCCTGGATAGAGAAGGAGGGAGAAGCAAATCATTTAGTTAAGACACAGCTTCGTTTAAGCAGAATCTATACCAGTCATCGACGTCAACTGCTGTGGCAGTCACAAGATGTCGCTAGACAGTGGATAATGTAAGGTCAAATATTAAGACACCTTTAAAACATTTAATCTAAAGCGATATAAACTGTAATTTTATTTCTTCAAAAGATCTGTCCTGCTGTTACTTGGACATTGGACATCGAATTAACTCAGAACTGCAACTTACTTTCCAACAGATTTTCTCGTTGACGATGTTAATCTTGGATTGCATCCATAGAAGAACCGCTTCCGCCACTGTTCTTTACTAGGGTAGTGCCAGTCCGAAGCAAGACATTTTGTTGTGACATAGCTTTGTTTAAGTAGAAACTATACCAAACAATCGACGTCAACGGATGTGGCAGTCACAAGATGTCGCTAGAGGGTGGATAATAATAAAACGGACGGACGCCATAGACGCATACAGACACAGACAGATAGTGGAACAGACGGACGGATAGGCACAAGTAGACACAGACAGACAGACAAACAAACGGAGGGATAGACAAATACAGAAACAGACAGACAGGGAAAGAGAGGGACGGATAAACACATACAGACACAGACAGACAGAGGAACAGACAGACGGACGAAGAGGCGCATAGAGACACATACAGACAGAGGAACAGACGGACGGATAGTCACATACAAACACAAACAAACAGGCAAACAAGCGGAGTGATAGACAAATACAGAAACAGACAAACAGAGAAACAGACACATACAGACATATACAGACACAGACAGACAAATATAGACCCTACGGACAGATAGACAAGTACATAAACAGACATCCAAAGAAAGAGACGGACGGATAAACACACACAGACAAAGACAGAGAGGAACAGACGGACGATAATATGAAATTCATGATCCTACAGTTTTGGTCGAAGAAGAGGAGATCCCTGGTATAGCAGAGGAAACTATTACATCCATGAAATTCTGGAATGTTGCGTCGAAATCGTCAGATAATATACCATCATGAATTCGAATCCTAATAGACTGTCTAAATACTTTGGTGAAACAAAATTCCAATGAAAGAAATCGTGAGATACTCAATTGACAACCACCAACGTCAACGATCTTTCGAGCCACGAGATGTCGCTAGACCGCAGATATCGCGAGACAATAATTATACGACACCTTTAAAAATTCTCACCCAACGCTATATAAATAGCATTTGCGGATCGTTGTTAGCTGCGACTAAGTTCTCATTAAAAGTTTTGTCAGATGATGTCAAACTAACTCCATCCACCCAATTGTCTACGGAACTTCGCCAGTGTATAATTACACTAGAATGATACTAGTCCAAAGCCTCAATAAAGGAGGAAGACGACGCTGATCACCTTGCTTATGACACAGCGTCGTGAAACAGAATCTATGTAGTTTTCATAGGTGAAATTAAAGTATTTAGTTGCTTCGATCATTCAGTTAAGGTTAGCGACACATCCGACAAAAGTGACAGTTCGATGGCTAAAGTGTTGTATTGTTTTATTGTTATATTTATTATCGTAAATTTGGTAAAACACAATTCCTGTCCTTTATTCTCGTAATATTATTTACATGATTAGAAGTGACAAATTCGACGTCATGTGCTGCGTGACCTGCTTCCTCCCCTCCGCAACAGTGGACACAATCTTCGAGCGAAACCGCATTAATTAACCCTACCCGAAATAGATTACAACAATTTTATACCCCGTATTCTCTACAAGAATGCCTACTGACGCTAATTAGCTGCTCGTGAGACTATATAACCCATGTAGCTTGTTCGAGTTGCGTTATGTCAGCTATGATGTGCAATAAACGAGTATTCATTCACTTCACATAGAAAAACCATTATATTTTGGTTAAAACTCGATACTAGTAATTCTCATGCGTTTAGTAGTTCTACGTAAACACCTTTAATTACGTTCACGAGAGGCTATGAATGACGAAATTTCGTTAATCGGTAGTTGAAACTCAACCCGGTCATCCAGTATAGACGTAAACAAAGAATTAAACCAAATCTTGGTTACTTGGTCACCTCCTCCATGACATGAACTTCTACCTCCCGTTTAAAGACCGGGTATCATTTGCGCCCTCGTTCCCATAATCTGGTTTTCTCTAGATTTGACTCTCATACCCGACGAGGTTTCCTGGGTAGGATGCTGTACAGTTAGGCTGTGTTGCTATTATTTTTTCATTTATGATCTAACGTCATTATTACTGTTATATTTTTCTTTCCTCTTTGTGTAAAATTGTATGTAAAGCGCTGTGCGTTTGCTAGCGTTTATTAAAGAATATACTTACTCACTTACTTACTTACTTACTTACTTACTTGAAACAGTGTAGTCTACCTAAAGAGAAATATTGATCGTAACTGATTGTTACATTATGAGCGCCATCTTGAAAGGAAATAAGTGTCATTGCACTCACTGCTCCAGCCTTTATAATGTCGAACTTTTTGTGACTTTTTAGTGAACCAATTTCCTCTTTTCCTGTTTTGCTCATATAAATCGCCGTTTTTCTTATAGCAGCAGCAAGGTGTCGCCACATCTGAATATAAACATCGAAGGAATTCGCAAATAAATAAGTAAGTATATTCTTTATTTTAACCGGCTGCAAGACGCAATCCGGTGTACAAACAACATATAAACAACAGTTGTCATCAAGTCAATATGAACAGTACATTCTACATATGAAAGTTTTTAGGGTATTATTTTTGATCTCGTGATCGTTCCTTACAAGGCTCTTTCTTGACACTTAATTACTTCCAGTGCAATTATCTTAATTAATTTTCGAAAAATCAGCTGAGTTATAAAAATTACTAAATTCAACGTTATTGAATTATCCATTGAATTTCGGATAATTCTAGAAACTAATAAATATGTTGTGCTATATAGGCCTACTTGTACACTTTATATCAAATTCTCTTCTCAAAGCAAAAATAAATTTGGAAATCTCTTTTAATCGGTGCGTGGGTTAATAAGTCCGAAGGTCTAGGTATCGACGTATACGGCCGAAACTGCCACAAGGTGTCGCTAAACAGAGAATAAACGGAGTTCTTGGATACCTGATGCAGCGTAGTCTCCCTAAAGACTAATCCTAAATGTAGTTGAAAGTTATAATTTTTAACGCCGCTTCGAGAGGAAATGAATCTTAGTCGCTCTTTTCGTCAGCTTTCATAACTTTTTGCGACCTTTAACAAGCCAACTTCTTTATTTCTGTTATAGTGTCGCTACTTACATTGTTCAGATAACATTTTATTCACAATGTATGACTTTACATCAATAGATTTTGTTTACCTAAAACTACTCTCGTATTATTTTTTATCCTTAGATTTCGAAACGGAAACGAATTATCATTTAGTTGCCACCCACAAGATTTTTGGTTGTCAACTACATGAAAATTATTTCCCGATTCCAAACATATAGATTCAGTCGTGTCAAAAAGCAGCCTTGTGTCTAAAGATTAGGAATAATCGTTAATATGTTGAACTACTACCAATCAGTTGTGTTTTCCATTGTTTAGCGACATCTTAATTGTGGCTTCAATGGTTATTCACGTTGGTATCACTTTATCACACAATAATTTCTTCTGTATCGGAAACCTGCCAACTATATTCTTCAGTTGAACAACATCTCACTATAACTCCACCACTTTTTAGGTTGCTATAAATCTAACGCGCTTTAAATCAATTGACGGTGGATACCAGATTCTTGGGACAACTTATGGCTGGAAAGACCGATTATGTACATAGGAAATATCATCTGCACAGATGGCTATCCAGTATCCAAGCACCAGAGTTTTGGAGTGGCAGAGTTCACTACGCACAGAGGTTTCCAGTGAAAAAAATATAGTTTTAGACAACCTGAGGGATTATAGCTACCTCAGGTATAAAAATAATAATGATAATTTTCACTTTACACACAGGGGATGAGGACCACGTACTCTAACTCAACCTTTCAATCAACTGTTAATATCTTAGAGCCTGAGGGATCTTACCGACCTCTGGCGAAGAAAAAAAATGATATATAATTTAATAAAAATAATAATCTTCGTTTACTATCTTCGAACTGACAATTACGCAGTATGATTACAAATCAGTATGATCGCAAGTTATTACAGGAGTCGAATTTTAACTGTCTACGACAGCCTTGCAAGGCGCCCATCACGTCCTACGTCTCATTTTCACAATGGGCATTTATAAAGAATCTAACAACCATCGTTGTGCATAACTGTGCCACAAGATGTCGCTAGACCGTGGATTATGTGAGACCCTCTGTAGACACCTTTAAAACGCTGTTTCCCCGGGGCTTCTGTGCTCTCATCTGATGGCGTCAACCAATAATATGACGCTCTTTAGCTGCTGGTGAGACTATATATATCACCTCTGTAGCTTGTTCTAGTTGCGTTATCTCAGCTATGATGTTCAATAAACGAGTATTCTTTTGGACTACTCTTTGGAAACCCCCTGTGATTTGATTTGGCCTTCTAGAAACTGGACCATCGATATCTATATTTAGACCTGGATTGAGCTTAGCCTATTCGTTCTGCACGAATCGGCGCGGTCGGCGAACAGGCCTTTCCGCCATCTTCGTACTCTTATTCTATTAGCTGTGCGTTTCATACCTGTAATAAAGTTTCGACTAAGACCTTCAAGTAAAGAGCATTTCCACACTCAATGCAAGCTAACCAACCGTTAATTGATGTTCAGTCGTCTTACTACGACTAGTACAAATTAGTATGTGTTGTTTAGCAACAATTCTTTAGTAAAGGACCAAGGGGCGTCCATATAGTACGTAGCCTACGCACAGCATAACGAGGGGTCAGGTATGCAAGCGTGGGGTCAGCGGAAAATGTACGTACACCTCCTCATTCCCGCGCAATGATGACTGGTATGACCACCACCACCTACCATTACATCACAGCACGGCTGTGACAAGTCATTTGGCAACTTTGGACTCCTATATCAGACGCTCCAGCTACACGCATCCTAACTACTCTACAGCCCATCATAGTCGAGATCACCGTCAGAGCCAAGGACACTGTCATTCCCCTTTCAGACCTTACTTACCTCCTGCAACAACCTCTCTCCTGGACCTTTTGCAAGACAGACACCCAGTTCTCTAGCTCATGAAGCAACATATAAAATATACACAATAATTTCTGTTTTGATGTATATTTACTAAACTCATGGGCATAACTTTGGTCTAAAAAGTGAGGGTACCAATTTCTTCTCCACTTTCGCTTTGGCATGGATACCATTTTGGACATATTATGCATAACTGTAATAGTAAATTAGTAGCAGTAATAATAGTAGCGGTAGTAGTAATAGCAGCAGCAGTAATAGTAGCAGCAACAACAGCAATAGTGGTAAAAATAATATCAATAAGGGCCTATACTGCTCTGTAATGTGTTTTCAGTTTTGAGGGATCACTTGTTCCTTGGGAAGAATATGCGGCTGAAGCAGCTCATTGTACACATACCAAATCACATGAATGTCAGATCATGTGGATTGTGTCAATAAAAACAAGCCATCTTTTTTATTGTTCGTACCACTGTACAGAGCATTAATCAGTTATGTACATTTCAGTAGACATTGTACAGCACAAACAAAAAGAGAACCAAAAAGGCACCAAGGTCCCGCTACTTAGGGCTCCCTGTGCATCATTATATAATATACATGGTTTGTTGACACCTACTGAAGCAATTTTTCATGACCAATTATGTACAACGTTTGTTAAAACAAAGTACGAGGTAAAAGAACAAAACGTGGAGTCACAAATCGGAGTCCATCGTAAAGACAAGAGAAAATATAAGCTATCATGGTACAACAAACAAAACAATAAAGTTTAATAGGGGCTTAGGCCATACATCATTTTTGTCACCCTTCTTAACAATTCGAAAGCACTCTATGCCTTAAAACGGCACTGCACACACCTACACACACACACCACACCTACACAGACACCACACACACACAACACACACCCACATCCCCACACACACACACACACATACCACACACCTACACACACACGCACACAACACATACAAACACCCACATACACACACACAACACAGACACACACAACACATGAGACAGCGTAAGGGCTTACGGGGTTTTACGCCACGCCAGGGGCCCACCTGCCAACAAGGGGCTTACGGGGTTTTACGCCACGCCAGAGGCCCAGCAGGCCGCTGACTCACACACACACACACACACCACATACACCTACCCACACACACACACCTACACACACACACACAGAACACACACACCTACACCGCACACACACCACACCCACACACACCACACACGCCTACCCACACACACACCTACCCACACACACATACCTGCACACACACAACACACACACACCACACCCACACACACACACACCACACCAAACCGACAACACAGAGCCAAGTGCACCCGTAACCTGCATCAGAATCCATCTCTCGTAACCCCCACAAATTACGCTATAACTTATTAAATAAAACAATTTATGACGGACATGAAAGTTCAGTTTAATTGTTTGCCTTTGGCATTGCTGTACTTTAAGCGCTTCTGTACTGCAACAGCACGATCAACAACAACATCCATTTTCCTTTTCAGAGATCTTGGACTATCTTTTATCGAATAGGAGTGATCCTTCTCAGGCAGTACAACTGTAGGCGATGTTAACGGTGCACACGGTTCTGACATCTGTGTAGTCATGGCAGCCTCAACTTGCTGCAATCGCTCTTTCGGGGGTTTCCGAGACTTCACAACCTAACACAGCAACAAGCAACATAAAATCAAGAATACAGCTGATAATGGAAAACATACATGTGGTTGATAGGCTGTTCAGAGGTAGCCCTAACCCAGAACATACTATTGTGCTATGTATTATTGTATCCTTGCGTTTTTCTCTGGATGGTTACCAAAAAAAATGAAATGAATGTGCTTGTGCTTTTGACACATCTCTGTAAACACGTCAGGTGCCAGGTATGGGCTGGGACTGAATTTATGCACTATATAAATCCAATGTTCCTTGTAAAAGTACATATTTGACATATTTGACTGGCTCTGGACTTGGATCAAGGGATGTCTAAGTGGTGTCCTGTGCTTTGCTGACTTATACAAACTACTATCATGGTCTAAAACGATGTTACCATGTTTATAATTGTCTATATTTCATAACAGCAGCATAAATCAACAACAGCTTTACAAAACAATAAATATATTAATTAACGGTGTGCACAATTCTGACATCAGTCTGTCTATTCATGGTGGCCTCAACTTGCTGCAGTCACTCTTAATTAATTAATTAAATTATCCTCAGTTCACCAGTTTAAATAAATAATAGCTGACAGATGTGTATGATGTAAAAAGTTGTTGCAGGAAAAATCAGTATGGAAAGAAACCTTAACAAGGTGATCAGGTAAGGTAAAGATGGTTGGCACAGATCCAGGATGAAGTCTGACTGTCTGTCCAGTTCGATCAAAGCAGCTTGGCTGAAAGTGATCAGAGCAAACGACCGATTTCTTTGATGGTGCAAAACTTTCTCGATGCATATTGTTCACCCACTGTTTCAGCAGTTCCAGCTGGGAATGTGGAAATCTGTTGATATATTCAGCATATTCACAAATTTCAATTAGTAAATATGCGTTAGTACAAATTGCAAATATTTATTATACATCTATATAAGAATTTTGGGTGAGGAATTGTGATTAAGATGCGAAACTACTTTAAAGGTGCATGATGCAATGGTTTGGGATGATGTTTGGGACGTGTAAGTGGGGGTCTTCCCGAATCCCCGATTCCCGAAAGTGGTGGATAAGCAAAATTGTTTGAATTCCTGAAAACAATTGTCTGCCATTTGTTCGAATACTGAAAACTACTATGGATTAGCCGGCCAATATCCTGAATAGGGTAAAAATAGCTTTCCGGCGAAGTTCTGTTTCGGGAATTAGCCGCGAACCCGTGTTAGCGATATGGGTATTTCGCGTGATTGAAGTCCGTATTAACTTGAATTTATTTACATTTTCATCAGAACTCCGCTCACTCAGTACTAAAATAATCAGTAAATAGGCATACTCACACATGAAACGACTGTGGTGCTCCTTTAAACTGCTGATTAGAACAGTTTATAGCCGCGCAACAAGGCATCATCAGTCAACATTCGACAACACTCAGAGGAGCAAGATGGTAGGTCGCTGACCTCATTTCTCAGCCCCCTTAGCGCAATCCAGGTCTAAATATAGATATCGATGAACTGGACTTAGACTTCTCTTGGATTATTTTCTGGAACCTCTCTGATTTGACGTAGCGCTCGTGAATAGGCTGGTGCCCTGCGCTTTACCTTCGAGTGGCGCTTTAGAAGTTTTGAGATTACGATTACGATTCATGTTAGTTGTTGTAGCGCGTTAAAATTTATTCGCCAGAACTGATGACAGCATATACTTTCAAAAACTCCAGCTTACTTGTCGTTGTAATGAAACACTTTCAGCGCACGCCATTTTGTGCTGACCGGACAGTCTGGACCAGATTATGAGAAATTCGACTTTAATGCCAAACCTGGTTAGATTCTGTAACTCTGTGAATATAATTTAGTGGGTAAATATTTAGTGGACAAACACATTATTTCACGACAACTTGGTGAACGAGAGAGTTGTTAATATTATGGATTTAGTTTAATGTTTTATTCCACGTGGACGATGGCTGGAAAATCAATCTGACGAACATTAGACCACTCGATGTCGTTAGACGCAGTTTCTTGTCAATGTCGTATTTTATTACTCGTTGGTCAACAAACGTTAATAAGTAATGTAAAGTCGAGCAATTAATTAATCTTGCGCTTTGCCATTACTTCTACATTATGTATTGCTTGATTTTTGGTACTTGTTCTAGATCAGCGGTTCTCAACATTTTTAGTGGTGCGACCCCTTGATTATATTTCCAAAGTTGTGGCGACCCCACAACAAAAGAATTCATTGGGTTACTCCCCTTCACCGCGTTTTTGCGACCATTATTGTGCATTTCACTTCTTACCATCTGATGATCCATATGCATCATGATTAATAGCATAACAAATCATTAATCAACCAATTTGTAATTTTTTATGGTAATAATTTTGAAAAATTTTAAAGTAAAATTTAGTAAAATGAAATGTTTACTTATTGAAGTTTAATATTTATTGTGTATTGTACTATGACTGTACAAGTAAGAGTTATAAATTTCAATGTCAGGTGCTAAATTTAAAGTTTAAACATTACTTAAGATTTAAGAAGAAAACTATGCTACAGAAGGCCAACAATATTATTTAAATTTTAGGCCTAACTAGAAAAATGATGGAGTTTCGCAATTCAAAGGAGAGCATCAATGAGAAGGCTGTGCTTGCTTCTTTCCCACCAGATCAGAAGATCTCGGGTCATTCATTGCAAGAGCACAACGCATAAATCATAATTACATAAAATATGAAACATTAATAAACTATACGCTGACAACTTTTTTTACACATTTTTGAAGGTTCCAGCCGACCCCTGGCGACCTACAGGTTGAGAACCACTGTTCTAGATGGATATCTTTTAAGTCGATAGAATCAGATGATTGTGATAAAATTTATTTACCAACTTGATGAGCGATCATAAAATACACTCACTTTTTACCTACTGAGAGATTTGTTGACAGCAAATTAATGAATTAAATAATATAAGTATTTAATGATGTGAGTGTTGTATGTTAGCATAATTCCAAATAGCAATATGCTTGTTTAATAATTTTAAGAATTTTAATTTGAGTGTTATGCATATATTTTATTTAAATCATAGTACAATAATAAACTGTTAGTTTATACATAAAGGATATTATCTGAAATTTTGACTACAGCATTGCTTAAACATATCGGTAAAATGAAACATGCAAGGAATCTGCTAGTAATAATATAACTGAGACAATGGAGGACATTTAAGGTGCAATGTTTTAAGTGGAACTGCAGTGTTTTTGAGCTACGTGTTAACGACGCTGTTTTTCTCTATTTTGTGCCTTTTGCATTTACTTTATATCCTCGTCTGTTTCTTTTATCTATCATCCAGTTCAACGTAACATTTCTTGGTCTTCCTGATAGTTTCTTCCCTTCAGTTCTTCCTTCAAGCACTGTCCTCATGAGCAAATTTCCACTTAGTGTTCATTTAAATTCTGTGAATCCTTAAATGAATGACATTACATTGCTCGTGGCTAGTTGTCTTACATAGTTTATTTTCGAATCTAGTTCGTTTCTTATCCATTACAATTAGTGTACTTTTTGTTGTCTCCTTTTGCTCCAGTTGCAATGTCACCTCCTCATTTGTTTTATAGTTGCTCCAGCTGATCTTGGCCAGTTTTCTCCATAGCTACATTTCACATGCCTCGAGTTTATCCATTTCTGCCTTTTTAACAGTCCATGTCTCTGAGCCATATAGCGCTTGTGAATAGGCTGGTGCCTTGCGCTTGGCCTTCGAGTGGCTCTTTAGAAGTTTGGAGATTACGATTATGTTTAGTGTCCACGCTCCATATGAGGCTTTCTGCCATTCTTTTCTGTAGATCGAGATTCAGTCTTCCTGTCAGAAGCTCTCCTTTCTTCCTGAATGCTTCCTTTCCCATTGTTATTATTGTCCTAATCTTAGCACTTCATCTGCAGTCATCTTCCAAGATAGCAAAACTGGAAGTAGACTTGATCGATCTCTGAAACATCGATGACCATATTTATTCTGATTCCTTTGTATTTACTTAATCTCATCACTTATTAATGACGTTAGTCACAATGTTGGTTTTTTGTTTCTTGGCTTTGGCGTGTGGACGTCCGCAAAGGAGGAGGGGAAGGTCAAATGCGGACAAGGGGGATGACCCCTAAGGAGTGTATAACCATAAAGGGCGTATGTCAAGGGGACGAATTCTTAACTTATGAAATTTTCAAAGCGAACATCGACCTCTGCTCACAAACTTGTTTTGTAACACCTCTTCGTTTGTTTTATTGTTGCTCCAGTTTATCTTGGCCAGTCTTATTTTTTCATTTATTCCGGATATTTCTATAGCGCCTCTCGAAGTCAACTACTACTCAGAGGCGCTCTCGACTACAGCATTTGATACTGTGCCGGAATTTTCATGCCGAAGCGCCACGAGCAATTGCGAGTGAAGGACTTGCCCAAGGTCCGTACGCAGCGGCTAGAGTAGGATTCGAACCTGCAACCCTCCGGTCACAAGGCGCCGAACTTACCACTGAACCACCACGCCCCCCTTCTCCATGGTCACATTTCAAATGCCTCCAGCTTATCCATTTCTTCCGTTCCAATTGTCCATATCACACACTTACCCAATCAGCCGTTCCTCCATTCACCAATCCATCCAATCACATGCAAAAACCCATTCATACGATGACTATATATTTTTTGACTACTCTCATCGTTTTCATATATATGCTAATGTGGCGGAGAGTTGCGGAGTAAGTTCACTGTCTACGTTTGTTTTGCTTTTATTTATTTCCAATATGCTATGTGACATTGTGACTGGCAAGTGGAATGCTTCAAAGGACAGACATCAAACTCATGATCGATGATCTGGCTATCCACTATATCTGGGAGCCTTGGCCGTGCATGAAATGAATAATTGGCCCAGAAATCGAAGAAATAACACAGATGTTTTGTTCAGGGCATCCACTAATAACTCTAGCCCAGTACTGGGACCTGCTACCATTGCCTGGGTATCTGCAAATCTCATGACCTTCATGAGACTCCCCACAACCTGTACGGTGCCCAATTATCTGTTCCACCATACAGACTCACCAGACCTGCACCTCTTCCTACATCTGCGCAGGTCTTTGAGTCTGGTTCTGCCATTAATCTGGCAATCATAGTTTTCTCTCGTTTTTTTCAGTGCTGGTGACACAATCTACAATGTTCAGTCATTTCCAGCAGCAGTGCGACTCCTGTCTGGTGCTCATCCATCCGAGTATGTAACCTTTAATCCATCACTGGCTAAGTCTCCATCATCCTTCCATCTGACCTCCATCAACCCCAGGATCTGCATTCTTGGTCTTCTCATTTCATGGATTAATTGTGCTAACTTTCCAGCTTTTTGCATTGTTCGCATATTCCAAGTACCTATCCTCATATGAGTTTGCTTCTGGGCAGTTACCTCTCCTGCCGAGCGCAACACTCCCCATGGTAGTCTGAGGAGTCCCGTTAACGTTGTTAATTTCATTCCTTGTTGTATATTTTCATCGTATAGGTATAGATAAGGATGTGTTTTCTTGCTTTCTTCCTCAATGTATTTTTTTTAAAACACCATCTCCAAGAGTCGATGTTCTCCGTCGTCCGTCCTTCTGGCTCTTTGGATTGTGGAAATGGGACAACAAGCATCTCTTAAAGTCTCTGATGTTCAAAATCTCATCATACTGCATGCATGTGGTCCTCCTGTGCAAGCAGAGTGTATGATGTACGACAAAGTCAATGCCGGATAAGTTCCCATGTGCAAGTACCCAGTGGCAAAGATCCAGAAGGACGAACGATGGAGCTACACTAAGCTATTGCATTTTATTAAACGGCAACATACACCAAACTTTAAAGAATTTTCTCCCTTTTATCCCTGAAGTGTTTTATTTTAGTTTCAGTTTTAAATCATTTCTTCCATAAAATAATATGGTAGCTGTTAACAAATTTACCAACTTTTAGCTGTTCTACTTATTGAACCTACTGTGATCATTTGAGATGGTTTGATTTTAAATTCATATTATTTGATTTGCCTTTTCACGGAGTGGTATAATATGAAGTCCAGGTGTAAGGCCAGAGCTGTAACATCAAAAGTTTAAGCAAGACAAATTCTAATCGGAAAATTAGTTTACAAGTTCCTGGTAAGGTACCTTGTCATTATTACTAACTACCGGGTAGTCACTCAACTACGAATGAAGAACAGTCATTCCACTTAAATGAGCAGCAATGAATTTATGTTCAGTCTTTTAAAACATATTAATATTGAGGTTTTACTGTTCCTTTTTAGGAAGTACATGAAGAAGACAAGCAGCATTCTCTTAGAGCTTCAAAATCAGCTGCAAGACAAGATCTACGTTTCATTAATCTTCACCAATAACATTAAAGTGGATTTATTTGACTACAACTTTCACTTTCGTCAACTATTTCATCTTCGGTTAAAGTCAAACTGAACAGTAGCATAAAACTGTGCTATTAGACATAGCACAGTTAGCACAGATGGATAGCCTCAGTATTTCGACATAAAGTCTGTTCTCTGTGACCATTTGTTTTACTTTTTCTCGAAAGATATGTACTACTCATTGATTGACATGAACCCATCTTGTAAGCATCTGAAATGCAAACTTAAATGAAGTCGTCAACAACGTGAGAAACTGAATCCTGCTGCTGTTCGAAAGGCTTTGACAACAACAATTGCAGAAACTCTTTACACAGTCAGTTGCTTCTAAGTGCCTACGAAAACCCATGCTTTACAATTTAGCAATACTCTCCCAACTTTGTCTTGAATCCGGTGACTGGAGAAGCACATGGAAATCATTTAACAAACCACACAGATGTCAGCTATTTCAGAAACTGTATGCTAAAGGAGATCATCTCAGACTTCATCAAAGAAACCAATACTAGAGAAAAACAGAGAAATTATCAATTAAGTGAGTAGCCTGATGGCGAGTACAAGAATTCATACGGGAGAAAAACAATACAGGTGCCAGATATGTCAGAAGTCATTTACTAATCACGAGGATCTGAAAAGGCATATGAGAACTCATACTGGTGAAAAACCATACAGGTGCCAGTTATGTCAGAAATCATTTAATCAAGATGGTAATCTGAAAACGCACATCAGAACTCATACTGGTGAAAAACCATACAGGTGCCAGTTATGTCAGAAATCATTTAATGAAGGTGGTACTCTGAAAAAGCACATGAGAATCCACACTGGTGAAAAACCATACATGTGTCTGATATGTCAGAAATCATTTAAGCAAAATATGTCTCTGAAAATGCACATGAGAACCCATACTGGCGAAAAACCATACAAATGTCAGTTATGTCAGAAATCATTTAGTGAAGGTAATAATCTGAAAACCCACATGAGAACTCATACTGGCGAGAAACCATACAGGTGCCAGTTATGTCAGAAATCATTTGCTAGAGATAGTCATCTGAAAACCCACACAAGAACTCATACTGGTGAAAAACCATACAGGTGCCAGGTGTGTCAGAAATCCTTTGCTGAAAATGGGTCACTGAAAGTACACATGAGAACTCATACTGGTGAAAAACCATACAGGTGCCAATTATGTCAGAAATCATTTAGTGAAGGTAAGTCTCTGAAAACCCACATGAGAACCCATACTGGCGAAACACGATATACGTGCCAGTTATGTCAGAAATCATTTAGTGAAGGTAATAATCTGAAAACCCACATGAGAACTCATACTGGTGAAAAACCATACAGGTGCCAGTTATGTCAGAAATCATTTAGTCAAGGTAGTTATCTAAAAATACACATGAGAACCCATACTGGCGAGAAACCATACATATGCCAGTTATGTCAGAAATCTTTCAATGAAGGTAGTTATCTGAAAATACACATGCGAACCCATACTGGCGAGAAACCATACATATGCCAGTTATGTCAGAAATCTTTTAATGAAGGTAGTTATCTGAAAATACACATGAGAACCCATACTGGCGAGAAACCATACATATGCCGGTTATGTCAGAAATCATTTAATCAAGGTAGTTCTCTGAAAATGCACATGAGAACCCATACTGGTGAAAAACCACACAGGTGCCAGTTATGTCAGAAATCATTTGTTAATCAGAGTCATCTGAAAAGGCACATGAGTACCCATACTGGTGAAAAACCATACAGCTGCCAGTTATGTCAGAAATCATTTGATCGAGATAGTTCTCTGAAAATGCACATGAGGACCCATACAGGGGAAAAACCATACAGGTGTCAGTTATGTCAGAAATCATTTGCTAATCAGAGTCATCTGAAAAGCCACATGAGAACTCATACTGGTGAAAAACCATACATGTGCCAGTTATGTCAGAAATCATTTAATCAAAGTAGTACTCTGAAAACCCACATGAGAACCCATACTGGTGAAAAACCATACAGGTGCCAGTTATGCCAGAAATCTTTTAATGAAGGTAGTTATCTGAAAATACACATGAGAGCCCATACTGGCGAAAAACCCTACATGTGCCAGTTATGTCAGAAATCATTTGCTAAAGATAGTCATCGGAAAATCCACATGAGAATTCACACTGGCGAAAAACCACACAGGTGCCAGTTATGTCAGAAATCATTTAGTGATGGTGGTACTCTGAAAAAGCACAAGAAAGCCCATTATGGCGAGAAACCATACTGCTGCCTGTTATGTCAGAAATCGTTTGCTAATCATACTGATCTGAAAACGCACATGAGAACTCATACTGGTGAAAAACCATACATGTGCAAGTTATGTCTGAAATCATTTAATCAAGGTGGTACCCTGAAAATACATATGAGAAGCCATAGTGGCGAGAAACCATACATGTGCCAGTTATGTCAGATACTATTTACACATGTCAGTTCTCTAAAGAGTCATATGAGAACTCATACTGGAGTAAGGCCATACATATGTAAGGTTTGTAATAGAGGATTCAAAGAAATTGGACATCTAAGGACACACAGAAGAACTCATCCAACCGAGAAGCAACACGCACGCAATGAATTTTATACGAATAGCAGTTCTTCAGCGAAGCAGTTTGAACTGCATGCAGGAACACAGCCACGGGATCTTAAAATGGGAATTGAAGTAATTGCTAAGCAATCTCATGATTTCATCGCATTTAGTACTACAGACATTATTGATAAACCAAACGAATGGTTCGCAAAGAACATATCTTCAGATTCTAGTAAAATTGCAGGTCCTCTACCGAACATTGGAGATGGGGAATATCTGTATATTAACAAATTTAAACCTACTGTGGATACAAAAGAGCTTTTGTTTAAATCCTTTGGATGTGGTATATGTGGCAAATTCCTTGAAATGGAAAAGGAATTTCTAGATCATTGTTCTGGCCATCGATTTTCTCCACCTGACGATTTAGCTGCTAACCTGTGCTGAAGTATGATTCCACATAATTACAGTTGAAAACAATTATAATTTTAGATAAAAAATTTCCTACAGAAGTGCTGAGATTAATACATACATGAATAGTGACTGTACCACTTTCATTTTAAGTAGCCTCTGAGTAGCCCCCTTGAAGAGGCGCTATATAAATATCCTAATAAATGAATGAAATGCTTAGGCAGTAGGGATTTTGATGTTGAGAATCGAGAGGTATCTCCTGTTAGGCAACAAATATCTAATGTGTTGCCTTCTTTTGCATATTTGTAAGACTAGAATTGCTGCAGGTCATCAAAATCGAATTTTATGCAGTAAAGTCTTTCATTCTGAGTTACAGTACATGACAATTTTTTAATGTTAAATTTAGCTGCACAAATACTTCTGCTGGATTTAACACAGTGGTTAGCTGTACATCATTTTGTGAAACTATTTTAAACTATTGATATTTAGCCCATTGTCTTTGTATTCGTGAATCGTGATGTATTAATAAAATCAGTTGGCTTATTCTACTTTGATTAAGTGTTGGACGTTATGTTTTGGTCATTACGAAAGATAGAGGTGTGATCAAGATGGTCATGTATCCTGAATAATTGGTGTTTTGCTGTCTTTGGTGGTTTTATGATACACTTAAATCTCTTTTTTGCCTTTAAATAATAAATAAGTTGCATGTCTAAAATTGCAAATACCTATATTTTTCTGAATGGAATATATTTGTTTAAATACACTGAAAGTTTATACTTCACATTCATCTTTTTATCTACCTTTAACTGCATTATCCTTGTACGAAACTAACGTAAGCAACCTAACTGTAGAGCATTTTAAGAGTAAATCTTTAGTGACAAATGACGCATGCAGCGTGCATTCACATGGTTACCTAATCAAAAACGCAATGAGTTTAAGATTCTGGTGCTGACACGTAATTGTGCCTGGGAGTATTTGTTCCATCTTATCTAAGGAACTTTGCTTCTTAGTCTCTTCCATCTCTGTTCCCAGGTTTCTGAATTAGCCCAAGCACTTAACCTTTAAAAGAATTCTTATAATGCATTTATAAGTGCTACAAGCAGAATTTATTCTAGAATATGTAGAGATTAATAGTAGAAGAGATCCAGATTTTGTGCCACTTTAATATTTTTTCAGAAAATATTTTAAAACCATGTGAAAATGTGCATATGTTATTGGGCTAAGTTTGAACTTGTTTTGGGAAACTACGTTAGCACCGTGCGAGAGACGCTTATCTTTTGTAATGTTTTTGGATTGTAGACACGCGTATAAATGCTTATTTATGTTAAATGAATTAAATATTGTCTGAAAATGTAACACTTCTGTAAAATGTCTGTAGTATTTTAACATGTGACTGCAGGTTTAAAATCAATAATATTAAAAATTTGACTTTTATACTTTGTAAATAGTTTTCTCTGCTAGTTTTCTCTGCTTATCACTCGTAACTTATGTTACACTTTCAATTTTTGCATTAATATCTGTAACACACACATTTTAATTACTTTTAGATATACTGTGTGGCAATGACTGAGGTATGATCTATAATTGTTTTTGTTTGGGCAAAAATGCATCCTCCGAAGATAACTTTGTCCTGCAAATTCCAAGAGGATGGATGTTGGTGTTGTTTATGTAACATTGAAGTACATGTACTTGGTTTCATAGAAATTGGCTAACTACTCAGTCGGTATTACATGAAGGTGATGGCATGGCTGAAACTTTAATTGGGAACGAAGCAGAAGAAGTTAGTAGAGAGAGGCAGCGTTCTAGGCTGTCTGTCGTTGGTTATTGGGATAACGAACTGTTTGAACATCTGGAGGAAATTACAGAGTTTCAGAACGAAACGATGCGTCCTACTAATGCCCTTAAACTGATGAAAAGCTTCTTCCAAATTACTGTGCATGCTGCCTTATAGTGCCCCTTCAAGATATCTACATACCTAGCACCCCTTCCAGATCTATAGGGCCTAGTGTTCGAAGAATTTAAGTGTCCAGTTATATGGCTCGAAAGACAAAGAAATTAGTACAAGAGCAAGATATTCTGTCAACATTGAATCCCACAGACAATACTGACAACGACAGGAAGTGATGTCAAAGAATTTTATTACGACAACTCAACAAGTAGGGTGATGCCAGGAAAGAAACATTAATTACATATAAATTTTCGTTGATGCACCAAAGGCAGCATGCACCAAAGTATCTACTTCTAGATATTTTCGTTTACTGCTAGATCAGACCGACACACCGCAGTCCCAGTGGGTACGGATTAAATAAGAATAGGGCCTATGTTTAACATTTGTCAGTGCTGTCTGTACAAATACTATCATATTAACGTATGTGTCATCTGAATGAAGCCTTTCATCAGTTTAGGGACCCTACGTACAAAACCCCTGACATGACACCATCATACAACATTGGCTTGACTCAAAGCACTGCACTTGTCAGAATCACCATTGATCAAGCCGCGCATAAGCGTAACATGCAAAGCAGAATCCAGCATCAAGTGCCCATGGATAGCCTAGTGGTTAGCCCGTTGGACTGTCAAATCCCCGCCAGGGCAGAGGTTTGAATCGAGATTTCTGCTCCTTCTAAGACCCGTATCCAACTCAGCTATAACGAGTACACTCACCGTACACTGTCGGTGGGAAGAGGAGACAGCGGAAGAGAGGACTGAACACCAGCCCTCATATGCCGAGGCTAAGAAAATGAAGTTCCTCACACTTCATACCCAAGGCTCCTTTTCATCTAGCTTAATGTTGTCTGTTTTTGCAAATCTAAATTTATCATTGTGTCTGCCTGCATGCCTACATAATATATTATTCAGAACACTGGAGTAAACTTGTCCAAAATATTGGGGGGGGATTTGGTCATTTATTCTAACTTGTTGCATTGGATGTACAATAAATCTCAATTATTGGGGGGCACGTGCCCCGGCTGCCCCCCCCCTGAGTCTACGCCTATGATTCAGAACCTTATTTTCTCATGCTAGCGAGCAAACAAGCACAACATGAATATTCATATTGGTTGGAAAACTGAGAGATTTTAGTAAGATAATAGTCAAACCATCACTTACATTTAGAGACATGTTGCATTAAACGAAATAAATCACGAACAAAATGAATTTGTACAGTAAATCGATGTAAACGATCTGGAAGTCGCCAGATGTCGCAAATCATCACCACACCAAATTCTATAAATGCTGATAATAGACACCTTTGACTTTCTTTTCTTATGATCTTGGTAATCCTGGGTTTTAGCGTCGGAAATCATTTCATTGAAAAGTTCTAATACAATAAATAATCATCGTTCATCCAACTTCTAGTTTCAGTTATATTTTAATCGGGTAATCCTGGGTTTTAGCATCGGAAACTATTTACATTGCATGAGCGATGAAAACGTTTCACAGTTAAACTCAAACAAGAAGTTGGAATATTGATGAAAATATCAATGAAACTAGAAGCCGGATGATCGATTAAAATATTACATAGTTAAAGTCAAACTAGAAGTTGGAATTACGACGAAAATATATCGTTTTAGTGCCGATATTATTCCCGTGTATGAGCGATGAAAACATTTCATAGTAAAATTCGAACTAGAAGTTGGAAGATTGATGAAAATGTTCACGAAACTAGAAGTTGGATAATCGATTAAAATATAAGTGAAACTAGAAGTTGGATGAACGATGATTATTTATTGTATTATTGTATTAGAACTTTTCAATGAAATAATTTCCGACGCTAAAACCCAGGATTACCTTTAATCGATTATCCAGCTTCTAGTTTCGTGAACATTTTCATCAATCTTCCAACTTCTTGTTTGAGTTTAACTGTGATATGTTTTCATCGCTCATGCAATGTAAATAGTTTCCGACGCTAAAACCCAGGATTACCAAAACTCGAACTGGAAGTTGGAAGATTGATGAAAATATTCACGAAACTAGAAGCTGGATAATCGATTAAAATATAACTCAAACTAGAAGTTGGATGAACGATGAATTCATCGTAGCAATTGGCGAAAACTACAACAACTATTGATTATGAAACGACCATTTACATTGAAATAATTTCGGACGCTAAAGACAAAAATTATTTTCATTGAAACGTTCTAATACAATAATACAATAAATAATCATCGTTCATCCAACTTCTAGTTTCAGTTATATTTAATCGATTATCCAGCTTCTAGTTTCATTGATATTTTCATCAATCTTCCAACTTCTTCTTTAAGTTTAACTGTAAAACGTTTTCATCGCTTATGCAATATAAATAATTTCGGACGCTAAAACCCAGGATTACCGAAACTAATTATCTGCCATCAAAATTTTTCGGGAAATTTACCTAGTCGGGTAGCCCTGCGTAGCGGGACTCTGTCCCTTTAGGGTCGCCCATTGCCTTCGGTGACAATTATAAATTCTTAAATGCTCATTGTTAACTTACCATTCCTAATTATCAGAATCGGAAACAATGTTACTCAATTACTGAACTTACTTTTCAGTTTGATTTCTGAACTTACTGAAATTACTGAACTTACCGTCTGATTATTGGTACTTTATTAAACTGCTGTATTTTACCTTAAATCGCATAGATTCAAACGATTTGTTAACTGATTGTCATGGAAAGCAATAAAGATATATTGATTGATTGATTGATTGATTGAAGAAGAAAAGTACAAAAAACACTAACACCAGAAGTCCACAATGGAAATCAGGTCCATTTAATTGATTATTTATTTTTAAACTTCAAAAAGTAAAAAATTTATCTCGATAATTTATATTGCATGAAAATGTGCAGCTTCGCATATGGAACAAATGGTGTTCGTTTCGTACTCGGATCCGGGAAACAGTACATCCGTAATACTCGGATTCGGTACTCGGCGGAAAATGTCTACCTGGTTATGCCCTAACATCCACCCTTTTCGAGTTAACAGGATAAAGTGACTTATCGCAAAATGCATTTTAAAAAAATATGCATTCTGCAAAACCAAAAACAATTTAGATCAAACTTCAGCCATTGTCACACAGTATAGCTAAAGTTAGATACAATCAATCTATCACATAATTATATTAATGCAAAACTTGAAAGTGCATTGAACATAAGTAACACAAGTTACGAGTGATAACAGAGAAAAGTATTCACAAAGTAGAGTGACATTTTTAATATAATTGAATTTGAAACTTGCAGTCAACTGTTTAAACACGTTTTACATATTTTTGTACATTTTCAGACAATATTTGTTACACATTTAACAGAAATAAGCATTCAAACATGTGTTTACAATCCCATAAGCATTACAAAAACCCATCACACTCACTTTCTAAGCAGCTTGCCAAACAAGGCTAAACTTAGCCCAACTATGAATATTATGCGTTTAAAATTTTTTTCTGAAAAAGCATTCAAGGGCTACAATATCAGATTATATTCTGCAGTAGTCCCTCTGCAAATTCTTTTAAAAATTATGCTTGCAGCACTTATAAATGCATAATAATAATGACTTTTAATGTTTAGTGTTTCGCCTAACAGGAGAAAACTGCAACAAAGGATGGAAGAGACTACGATGCAAAGTCCTTGAGATAAGATGGAGCACAGGCTGCACTAGAGAATTACACATAAACATCAGGATCTTAAACTCAATGCGCTTTTGATTAGGTAACCAATGCGAATGTATCATTTGCCATTAAACATTTACTCTTCAACTACTCTACAGTAAGGCTGCTTACATTAGTTTCGTATTAGTATACAATCCAGTTAAAGTTAGATAAAGATCAATATAAAGTATAAAATTAAATTGTATTAAACAAATATAATTATTCCATTCAGAAAAATATGAGTATGTGGAATTTACGACATGCAGCCTATTTATTTAAAGGCTTTGAAAAGAATTAAGTATATATCATAAAAGTCACCAAAGACAACACAAAACAACAAATATTTAGGATACATGACAATCCTGATTGCCCATTTAACTTTTGTAATTATCAACATAACATAAACACTTAATTGAAGCAGAATAAGGTAAGTATTTGTAGTACTTAATACATCACGAATGCAATGGCAATAGGCTAATTATCAATAGTCTAAAACAGTCTGAAAAAAATGATGTACAGCTAACCACTCATTAAATATCTATCGCAGCAGAAGTATTTGTGAAATTAAATTTAATACTTAAAAAAAGTTGTCAAGCAGTGGAACCCTGAATGAAAGGCTTTACTGTGTCTTTAGTAACTAAAGCATAAAATCTCATTTTGATGACCTGCAGCAATTATACAGTCTTGCAATTATTTGAGAAGGCAACACCCTAGATAAGTGCTGTGTATAACAGTGATTCTCAACCTATGGGTCGCGACCCGCAAGTGGGTCGTAAAGAACGTCCAAGTGAGTTGCCAATTTTTCCCGGAAATTGCAGGTTTCCTCACTGAAGCACTGGAGAAATCGTGTTGGCCAGGGATGCATGGATGTGTTTCAATGTTTTGACAGAATTTCGTAATTCAGATGAGAATTGAACTGGCGAAATTCTGGCTAACCTTAAAAGTACAATTTTAGCCATCTGAATATTTAGTTGCGAAACGCATTAACGCATCGGTTCCCTTGGATTTCAGTGGAGTGGGTCTCATTGACATACACATGTTGCAAAGTGGGTCGCAATGTGAAAAAGGTTGAGAAACACTGGTCTATAAGGAGGAACCTTTGCATTCTCTGCATCAGAATCTAAGTATTCTGACATGAAAGTGGTACAAATTATCTATTCATGTACTTATCCCAGCACTATTACAGCATTATTATCTCAAATTACAATTGCTTTCAACTGCAAGTATGCGGAGCAGTAATTGAACAAACGTCAGCAAATAAATCGTCAGGTGGAGAAAATCGATGGGTAGAACAATGCTCTAGAAATTCCTTTTCCAGTTCAAGCAATTCGTCACATACACCACATCCAAAAGGTCTTGACAAAGACGATTTTCCATCCACAGGAGATTTGAATTTGCTAATATACAGACATTCTCCATCTCTACTTTTTGGAAAAGGAACTGCAAATCCACTACAATCCGGATATACATTTAAGAAACGTTCATTTGGTTGATCATTAACGCCCGTACTACTGAACGTGATGAAATGATCAGATAGGTTATCAATTACTATTTTAAGATCCTGTGGCTGTGTTCCTGCATGGAGTTCAAACTTCTTCGATGAAGAACTGCTCTTTGTATGAGGTTCATTGCACGTGTGTTGTTCCTCGGTTTCGTGAGTTATTCTGTGTTTTTTAAGACTTCCCATTTGTGTAAATCCTTTATTACACACCTGACATATATAAGGTTTTTCTCCTGTATGAGTTCTCATATGACTCTTTAGAGAACTGATAACTGTGAATGATTTCGGACATAACAGGCAAATGTACGGTTTATCGCCAGTATGCGTTCTCATATGCGTTTTCAGATGAGTGAAATAAGCAAATGATTTCTGACATAACTGACATTTGTGTGGATTTTCGTCAGCATGAGTTCTCATGTGCGTTTTCAGATCACTACCTCGAGCAAATGTTTTCTGACATAACTGGCACCTGTATGGTTTTTCGCCAGTATGGATTCTCATGTGAGTTTTGAGATTACTACCTTGAGTAAATCTTTTCTCACATAAATGGCACCTGTATGGTTTTCGCCAGTATGGATTCTCATGTGCTTTTTCAGAGTACCACTTACATTAAATGATTTCGGACATAACAGGCAAATGTATGGTTTCTCGCCAGTATGGTTTCTCTTGTGCGTTTTCAGGTGAATGAGACGAGCAAATGATTTCTGACATAACTGACATTTGTATGGCTTTTCGTCAGTATGTGTTATCATGTGCGTTTTCAGACGACTATCTAAAGCAAATGATTTCTGACATAAATGACATTTGTATGGTTTCTCGTCAGTATGGATTCTCATGTGAATTATCAGATTACCACCTTGACTAAATCTTTTCTGACATAACTGGCACCCGTATGGTTTTTCGCCAGTATGAATTCTCATGTGCGTTTTCAGATCACTACCTCGAGCAAATGTTTTCTGACATAACTGGCACCTGTATGGTTTTTCTCCAGTATGGATTCTCATGTGCTTTTTCAGAGTACCACCATCAATAAATGATTTCTGACAGAACTGGCACCTGAAGGGTTTTTCGCCAGTATGGATTCTCATGTGAGTTTTGAGATTACTACCTTGAGTAAATCTTTTCTCACATAACTGGCACCTGTGTGGTTTCTCGCCAGTATGGTTTCTCCTGTGCGTTTTCAGGTGAATGAGATGAGCAAATGATTTCTGACATAACTGACATTTGTATGGTTTTACGCCAGTATGTATTCTCAAGTGAGATTTCATGTGACTATTTACAGCAAATGATTTATGACATAACTGACATTTGTATGGTTTTTCGCCAGTATGAGTTCTCATGTGCTTTTTCAGATCACTACCTCGAGCAAATGATTTATGACATAACTGACATTTGTATGGTTTTTCGCCAGTATGGATTCTCATGTGTATTTTCAGATAACTACCTCGAGCAAATATTTTCTGACACAACTGGCACTTGTATGGTTTTTCGGTAGTATGAGTTCTCATGTGCATTTTCATATGACTATCTCTAGCAAATGATCTCTGACATAACTGACATCTGTACGGTTTGTCGCCAGTATGGATTCTTATCTGCATTGTCAGAGCAAATGTTTTCTGACATTACTGGCACCTGTATTGTTTTAGAAATAATTTACATCTGTGTGGTTTTTAAATGATTCGTATGTGTTTCTCCAATCACCAGATTATAGACAAAGTTGAGATTTGCATGGTTTTGATAAGCTTGAGTTTTGGTATGCACTTCTGCAATTGTTGTCATCGTCTTTCAACACAATCAGTGTCTAGTTTTTCAGATGCTCACAAGAAGGGTTCATGTTTCATCTGTACATTGTAGTAATTTTCGAGTAAAGTAAGAATTAGTCAACCTGAAAAGCATAATGACGAAATACTGAAGCTATCCAACCTTTGTGTAATAGCACAACTTTAAGTAGTTTTTCAGTTTGATTTCAACTGATGATGAAATAGTTGACAATAGCGAAAGTTGTAGTCAACTAAATCCACTGCAATGTTCTTGGTGAAGATCAAAGAAGTGCCGACCTTGTCCTACAACTCCATTTTGAAGCTCTAACAGAATGTTGCTCGTCTTCTTGATAGACTTGCTACAAAGAACCGTAAAACCTCAAAATTAATATGTTTCAAAATATAAAACATGATTTCAGTGCAGCTCATTAAATTCGAATGACTGTTGTCCATTCGTAGTTGCATGACTAGTTAGTAATACTGGCAAGGCCCAGTTCCAAGAATTCTTTCACTGATTTTGTAAGGATTAGTTTTGCTCAAACCTTTAATGTTAAACAGACTGGACTTAGAAGTACACCATTCCATCAAAGTCAACTGAAATCAATCCAACTCTAAATCACACAATCTCATATCTTCATAGTATTTAAAAAAGAAGTACAGCTAAAACTTGGTAAATATGTAAACAAGCTATCATATTATTTTACAGAAGATATGATTATGCATAGCTCCATTGTACGTTCCTTAGGGTCTCTGCCACTGGGTAATTGCACATCACGGCAAAGACTCGGTCGTCCACCATAGACTTTCCTTGCTCAGGAGGACCACGTGTAGGTGGTATGGAGTGAGGTTAGTTGAACATCAGGTCTTAAGAGACGCTTGATGTCCAATTTTCCCACTCCAAAGAACACAAAGGATGGAAGACAGAGAACATCTTTGATTGGAGATGGTGGTTTAGAGCAGTGATTGATTTGGTAGTTTTTCTTTCTTTAAGCACAAAAACTCTGCCATCAAGTTTTATGTCTGAAGTTGCAGCCATGCACTCATACAAGTTAATCTTTCAATCAGAAAACAAGAGGATCTGATAACATTTCCATTCTCATAATTTTATAGTCATAAAGGATTGGAACACAATATTAACTCAACAGATCTGAGATCATACGCTGCCTCCATGACATTGGTTTTATATAAAAAGACTGAAATCTACCATCGCATTGAGTAACTGGAGATCCAATCTAGCTATGCACGTATCCAATCCCAAGCAGCAACTGATGGTAACCAGCCATGTGCATCATTGGCAGGCTGAAAAATTATGCAATATTTCCGGTGTTCACTGAGCTAGCTAATGTGTAGCAGAAAAACTACAGCTCCACTTAAAACATCGAATCTCCACAGTCTCAGTAAAACTGGATTAGGCCTATAATTCTTGTTCTCAAAGTTTTATACACTATTACTAGAAGATTACTTGCAAGTTTCGTTTCACTGACATGTTTAAGAAATCATGTAGTCAAAATTTCAAATAATTTCTTTTCTGTCGTTAATTAAATGTGGCTGTCCACTAAATTATATACACATAGTCTATCCAGGTTTGGCATTAGTCTTGAAATTCCCATAATCTGGTTCATATGGTCATCAACACAAAATGGCACGCGATTAAAGTGTTGCACTACCATGAAAAGTAAGCTGGAGTTTTAAAACTATATCCTGTCATCTAGCGAATATATTTCAATGTGCCACAGCAACATATATTTTTGCTTTAGTCCTTATTACAAAATTTAATAGACCCAAATCATCTTCGATATGACAGAGTCGTTAAATAAACATTAAAAAATCGGTTAATTTGTTAAAACTCTTAAAAGCAACTATTGGAAAGTCGATGCAGTGTAGTCATACAAAAGAGATGTACAAATTATAATTGATAGCTAAAATTTGTTAGCGCCCCTTCAAGAACAAATTAGTCGCTCTCTGAGCCAGCTTTGTCAATGTCAATGTCGAACTTTTTTACTTTGTAACTAACCATTGCAATTTCTTCATTTCTGCTTAATGTCGTTCTTTACTGGTCTCGATAATTCTTCATTTAAAATGTCATATTTGGTAATAATAGACTTAGTTTATATAATATTATTTTCACCCTATATTTTTATAATAGCCTATAATTTATAAACTGGAAACAGTTGTCATTTAGCTGCCAATCATAGGATATCTGGTTTGACATCTAGGCCTAGGCCTACATTAAAATTATTCCCAGATTCGAAATAAGGCAATTTAGGTTTTCTAAACACAGCCTTAATTGTGTCTGGAGATTAGGGTATACGTTAATAACCGCGATCACAAAACCGCGATCGTCAAAATAGCGATCATAAAATAGCGATTCAAAAACTGTGAGTGCTCAAAATAGAGACAACCAAAACAGCGATTTAATAGATTTATTTCCAATGTAGGCCTACTTGTAGACTCTAATTTAAGTTAAAACGTACCTCAGTGAAAATGTCAAATAGCATTTAACCTTCGCCATACGCGAACAAAAAAACTACGTCTTCTATGCTTGGGGGTCCAAATGACCCCCAAGGTATACCTGTTCCTGGGCATGGAATTTGATAATTTTTGTTTCGTTTCTAATGTTTTATGGGTCAGGGAATTCATTGCAGCTACTGCCAAATGCGTGACCTTCACGGATGACCTTGAAATTCAAGGTCACATGATTTTTCAGGTGTATCTCTGCTTCTTCGCATGCTATCTTGAATATTTGTTTTCAGAAATTCAAGGCCACGTGATTATGCACGTGACCTTACCTATCTCAACTGGAACAGCCATTTTTGTTTGTTTATATGTTGTAAGTCTACAAAATTTCGAAAAATAACACAGACAAAGCAGTTTCAGTCTTATATTCGTGAATAGACAATGGCTAAAAGAATAACAGGTGCAGCGGCCAAAGAAATCATTGGAGCCTGGATAGCGAATGACTATTTCGATGAAGAAGCTGTCGACGACTTCCACGATGAATCGGAAGAGGACGAAGTGGATAACGTCGAGGTAGAGGAAAGCACGGATGAAGACGAACAGGACGTGGAGGACATTGCTCCAGCAACAGACGATATTATGTTGTCGAAAGACGGATTGACACGTTGGTCGAAAAAAGTTCCTGCTAAGCAAGGTAGACGAGCTGCTGCTGATATTGTTAGAAATGTACCCGGCCCTGCTACAAATGTTATCCTTGAGAAGGCTTCAGATGCTTTTGCGCTATTCTTTGAAGATGCTGTTCTTGAAAAAATTCTGGAATGGACAAATCAGGAAGCGGTGAGGGTGTGTGCTGAGAGGGGTTATAAGAAAACTTTCAAACTATTCACTCTCTCAGAATTGAAAGCATTATTGGGATTGTTATTTGTTATCGGTGTTACCAAAGGCAGGAATGAATCTGCTGAGAGGGGTTATAAGAAAACTTTCAAACTATTCACTCTCTCAGAATTGAAAGCATTCTTGGGATTGTTATTTGTTATCGGTGTTACCAAAGGCAGGAATGAATCTATAAACCAACTGTGGGGTGAGGAGTGGGGACGACCGTTTCTCCGAGCAACTATGTCAAAGAGCAGATTTGAAGGCTTTCTTCAATTCATTCGTTTTGACGATAAGGAAAGCAGAGCTGAAAGACGTGTGACAGATAAATTGGCTGCAATAAGAGAAGTAACTGACGTGTTCTCAAACAGATGTAAAGAGAAATACATTCCCTCGGAACAAGTTACCGTTGACGAAATGCTGTCGGCCTATCGTGGCAAGTGCCCATTCAGGGTTTATATCCCGTCGAAACCCGCTAAATACGGAATAAAAATTTGGATTATTGCCGATGTACCCACAGGATATTGCACGTATTTCCAAGTTTACACAGGGAAGATAAACAATGTTCCTGAAAAAGGGCAAGGTGTGAGAGTTGTAAAAGATTTGTGCACCCATTTGTATGGCTCAGGACGGAATGTGACAACGGACAACTTCTTCACCGATGTTACTCTAGCTCAACATCTGTTAGATAATTCTCTGACCCTAGTCGGAACATTGAGAAAGTCGAAAGGATGCATACCTAGAGAAATGCTACCAAATGCTAAACGAGAATTGTTGTCATCAGTGTTTGGATTTTCCGATAAGATGACAATAGTGTCATACGCGCCAAAGAAAAATAAGGCTGTCACCTTATTGTCAACTGCTCATCACGACAATGTGATCTCGTCCGAATGTCACAAGAAACCAGAGGTCATCCTTACCTACAATAGCACTAAAGGTGCAGTTGACACTTTGGACAAAATGTGCAGACAATATACAGTGAAAGGTTCTACCAGACGATGGCCATTGACACTTTTCTTCACCCTTCTGGATATAGCTGCACATAACGCATCCGTGATTTGGTTTCATCAACATCCTGAATGGGTGGATTCTGCAAACACTAATCAGAAGGACAGAAGGAGAGCATTCATATTGGAAATGGGGAAAAGTATGTGTCTTCCATGGATCGACAGCAGAAGAAGCACGCCCTGCGTAAGCGGCAGAACATCGATAAAGCGGGCTTTGGAATACGTGAATCTGCCTGTTCCTACGACAACACAGAACGACACAGTCATCACTCCTCAGAGAGGACGATGTCACATGTGCGATCGAAAGAATGACACCAAGACGAAGCACAGATGCAGCACGTGTGGTCAATTTGTTTGTGGTAACCATTCCACACAATTATTTACCTGTACCGAATGTAGTTAGATACACTGGCAACAAGTCATAAACAAATTATGAGAAGTGAAACGATGTAACATAAGATGTAACATAACATATTCCAGTTGTGTTTTGTTTATATTTTGTTGAGTTCCTTGTACCAAATAACCATAGAAACCAAACAACTTCGTTGTTCTAACAGGTATAGTAGAGAGATAGGTATGGTCATGTAAAAAATCATGTGACCTTGAATTTCAAGGTCTTCCGTCAAGGTCAGGCATTTGTCAGTAGCTGGAGTGAATTCCCTGACCCCTAAAACATTGGAAACAAAAAAATAATCTTCAAGATACCTTGCGTAGAAGCAGAGATACACCTCATTGTATGGACACTAATGATATGGACATGAATTTCACTCTAAGATCTCACCAAAATGACGTCACAGCGTCAGAACTAAGCGTCAACGTATGACGTCACTCATACCATTTTGACAAGGAGGAATTTTTAGGAAAAGTCACCAAAGGAAACTTTTTGGTGCCCACATTTTAGAAAGTTACAGATGAAAATATACCCCTGGGGGTCTATTTGACCCCCAAACGTGTGGCGAAGGTTAAGCGTCTTATAACGAAGTAGGCCTATACATACGAAGTATACAAGACTCTAACCTAATTTAATGTTACAAGTTTAATGTGAAACCTGTCTTTAAAATGTTAAACGAAGTTTACTTATCAATTTAATGTTAAACCTGGAGACTCAAATCATGTCCGATTCCACGTAGATAGTCCAATATCGTGCGGGGGCCCATAGAATAATGAATAGGCCTAAGACACTGGCGTGAAGAGCTGAAGGTACCATTGCAAGATCGAACCCGGTAGACAGCCTTTAATTTAAGGTTAATTCTGCCTTCCACTCGCTAGGCGGCGGTTATGAATAGTAGGCCGTGATTTGGCGCCGTATGATGGCTGCCGCATAAGCAGTTATATTCGACTCCTGTAAAACTGTTATCATGTGCTTCTACTTAATACATGTATATAAGGCGCCCTGTGTGGCTGCCGTTTCTACTATATGTGTGTTCACTGTACAGCGTAGTGCGTTTGCAGGCGCTTAATTAAAGAAAAGATTATTATTATTATTATTATTATTATTATTATTATTATTATTATTATTATTATTATTATTATTATTATTATTATTATTATTATTATTATTATTAGTGTAATCGACGACGATTTTTAAAATTCTTTCTGCAGCTTCCTTAATTGTATATTCTTCGAGATGGATTTGGTAGTTGTCCTACGATGCAGGGTGAGAATTGTCGGGGAAGTTAGGGGGTTCAACCCCCTAGTCTTTTTTAGGACCCCATAGTAAAGTCTTCATTGCACACCCCAACTCCACAAGAATCAAAGTCTAACCCTCCCAGTCTTTTTTATATAAAACTCTCAAACTGCTACGATGTTTTGCTCGCTCTTCATCTCATTCATATTCTGCTCCGTCTTCAGTGCATTGATGAATTTCCAGATGGTCGGATGATTGGCACCGATTGGGTCGCTAAATCCTCGGTGCCATCCTTCAACAGAGTTGTTGGTTCTGGGCAGATCCTGTAGAACAGCACCGAAACAGTTCCATAAGGAATGAGCGAACAACGGAGCACTTCGCCCACTTTTTCTTACCGGTCTACCAAACCAGTTGTCCTCAAAGTAGTTGACGAGGTCTCTGATTATCAGGGCTGTAGTCGAGCGTATACGTGGGTATACAGCGTGTACTCACCTCTGGAGACCGCATACTCACCTCACAAAATATTGATATTTATTTATATTAAAATACTGTAGCGTATACTCACAAAAAACTATTCTTGCCTTTATGTCCCTTGTGCAATCATTATTCCATGTTAGCAAACTGAATAAGTACACAAATTCCGTTACATTTTCAATCACCTCCTCTTGCACTCTTATTTCCTTTTCTATTGTCTCTTTGCCAAATAGGGCCTACCGTTGTTTTTGTTTTATCCACATGTATAGTTAATCCAGCACGTTTCGCAGAAATGAAATTCCAATGAATCATATTCAAAAAGTGTTCCTACAGTGTTGTATTGAATAGGTAAACAAAAGAGAGGAGGATAATATCAACAAAGCAATGGATGAATACGACGGAATTATCCAGTATTCAAATTAGTTACATTTGTTTCAACCATAATCTTGACGTCGACCTTACCCTAAAATATCCCCCAAATTATTGGAATTTAGCGATCAATTATTAGAAAATATAGTGGGTGGTGGATCCAGAGTTTAACGACATCTTATAGCAACAGAGGCTGTCGACGTCGGCAGAAATCATTTTTGCAGATTACAATATATATTGCTCAGATTGAAATTGTTTTAAAGGTGTCTAAACCGCGAAACCTAATGTCAACCGTCATTATCGACGTTGATCTTACCATACCATAAATTTAGGAATTAACGGCAAAGGACACGAGCGATTCTGAATGAATTCCAACAGTTTAACGCTAATTTATGGCATCAAAGTCCGTTGACGTCGATACGTATATGTCAGCTATGATGTGCAATAAAGGAGTATTCATTCATTCATTTGGCCATAATAATAACCATTATATTTTGGTTAAAACTCGATACTAGTAATTCTCATGCGTGAGTAGTTCTATGTAAACACCTTTAATTACGTTCTCGAGAGGCTATGAATGAGGAAATTTCGTTTAACCGGTAGTTTTTATTATGCCAAACAAATTTCTGTCGACGTCAACAGCCTTTGTTGCTATAAGATGTCGTTAAACTCTGGATCCATCCAACTGGTAGTTTTTTTTGGACTTAGACTTCTCTTGGATTATTTTCTGGAACCCCTCTGATTAATTTTGAATAGGCTGAAGCCCTGCGCTTGGCCTTCGAGAGGCGCTTTAGAAGTTTGGAGATTACGATTACAATTACGATTCATATTAGCTGTTGTAGCGCGTTAAAATTTATTCACCAGATGACAGCGTATACTTTCAAAAACTCCAGCTTACTTGTTGTTGGAATAAAATACTTTCATCGAACGCCATTTTGTGCTGACCGGCCAGTCTGGACCAGATTATGAGGAAATTCGACTTTAATGCCAAACCTGGTTAGATTCTGTAACTGTGTGAATATAATTTAGTAGGTAAATATTTAGTGGATAAACAAATTATTTAACGACAACTAGGTAAACGAGAGAGTTGCTAATATTATGGTTTGAGTTGAATGTTTTATTCCATGTGGACGATGGCTGGAAAATCAATCTGACGAACATTAGACCACTAGATGTCGTTAGACGCAGTTTCTTGTCAATGTCGTATTTTATTACACGTTGATCAACAAGCGTTAATAAGTAATGTAAAGTCGGGCAATTAATTAATCTTGAGCTTTGCCATTTCTTCTACATTATGTATTGCTTGATTTTTGGTACTGATAATAATAATAATAATAATAATAATAATAATAATAATAATAATAATAATAATAATAATAGCAGAGATTTAAGTGCCATAGTTCGTAAACAGTCGAAAGGAAATCGATGCAACGATTCAGAAGCACTGGGAGCAGGGAGATCAGTCCAGATAGGCCTGTTTGAAAAGTTCGGTCTTTAAGTTTTTCTTAAAAGTGGCAAGAGTCATAGAGATCCTGATGTTGGTTGGTAGGTTGTTCCAGATTCGAGGGGCGGACGAGGTGAAAGATTTTGATGCAGTTGTAGTGCGACACCGATGAAGGACAAGGGTTCGGGTTCAAGATGACCGCATGTTTCTCGATGGCATGTGGTTGTGAAGAAGGTCGGAGAGATATGACGGAGTATGTGTTGTGATGCAGTTATAGGTGATGACGGAGATTTTGTAGATGATCCTTTCCTTGACGGGTAGCCAGTGGAGGGATTTGAGGAGTGGCTTACTGCTGGCACGATATGGGGAGTTGCATATGACACGAGCGAGGTTGTTTTGGATGCGTTGTAGAGAGGTTAGATTTTTTGATGATGTCCCGTAGAGAAGGCTGTTGCAATAGTCAAGGCGAGAGTTGACTATCCCACAAGCGATTACTTGTTCTACATGGATATCTTTTAAGTCGATAGAATCAGATGATTGTGAAAAAATTTCTTTACCGACTTGATGAGCGATCATAATATACGCTCAGTTTTTTCATACTGAGAGATTGTTGACAGCAAATGAATTAATTAAATAATATAAGTATTTAATGATGTGAGTGTTGTATGTTAGCATAATTTCAAATAGCAATATGCTTGTTTTTATAATTTTAAGAATTTTAATTTGAGTGTTATGCATAATTATATTTTATTGTATCATAGTACAATAATACAAGTACTGTATCATAGTACAATTATAAACTGTTGGTTTATACATAAACGATATTATCTTAAATTTTGACTACAGCATTGCTTAAACATATCGGTGAAATGAAACATGCAAGGAATCTCCTCGTAATAATATAACTGGAACAATGGAGGACATTATTTTAAAGTGCAGTGTTTTAAGTGGAACTGCAGTGTTTTTGAGCTATGTGTTAGCGACGCTGTTTTTCTCTATTTTGTGCCTTTTTCATTTACTTTATATCCTCGTCTGTTTCCTTTATCTATCATCCAGTTCAACATAATATTTCTTTGTCTTCCTGGATGTTTCTTCCCTTTAATTCTTCCTTCAAGTACATGAGCGAATTTCCACTTAGTGCTCATTTGGATTCTGTGAATCCTTAACTGAATGACATTGACATTGCTTGTGGTTAGTTGTCTTGCATACAGTAGTTTAGGTTCGAGCCTAGCTCTTTCTAATCCATTGCAATTAATGTTCATCCAGTTCATTGTCTCCTCTTTGTTGTCTCCTTTTGCTCCAGTTGCAACACGTCGTTTGTTTTATAGTCGCTCCAACTGATCTTAGCCAGTTTTCTCCATACCCACATTTCACATGCCTCGTGCATCTCCATTTCTGCCTTTCCAACAGTCCATGTCTCTGAGCCATATAGCGCTTGTGAATAGGCTGGTGCCTTGCACTTAGCCTTCGAGTGGCTCTATAGAGGTTTGGAGATTACGATTGCATTTAGTGTCCATGCTCCATATGAGGCTTTCTGACATTCTTTTCTTTAGATCGAGATTCAGTCTTCCTCTCAGAAGCTTTCCTCTCTTCCCAAATGCTTCCTTTCCTATTGTTATAATTGTCCTAATCTTAGCACTTCATCTGCAGTCATCTGTTGTTAAGATAACAAAATTGGTAAAATTGATCGATCTCTGAAGCATCAGTGACAATATTTATTCCTTTTCATTTGTATTTACTCCATCTCATCACCTTTGTTTCCTTTCTCTTTATCCTCGTACTATTTTCTTCCGATGTTTTGTTCAGTGCATCAATTGTTCTCTGCAGGCTTGCATTGGTACCTGTTACCATTGGCGCGTCTTCTGCAAATCTGTCCTTAATCTGGCCTTGATCAGACTCCCCCAACCTCTTCTCTGTCATCCACATTTTCAAGCCCTTCCAATATTACAGTACTGATTCCAATAGCTTCCAATATGAAAATATGCTAGCAGTCTATCTAAATCAAGGAGGATGAATTCTTAATTAACAATAATTATGGATGGACTATATCTATAAGGGGTCATCCATAAAGGACGTTCGCAATGAGGGGGAGGGAGGGGTCATTCAAATGCGGACAAATGCGGAAGGGGGTAAGGTGGGTTATGGCCAGTATACAGACGACCGCATATTAATTTCTAATTTTTTTATTTTTTAAACACCTTGTTTCAACCTTCCCCGAGAGATGAAAGGTCGGTGAGGTGATTGCCAAAAACCTCATAACCTTATGCTGTGTAGTATAACTTTAATACACTCTCGTCTTGAAAAGTCTAACAGGTATAACATCGCCGTTGAAATATGTAGTTTCTTCTTGATTGCCTTAGAGACTGGTAGCTTCGTTAGTCACACTGTTGGCTTTTCGTTCATTGGCTTTGACGTACAGACGTCCGTAAGGTCAAATACGGGTAAATGCGGACAAGAGGGTCCAAAGTATGTCATATTTTGCGGATGTCCTTTATGGATGACCTCTAAGGAGTATAACCATAAAAGTCGTATGTCAAGGGGACGAATTCTTAACATATAATTTCAAAGTGAACGTAGACCTCTCCTTACAATTGCAACAAGGGGTTATGCTTCGTCTAATAGTTCGTTTCGACGTCTATTATGGTATGGGCATCTGCAATTTGCAAATCTCGTGACCTTCATGAGACTCCCCACAACCTTTACGGCAATTATCTGAGCCACTATACAGACTCACCAAACCAGCACCTCTTCCTACATCTGCACAGGTCTTTTACTGGTTCTGTCCTTAATCTGGCAACCGTAATTCTCTCCATATGTTTTCTGGTGCTGGTGACACAATCTACAAGTCCCCCTAAAACAGTCATTTATAGCAGCAATGCGACTCCTCTCTGGTGCTTGTCCATCCCGAGTATGTAACCTTTAATCCATCACTTTCTAAGTTTCCATCATCTTCCATCTGACCTCCGTCAACCCCGGGATCTGCATTCTTGGTCTTCTCATTGCACGGAGTAATTGTGCTAACATTCCAGCTCTTTACATTGTTTGCATATTCCAAGTACCTATCCTCATATGAGTTTGCTTTTGGGCACGGTTTTACTGCTTGACGACCGAGAAAGCCCAGTTACCTCTCCTGCCGTACGCGACACTCCCCATGGCAGTCTGAGGAGTCCCGCTAACGTTGTTAATTTCATTCGTTGTTGTATATTTTCATCGTACTAGGGATGGATAAGGATGTGGTTTCCTGTTTTCTTCCTCCATGTATTTTTTTATACAACACCATCTTCAAGAGTCAATGTTCTCCGTCGTCCGTCCTTCTGGCTCTTTGGATTGGGGAAATGGGACAAGCATCTCTTACAGTGTCTGATCAATGTTTAAAAGCTCATCATACTCCATGCATGTGGTCCTCCTGTGCACACAGAGTGTATGATGTACGACAAAGTCATTGCTGGATAAGTTCCCATGTGCAAGTACCCAGTGGCAAAGAGCCAGAAGGACGAACGATGGAGCTACACTAAGCTATTGCATTTTATTAAACGGCAATATACACCGAACGTTAAAGAATTTTCTCCCTTTTATCCCTGAAGTGCTTTATTTCAGTTTCAGTTTTAAATCATATCTTCTATAGATAAAATAATATGGTAGCCTGTTAGCAAATTTGCCAACTTTTAGCTGTGCTACTTTTTGAACCTACTGTGATGATTTTAGATGGTTTGATTTAAAATTCGTATTATGTTATGTGCCTTTTAACGGAATGGTATACTTTTAAGTCCAGGTGTAAGGCCAGAGCTGTAACATTAAATGTCTAGGCAAGAGAAATTCTTATTAGAAAATTAGTTTACAAGTTCCTGGAAAGGTACCTTGTCATTATTACTAACTAGTCACTCAACTGCGAATGAAGAATAGTCATTCCACTTAAATGAGCAGTAATGAATTTATGTTCAATCTTTTAAAACATATTAATATTCAGGTTTTACTGTTCCTTTTTAGGAAGTACATGAAGAAGACAAGCAGCATTCTGTTCGAGCTTCAAACTTCAGTTGCAAGACAAGATCTACTTGTCACTAATCTGCATCAAGAACATTACAGCAGATTTATTTGACTACAACTTTCACTATCGTCAACTATTTCATCTTCGGTTAAAATCAGACTGAACAATAGCATGTAACTGTGCTATTACACAAAGGATGGATAGCTTCAGTATTTCGACATAAATGAAGTCGTCAACAACGTGAGAAACTGAACACTGCTGCTGTTCGAAAGGCTGTGACAACAACAATTGCAGAAACTCTTTACACAGTCAGTTGCTTCTAAGTGCCTTCCAAAACCCATGCTTTACAAAGCCATACAAATCCCAACTTTGTCTTGAATCCGGTGATTGGAGAAGCACATAGGAAGCATTTAACAAACCACACTATTTCAGAAACTGTATGCTAAAGGAGATCATCTCAGAGCTCATCAAAGAAACCAATTCTAGAGAATAATAGAGAAACTATCAACTAAGTGAGTAGCCTAATGGCGAATACAAGAATTCATATGGCAGAAAAACTACACAGGTGCCAGACATCATTTATTGAAAAAAGGTCTCTGAAGATGCACATGAGAACCCATACTGGCGAAAAACCATACAGGTGCCAGTTATGTCAGAAATCATTTGCTAGTCATGGTCATCTAAAAACCCACATGAGAACTCATACTGGTGAAAAACCATACAGGTGCCAGTTATGTCAGAAATCATTTGCTAATCATAGTACTCTGAAAATCCACATGAGAACTCATACTGGTGAAAAACCATACAGGTGCCAGTTATGTCAGAAATCATTTAATCAAGGTAATACTCTGAAACTGCACATGAGGACCCATACTGGTGAAAAACCATACAGCTGCCAGTTATGTCAGAAATCATTTGCTAATCATTGTCATCTAAAAACCCACATGAGAACTCATACTGGTGAAAAACCATACAAGTGCCAGTTATGTCAGAAATCATTTGCTAATCATAGTACTCTGAAAATCCACATGAGAACTCATACTGGTGAAAAACCATACAGCTGCCAGTTATGTCAGAAATCATTTTCTAATTATAGTACTCTGAAAATCCACATGAGAACTCATACTGGTGAAAAACCATACAAGTGCCAGTTATGTCAGAAATCATTTGCTAGAGATATTCATCTGAAAACCCACATGAGAACTCATACTGGTGAAAAACCATACAGGTGTCAGTTATGTCAGAAATCATTTAATCTAGGTAGTTATCTGAAACTGCACATGAGGACCCATACTGGTGAAAAACCATACACGTGCCAGTTATGTCAGAAATTATTTGCTAATCATAGTTATCTAAAAACTCACATGAGAACTCATACTGGTGAAAAACCCTACAAGTGCCAGTTATGTCAGAAATCATTTGCTAGAGATAGTCATCTGAAAAGCCACATGAGAACTCATACTGGTGAAAAACCATACAGGTGCCAGTTATGTCAGAAATCATTTAGTCAAGGTAATAATCTAAAAAGCCACATGAGAACTCATACTGGTGAAAAACCATATAGGTGTCAGTTATGTCAGAAATCATTTAGTGAAGGTAGTTATCTGAAAATACACATGAGAACCCATACTGGCGAAAAACCCTACATGTGTCAGTTATGTCAGAAATCATTTAGTGAAGGTAAGTCTCTGAAAACTCACATGAGAACCCATACTGGCGAAAAACCATACAGGTGCCAATTATGTCAGAAATCATTTAATGAAGGTAGTACTCTGAAAATGCACATGCGGACCCACACATGTGAAAAACTATATAAGTGTCAGTTATGTCAGAAATCATCTAGTCAAGGTAATCTTAAAACCCACTTGAGAACTCATACTGGTGAAAAACCATATAGGTGTCAGTTATGTCAGAAATCATTTAGTCAAGGTAATAATCTGAAAACCCACATGAGAACTCATACTGGTGAAAAACCATACAGGTGCCAGTTATGTCAGAAATCATTTAATCAAGGTGGTACCCTGAGAATGCACATGAGAACCCATACTGGCGAGAAACCATACAGGTGCAAGTTTTGTCAGATACTATTTACATATGTCAGTTCTCTACAGAGTCATATGAGAGCTCATACCGGAGTAAAGCCTTACATATGCAAGGTTTGTAATAAAGGATTCAAACAAATTGGACATCTAAAGACACACAGAAGAACTCATCCAACCGAGAAGCAACAACCATGCAGTGAACTTTATATGAATAGCAGTTCTTCAGCGAAGCAGTTTGAACTGCATGCAGGAACACAGCCACAGGATCTTGAAATTAGAAGTGAAGCAATTGCTCTATCTCATGATTTCATCACATTTAGTACTACAGACATTACTGATAAACAAAATGAAGTGTTCACAAAGAACATATCTCCAGATTCTAGTGAAATTATTGCAGGTCTTTTTCCAAAAATTAGAGATGGAGAATGTCTGTATATTAACAAATTCAAATCTCCCGTGGATGCAAAGGCGTCTTTGTCAAAACCTTTTGGTTGTGGTATATGTGATGAATTGCTTGACATAGAGAACGAATTTCTAGAGCATTGTTCTGGCCATCGATTTTCTCCACCTGACGATTTAGTTGCTGACCTGTGCTGAATTATGATTCCACGTAATCACAGTTGAAAACAATTATAATTTTTGTTTAAAAAGTTCCTACAGAAGTGGTGGGAAAATACATACATGAATAGTTAATTTGTACCACTTTCATTTTAAAATGCTTAGGCAGTAGGGATTTTGATGTTGATAATCGAGAGGTATCTCCTTTTAGGCAACAAATATATAATGTGTTACCTACTTTGCATATATGTAAGTCTGTAGAATTGCTGCAGGTCATCAAAATGAAATTTTATGCTGTGGTTACTAAGGATGCAGTAAAGTCTATCGTTCTGAGTTACAGTACATGACAACTCTTTAATGTTAAATTTAGCTGCACAAATACTTCTGGCGGATTTAACAGAGTGCTTAGCTGGCCATCATTTTGTGAAACTGTTTTAGCCTATTGATATTTAGCTTATTGTCTTTGCATTCGTGATGTATTAAGTAATAAAATCAATTAGCTCATTCTACTTATATTAAGTGTTGGACATTATGTTTTGGCCATTAAGAAAGATAGAGGTGTAATCAAGATGGTCATGTATCCTGAATAATTGGTGTCTCGTTGTCTTTGGTGATTTTATGATACACTTAAATCTCTGCCTTTAAATAAATAAGTTTCATGTCGAATATTGCACATACTTATATTTTTCTGCATGGAATATATTTGTTTAATAACTGAAAGTTTATACTTCACATTCATCTTTTTATATACGTTTAACTGCATTATCCTTGTACGAAACTAATGTAAACAACCTAACTGTAGAGCATTTTAAGAGTAAATCTTTAATGACGCATGCAGCGCGCATTCACATGATAACCTAATCAAAAACGCAATGAGTTTGAGATCCTTGTGCTCACACGTAATTGTCTAGGAGTATTTGCTCCATCTTATCTAAAGAACTTTGGTTCTTAGGACTTCTCTTCCATCCCCGTTCCCAGGTTTCTGAATTATTCCAAGCGCTTAATGTTAAAATCATTCTTATAATGCATTTATAAGTACTACAAGCAGAATTTTTCCTAGAATATGTAGAGAGATTAATAGTAGAAGAGATTCAGATTTTGTGCCACTTTAATATTTTTTCTGAAAATAATTTTAAAACCCTGTAAAAATGTGCATATGTAATTTGGCTAAGTTTGGACTTGTTTTGGGAAACTACGTTAACACCGTGCGAGAGACGTTTATCTTTTGTAATGTTTTTGGATTGTAAACACGCGTATAAATGCTATTTATGTTAAATGAATAAAATATTGTCTGAAAATGTAACACTTCTGTAAAATGTCTGTAGTATTTTAACATGTGATTGCAGGTTTTAAAATCAATAATATTAAAAATTTGATTTTTATACTTTGTAAATAGTTTTCTCTGCTTATCACTCGTAACTTATGTTACACTTTCAATTTTTGCATTAATATCTGTAACACACATTTTAATTACTTTTAGATATACTGTGTGGCAATGACTGAGGTCTGATCTATGATTGTTTTTGTTTGGGCAAAAATGCATCATCCGAAGATAACTTTGTCCTGCAAATTCCAAGAGGATGGATGTTGGTGTGGTTATGTAACATTGAAGTGCTTGGTTTCATAGAAATTGGCTAACTACCCAGTCTGAATTAGATGAAAGCTTTAATTGGAAACGACGAAGAAGAAGTTAATAGAGAGAGGCAGCGTTCTACGCAGTCTGTCGTTGGTTATTGGGATAACGACAGAGGCGTAGCGACCGCCCTCCGTATACCCCTTCAAGATATATAGTGTCCCAAGAATTTAAGTGTCCAGTTATATGGCTCGAAAGGCAAAGAAATTAGTACAAGAGCAAGATATTCTGTCAACATTGAATCCCACAGACAATACTGACAACGACAGGAAGTGATGTCACAGAATTTTATTACGACAACTCAACAAGTAGGGTGATGCCAGGAAAGAAACATTAATTACATATAGATTTTTGTTGATAGTGTAAGGCAGCATGCATCAAAGTATCTACTTCTAGATATTTTCGTTTATTGCTCGATCAGACTGACACATCGCAGTCACAGTGGGTACGGATTAAATAAGAATATGTTTAACATTTGTCTGTACAAATACTATCATATTAATGTCTGTGTCATCTGAATGAAGCTTTTCATCAGTTTAGGGACCCTACGTACAAAACCTCTGACATGACACCATCATACAACATTGGCTTGACTCAAAGCACTGCACTCGTCAAAATCACCATTGATGAAGCCGCGCATAAGCGCAACATGCAAAGCAGAATCCAGCATCAAGTGCCCATGGATAGTCTAGTGGTTAGCCCGTTGGACTGTCAAATCCCCGCCAGGGCAGAGGTTTGAATCGAGATTTATGCTCCTTCTAAGACCCGGATCCAACTCAGCTGTAACGAGTACACTCACCGTACACTGTCGGTGGGAAGAGGAGACAGCGGAAGAGAGGACTGAACACCAGCCCTCATATGCCGAGGCTAAGAAAATGAAGTTCCTCACACTTCATACCCAAGGCTCCTTTTCGTCTAGCTTAATGTTGTCTGTTTTTGCAAATCTAAATTTATCATTGTGTCTGCCTGCATGCCTACATAATATATTATTCAAAACACTGGCGTAAACTTGTCCAAAGTATTGGGGGGGGGGGGGCATTTGGTCATTTCTTGCATTGGATGTACAGTAAATCTCAATTATTTGGGAGGGGGCACGTGCCCCGGCTGCCCCACCCCCAGAGTCTACGCCTATGATTCAGAACCTTATTTTCTCATGCTAGCGAGCAAACAAGCACAACATGAATATTCATATTGGTTGGAAAACTGAGAGATTTTAGTAAGATAATAGTCAAACCATCATTTACATTTAGAGACATGTTGCATTAAACGAAATAAATCACGAACAAAATGAATTTGTACAGTAAATCGATGTAAACGATCTGGAAGTCGCAAATCATCACCACAAAAATTCTATTTATAAATGCTGATAATAGACACCTTTGGCTTTCTTTTCTTATGATCTTTATATGTGTTGAAGTTTCCTATAGTTAATAATAATAATAATAATAATAATAATAATAATAATAATAATAATAACTGACGACCTCTTAAGTACATGTCCTACTACAGTATTTGCCAGCTGCACTTAAAACAAAGATACGTTTTCAGTAGCAATGTCTGATCAAAGAGTTTTGAAGTCTTAACATCATTTTGACGATGGCAAACCTCCAAACCTTCATCAACTCCTAGACGAGCCGGTAATATGGGTAGGGAATTTATGTAAATGTACAGCCTGATTACGAGAGATCTTTTGAGAAATATTGAATTGCAGATCAATTTGAGTATTAAATTGGTGCTACATAATTATACCAATAAATGAGTTTTACATCCAATAATATAACACCACCGAGATATATAATCTGCATTGATTACCAAGTTGACCTACATTACACAACGTTAAATAGCATTACAGTATATCATTACATGTACTAAACGTACAATACATAATCATACAACTATGAAAATTCCTATATTATTATTATTATTATTATTATTATTATTATTATTATTATTATTATCATCATCATCATCGTCATCATCATCATCATCGCCATCGCCATCATCATATATACTACAACCATTCTTGCATGCTAAACTGAGTTTCCTTTCAGCAACCTCATCTGGTGATTCTGGATATAGATCTAGCAAACAAATTTCATTAACGATATTACTTTGTGCCACATGAACTTCAGTTTTCTTCTAAAAGAACATTCTGGCCTCTTCCAATGTAATGGTACTGAATCTATATCTGCAGGTTTTATGACAGGGCAAACTTTGTTTCATTAAAGTTTCAGCAACCACCTTCAACTAGTTCAGACAATGACTGGGTAGCTGGCAAATTTCTTTGAAACCATGCAATTCACCAGACAGTATTATGTAACTAACATCAACATCTACCCTTATCGAGTTAACAGGATAAAGTGACTTTTTGAAAAATGCATTAAAAAATATGCATTCTGCCAAAACAAAAACAATTTAGATCAAACTTTGAGCCATTGCCACACTGTATATCTAAAGTTAGATACAATCAATCTGTCACAGATATTAATGCAAAACTTGAAAGTGCATTGAACATAAGTAACGTAAGCTACGAGTGATAACAGAGAAAACTATTCACAAAGTACAGTCAAATTTTTTAATATCATTGAATCTGAAACTTGCAGTCAACTGTTTAAACACGTTTTACATATTTTTTACATTTTCAAACAATATTTTTTATACATTTAACAGAAATAAGCATTCACACATGTGTTTACAATTCCATAAGTATTTAAAAAAACAACATCACACTCACTTTCTAATGCAGCTTGCCAAACAAGGGTAAACTTAGCCCAATTATGAACATTTTAAGTGTTTAAATTTTTTTCTGGAAAAACATCCAAGGGCTACAATATCAGATTATATTCTGCATTAGTCCCTATGCAAATTCTAAAAAAATATGCTTGCAGCACTTATAAATGCATAATAATAATGACTTTTAATGTTTAGTGTTTCGCCTAACAGGAGAAATCTGCAACCAAGGATGGCAGAGACTAAGATGCAAACTCCTTGAAATAAGATGGAGCACAGGCTGCACTAGAGAATTACGAGTAAACAACAGGTTCTTACACTCAATGAGCTTTTGAGTTGGTAACCATGCGAATGTATCATTTGCCATTAAACATTTACTCTTCAACTACTCTACAGTAAGGGGTCGTCCATAAAGGACGTCCGCAAAATATGACCCACTTTGGACCCCTAAGTCCGCATTTGACCTTACCCTCCCTCCCTCCCCCTTGCGGACGTCCGCACCCCTAAGCCAATTTTTAATGTCGTCATCATTATTTTTACAATTATTCCACAGTTCCTGTGCACGTTTAAGTGACAGTTCGGGTTTAATATCGCAGGATGTGCAGTAATAAAAACCTCTTTAAAGTCTCAGTAAAGGTTATACCATGCATGAGGTTTTAGGCAATTACTTCGCTGACCTTTTCGTCTCTCAGTGAAAGTTGAAACAAGGTGGTGTTTAAAAAACTATCAAATTTAAAAATTGTACATGCGGACGTCCGCACAGGTCATAACCCTCCCTCCCCCTTGTCCGCATTTCGATGACCCCTCCCTCCCCCTCATCGCGGACGTCCTTTATGGATGACCCCTAAGGCTGCTTACGGTAGTTTCGTACAAGTATATAAACCAGTTAAAGTTAGATAGAGATCAATAGAAAGTATAAAATCAAATTGTATTAAACAAACATATTCCATTCAGAGAAACATAATTATGTGCAATTTGCGACATGGTATGGTATCTGATAATTTATAAAGCGCCTCTCACAGTGTGAACTATTCAGAGGCGCTTATTTATATAAAGACTAACACAAGAATTAAGTATATTGTAAAAATCACCAAAGATAACAAAACACCAAGTATTTAGGATACATGACAATCCTGATTACACATTTAACTTTTGTAATTATCAACATAACGTAAACACTTAATTGAAGCAGAATAAGCTCAGTTGTTTTATTGCTTAGTACATAATGAATGCAATGACAATAGGCTAATTATCAATAGTCTAAATAGTTTCACAAAATGATGCACAGCTAATTGGTACTCGTTAAATATCTAGCCCAGCAGAAGTATTTGTGAAACTAAATTTAATATTTAAAAAAGTTTACAAGTAGTGGAATCCAGAATGAAAGGCTTTACTGCGTCTTTAGTAACTATAGCATAAAATCTCATTTTGATGACCTGATGCAATTATACAGTCTTACAATTACTTGAGAAGAAGTAGGCAACACTTTAGACAAGTGGTGTCTATGGATGAAACCTTTGCATTCTCTGCATCAGAATCTAAGTATACTGACATGAAAGTGGTGCAAAATATCTATTCTTGTACTTATCCCAACACTTCTATAGCATTTTTATCTCAAATTACAATTGCTTTCAACTGTAAGCATGTGGAATAATAATAATAATAATAATAATAATAATAATAATAATAATAATAATAATAATAATAATTATTATTATTATTATATTCTTTATTATTTCAAACCGACAGACGCAGTAAGATTACATTGAAACATGTAAGTACAATCAATATCTTAATTAAACACACGGTTTGGCAGCCATGCAAGGCGCCGCCCTAGGCGCCTTGCATGGCTGCCTTTTCGTCTTTCAGTGAAGGTTGAAACAAGGTGGTGTTTACAAAATTCTTAAGAGGGGGGGTTACGGGAGTCGATCCGCGTACCTAATGCTCTCCTGGCCGTGAGTGTTACTCACTACTCTATTCCCCTCCCCAGCAACGGTCAGCAAGTAAATCGTCAGGTGGAGAAAATCGATGGGTAGAACAATGCTCTAGAAATTCCTTTTCCAGTTCAAGCAATTCGTCACATATACCACATCCAAATGGTCTTGACAAAGACGCTCTTGAATCCACAGGAGATTGGAATTTGCTAATATGCAGACATTCTCCATCTCTATTTTTCGGAAAAGGACCTGCAATTCCACTGGATTCCGGAAATATGTTCTTTGAGAAACGTTCGTTTGGTTGATCAACAACGCCTGTACTACTGAACGTGATGAAATGATCAGATACGTCAGCAGTTACTTCACTTTCCAATGTTTTAAGATCCTGTGGCTGTGTTCCTGCATGGAGTTTAATCTTCTTCGCGGAAGAACTGCTCTTTGTATGAGGTTTACTGCACGTGTCTTGCTTCTCAACTGCATGAGTTCTTCTGTGTGTTTTTAGATTTCCAGTACCTGTAAATCCTTTATCACAAACCTCACATATATATGGTTTTTCTCCTGTATGAGTTCTCATATGACTCTTTAGAGAACAGATAACTGTGAATGATTTGTGACATAACTGGCAACTGTACGGTTTCTCGCCAGTATGTGTTCTCATGTGTGTTTTCAGGCGAGTGAAATAAGCAAATGATTTCTGACATAAGTGACATTTGTATGGTTTTTCGTCAGTATGGCTTCTCATGTGTGCCTTCATACGGCTACCTTGAGCAAAAGTTTTATGACATAACTGACATTTGTAAGGTTTCTCGCCAGTATGGATTCTCATGTGCGTTTTCAGATTACTACTTTGAGTAAATCTTTTCTGACATAACTGGCACCTGTATGGTTTTTCGCCAGTATGGAATCGCATGTGCTTTTTCAGAGTACCACCTTCATTAAATGATTTCTGACATAACTGGCACCTGTATGGTTTTTCGCCGGTATGGATTCTCATGTGCATTTTCAGAGAACTACCTCGAGCAAACGTTTTATGACATAACTGGCACCTGTATGGTTTCTCGCCAGTATGGTTTCTCATGTGCATTTCCAGATGACTGTTAATAGCAAATGATTTCTGACATAACTGACATTTGTATGGTTTTTCGTCAGTATGGCTTCTCATGTGCGCCTTCATACGACTACCTTGAGCAAACGTTTTATGACATAACTGACATTTGTATGGTTTCTCGCCAGTATGGTTTCTCATGTGCATTTTCAGATTACTACTTTGAGTAAATCTTTTCTGACATAACTGGCACCTGTATGGTTTTTCGCCAGTATGGAATCGCATGTGCTTTTTCAGAGTACCACCTTCATTAAATGATTTCTGACATAACTGGCACATGTATGGTTTTTCGCCGGTATGGATTCTCATGTGCATTTTCAGAGAACTACCTCGAGCAAACGTTTTATGACATAACTGGCACCTGTATGGTTTCTCACCAGTATGGTTTCTCATGTGCATTTCCAGATGACTATTTATAGCAAATGATTTCTGACATAACTGACATTTGTATGGTTTTACGCCGGTATGGATTCTCACGTGCATTTTCAGAGAACTACCTTGAGCAAACATTTTATGACATAACTGGCACCTGTATGGTTTCTCGCCAGTATGGGTTCTCCTATGATTCGTATGAGTTTCTCCAATCACCAGATTATAGACAAAGTTCAGATTTGCATGGGTTTTGATAAGTTTTGAGTTTTGGTTTGCACCTCAAAGCAGTTGCCTGGATAAAACGTTTCTGCAATTGTTGTCATAGTCTTTCCACACAAGCAGTGTAAATTTTCTCAGATTATTGAAGATTTCCTCTGAGTTGCGTTTCAGATGCTTACAAGAATGGTTCGTGTTTCATCTGTCAGTAGTAGTTATTTTTCAAGTAAAGTAAGAATTAGTCACACACACAAAAATTATGAAATACTAAAGCTATCCAACCTTTGTGTAATAGCACAACTTTAAGTAGTTTTTCAGTTTGATTTCAACTGAAGATGAAAAAGTTGACAAAAGTGACAGTTGTAGTCAAATAAATCCACTGCAATGTTCTTGGTAAAGATCAAAGAGGTGCAGACCTTGTCCTAAAACTCCATTTTGAAGCAATAACAAATGTTGCACGCCTTCTTGATATACTTGCTACAAAGAACCGTAAAACCTCAATATCAAAATATTTCAAAATATAGAACACAATTTCACTGCAACTCATTAAATTCGAATGACTGTTGTCCATTCGTAGTTTCATGACTAGATAGTAATACTGGCAAGGCCCAGTTCCAAGAATTCTTTCACTGATTTTGTAAGGATTAGTTTTGCTCAAACCCTTAATGTTAAACAGACTGGGCTAGGAAGTACACCATTCCATCAAAGTCAACTGAAATCAATCCAATTCTAAATCACACCATCTCATATCTTCATAGTATTTAAAAAAGTAAATATGTAAACAAGCTATCATATTATTTTATAGAAGATATGATTATGCGTAGCTCCATTGTACGTTCCTTAGGGTCTCTGCCACTGGGTACTTGCATATCACGGCAAGGACACGGTTGTCCACCATAGACTTTCCTTGCTCAGGAGGACCACGTGTAGGTGGTATGGAGTGAGGTTAGTTGAACATCAGGTCTTAAGAGACGCTTGATGTCCAATTTTCCCACTCCAAAGAACACAAAGGATGGAAGACAGAGAACATCTTTGATTGGAGATGGTGGTTTAGAGCAGTGATTGATTTGGTAGTTTTTCTTTCTTTAAGCACAAAAACTCTGCCATCAAGTTTTATGTCTAAAGTTGCAACCATGCACTCATACAAGTTAATCTTTCAATCAGAAAACAAGAAGATCTGATAACATTTCCATTCTCATAATTTTATAGTCATAAAGGATTGGAACATAGTATTAACTCAACAGATCTGAGATAATATGCTGCCTCCATGACATTGGTTTTATATCAAAAGACTGAAATCTACCATCACATTGAGTAAATGGAGATCCAATCTAGCTATGCACGTATCCAATCCCAAGCAGCAACTAATGGTAACCAGCCATGTGCATCATTGGCAGGCTGAAAAATTATGCAATATTTCCGGTGTTCACTGAGCTAGCTAATGTGTAGCAGAAAAACTACAGCTCCACTTAAAACACCGAATCTTCACAGTCTCAGTAAAACTGGATTAGGCCTATAATTCTTGTTCTCAAAGTTTTATACACTATTACTAGAAGATTACTTGCAAGTTTCGTTTCACTGACATGTTTAAGTAATGCTGTAGTCTCAGTTTCAAATAATTTCTATTCTGCATAAACTAATGATTTATTATTCTACTAAGATATATAAACTATAGGCAAAAACTAATCTTCAAATACTTGTAATTCAAAAGCAATCACTTTGCTATTTGGAATTATGCTAACATACAACTCTCGGGTAATTAAATAAACATTACAACATCATTTAGGTAATCCTGGTTTTAGCGTCGGAAATTATTTCATTGAAAAGTTCTAATACAATAATACAATAAATAATCATCGTTCATCCAACTTCTAGTTTCAGTTATATTTTCATCGATTATCCAGCTTCTAGTTTCGTGAACATTTTCATCAATCTTCCAACTTCTAGTTCGAATTTTACTATGAAATGTTGGTAATCCTGGGTTTTAGCGTCCGAAATTATTTACACTGCATGAGCGATGAAAACGTTTCACAGTTAAACTCAAACAAGAAGTTGGAAGATTGATGAAAATATTCACGAAACTAGAAGCTGGGATAATCGATTAAAATATAACTGAACCTAGAAGTTGGATGAACGATGATTATTTATTGTATATTGTATTAGAACATTTCAATGAAAATAATTTCGGACGCTAAAACCCAGGATTACCCCACTAAATTATATAAACAGAGTTATATTGTCTAACCAAGTTTGGCATTAGTCTTGAATTTCCCACAATCTACTTCATACAGTACTGTCATCAACACAAAATGGCGAGCGATGAAAGTGTGGTTACGACCATGAACAGTGAGCTGAAGTGTTTTGAAAGTATAGCCTGTCACCTAGCGAATATATTTCAATGTGCCAAAGCAACTTAGATTTTTTGCTTATGCGAAAAAAGATGTAGGCCTATGATGCAATTTTCAAGTTGTTCAAAAACCATTCGAGAAATCCCTCTCAATTAAAACTAATCGGTACTCTGGGACACAGTTCTGGTGGTGCAAGTCTCAAGGTCTACCTATCTATCGGTGATTGTCTGTCTATCTGTCTGTCTGTCTTTCTCTCTCTCTCTCTTTGTGTGTGTGTGTGTGTGTGTGTGTGTGTGTGTGTGTGTGTGTGTGTGTGTGTGTGTGTGTGTGTGTGTGTGTGTGTGTGTGTGTGTGTGTGTGTGTGTGTGTGTGTGTGTGTGTGTGTGTGTGTGTGTGTGTGTGTGTGTGTAAAGCATAGGCCTACTAGAAGTAGCTTGCTACCGACGATGATATATAAATTGTAGTAATTGCAATTATAAGAAGAAGAAAAAAGACGATAAAGAAGAGGACGAGGAGGAAGAAGAAGAAGCAGGAGGAGGAGGAGGAGGAGAAGGATGAGGAGGAGGAGGAGGAGGAGAAGGAGGAGGAGGAGGAGAAACAGCCCTTAACCTAGCAATGGGTATGAAGTGTCAATTACTATTTTCTTAGCCTCGTCGCCTAAATCTCACGGAATCGTCATCGGATACTATCGTTGCTATGCACGGTTGATTTCAACGGCTTTGGCAGTCACAGTTACACGCTCGATAGCTAAGCGATCTTCTTACAAACTCTTGAAACGCTTTCTCCAGACGCTGGTAGTGTAAGTTCCAAGCCTAGATAAAGCAGGAAGGCGACATCAACTGCCCTGGCAGTCATAAGATACCGACGATGATATCAACTGCCCTGGCAGTCATAAGATACCGACGATGATATCAACTGCCCTGGCAGTCATAAGATACCGACGATGATATCAACTGCCCTGGCAGTCATAAGATACCGACGATGATATCAACTGCCCTGGCAGTCATAAGATACCGACGATGATATATAAATTGTACGAGTAATGAACTCCGACACTGCCGAACTCTGGTGCTTGAATAAGCACGTGTGAAGAAAAATGTTTTCTCTGTATATTAGCGGCCTTTGATGCCATAAGCCAGAGGTGGGCAAACTACGGCCCGCGGGCCGGATCCGGCCCGCCAACACTTTTAATCCGGCCCCCACAGTTCTTCCGAAAATTTTATAAGAAGTCAGAATGCGAGAAGTTTTCTTCGTTTTACTGCTGCTCTCTTACTTACTATTCCGGTCTCGTCTTTATTCTACGCATTAACTCTGCCGATCTGCCCCACTTCCATGCAAAAGTTTTTGCATGCACATGATCTGTATGCAGAAGTGAAATCCGTTTAAGTAAAGCTAATGTAGCTTTCAATGCAGGTGAAAGAACAAAACTACGGGAACTATCCTATACCCTGCAGTTGCAAGGTAGATTCTGAGGAAAAATATAGCCTTCAGCTGTCAAGTTTGACAGAAGAGTTCTCCAGACTATTTGTGGATTTTTAATCAATTGAGACTGAATTTGCTTTGCTTACTATACCGTTCACATTTGACAATGACAATTAGCTCATAACAATACGGAACTTCAGTTGGCGTTAACCGACCCACAGCGTGACATTGTTCTCAAATAACAGCTCAAAGGATCAGACCTGATAACGTTCTTTTCTTCGCTCAGAAAGGAAAAATTCTCAAATCTACAAACTTTTGCTTTAAAAAGTTTGTGTTCTTCTCATCCACTTACATCTGTCAACAAAGATTATCAACTATGAAGATAAACAAATCCAACTACAGGTCTCAGTTAAGTGATCTAAACTTGAACTCAAACTGTGAATTGCAACCAAGGCAATCACTCCTGATTGTGGGAAACTTGTTAAATGCAGGCATGTTCGCAGTCGCCTACATCTCATTAGTAACAGCCAAAGTGTATTTATTATATTATAAATAAGTTATAGGCCCTATGTCATCGAGAGAAGAATGGAGGGGAGCAGGACAAGGGGAATACCAAGACAGGTGATGCTGGATTGGATCATGAAAGAAGGATACAGAAGACTCGAAGAAGAGGCTCAAAATCGAGAGAAATGGAGACGTCGGACAGTGGAACCTACCTGAAGGCAGAGAACCAGAAGAAGAAGAAATAAGTAAACTTCCTTTCATGTTAGTCATTATTAGGAGTTAAAAATTTGTTATCCGGCCCTTCGAATGTTTTTGGCGTTTAATGTGGCCCCGTGTGCAAAAAGTTTGCCCACCCCTGCCATAAGCTGTCCCAAGACTCTTGAACCCATCGTAAATAGAAAATGATACATTTATTGCAACCAAAAAAGTGACGGAGTTAAAGTGAACTGTTGTTCGACTGAAGAATGAAGTCGGTAGGTTTCCGATAAAGAAAAACCATTGAGTGATAAAGTAAGACGAAAGTGGATGGTATCTGCAGCCGTAAGATGTCGCTAAGCAATGGAAAGCTATGCTGATCAGTAGTAGCCTTATGTTTTAGAATATAAATAACGAATATTCCTAATCTTCAGACACAATTTAAGACTGTGTTTTGAAAACTTAAATTGCTTTATTTCCAATCAGGAATAATCTTCGTGTTGTTGCCAACCCATAGGGCCCATATCCTGTGGTTGGTAACTAAATAACAACTGTTTAGTCATAGAGTTTCAAAATAAAAGGATAAAAAGTAACACGAAATAATTTTATGTAAATCGAAATCTATTAGTGTAAAGACATTGTAAATAAATAATTATTTGAACCATGTATGTAGTGACATGAATAAGAAATAAAGAAGTTGGTTCATTAAAAGGTCTCAAAAGGTTCGACAACGTAGAGGGTAGCGCAGAAAATATCAGATTAGTTTACTCTCGAAGTGGCGTTGAACATTCTCTGCAGTTTCAACTTTAATTTGGATTTCTCGTTGGGGAGACTGCATGAAACCAAGCATTAAAGAGCTGCGTTTGTTCTTTCATTAGCGATACCTTGTGGCTGCTTCGGCCGTTTACCTCGATAAAAAATCCTAGGAGCGACGAATAGTTCCCCAGTTATACGAAATTTCCAAATTCATATCATTCAGAGAAAGTGATTTAAAGGTGTGTAACGTGATCACAGTTATTAGCATCCAGAATTAATCAAAATACGATGGTTACTAAGGACAATGCGGTAATTTTTTTCTTATCTTAATATTTTGACGGATTCTAAGTTTATATAGTCGGAAGGAATTGTCTGGAGAGACCCTTGTAATAGACCATTACTCGATCCACGTGTTAATTCGTTGGCTGTTTAAAGTTCTGCGACATCTTGTGGCTGCTTACAGAGTAAAAAGCGGTCGACATGAACAAAAAGCAGAAATAAGGAAAACTGGTTTGTTAGAAGTCACTAAAAGTTCGACATCATCACAGAACGACTAAGGTTACCCGAAATAATACAATGGTTAGCATGGGTAAAGATAAATATTAATCATGCCATATTTTACATATTAATCATCTTAACAGCGCCATTAGTTAAACAGAATCTACCCGAACCGCGGGCATTATCGGCAGGTGGTGTTCTTTTGCTTAAAGTAAGGCAAGGTCGACGCCAACGGTTGTGACAGTCACAAGATGTCGCTTAATACCGACTAATGTTCTTCATAAGTGACATTAAGATATTTTAAGGACATCAGAAAGGCGCTCCCTGCCAGTCTATACGATGTTAAACGTTATTGGGATAGAAATGTCTTTAGCGAGCAAAACAACTCACAGGAAACTGGAAGAATCACCAATGGTGCGTCCACGCACACACGTACAGCCCAGGAAACAAACGGATTTCCGTCTATTCTTGACAGATCGCATCATATTCAGAGTCTTTGGCTGCGTGTAGAGAGACGATGGTTGGTAACGTTCGCAGCAAACGTTACAACTCAACCCATCGACCATAATAACATCATTGCACAGTTTTTGGCTGCAATCGCTTTGGTAGCGAAGAATCGCCATTTAATAAATATATTGATGGCGTCAAAGGACATCCTTTATGAAGTGTCAAGCGACATCTTGTGGCTGCCAGGGTCATTGAAGTTGAACTTACCATAGTAATGATGATGATGATGATGATGATGATGATGATGATGATGATGATGATGATGATGATGATGATGTTGTTGTAACGCAGAGCTACGGGTTCGGTCCTCCTCTCCTCGGACGGTTAATTACTGTGTATGGACGTTGGGTAAGTGCTTTATATAAGTCACTAAATTTCAGATATGACGCACTGAATCTACTGATATGAAGTACGATTTGCCAGCTGAAGGCCTATGTAAAACAAATATACGTTTTCAGTCACAATGTCTGACTTGGAATTTCCTTAACATCGCTTTGACAATGGTAAACTTTCTCCAACCTTCGTCAACTTCTAGATAAGCCGTTGACAGAGGAAGGGAATTATGTAACGCCTTCATCATTAGAGATCATTTGCGAGATATTACATTGCAGAGCACTGTAGGCCTATTTGAGGTTCTAAAGTGGCGATAAAATCGGCGACGTACAAATACCTATAGATGGTATTTGCGAGATATTACATTGCAGAGCACTGTAGGCCTATTTGAGGTTCTAAAGTGGCGATAAAATCGGCGACGTACAAATACCTATAGATGGGCTAGGGCCTATTTTGCATCCACAATGGTCTCACCAGGGAAATCAATAATCTGCAAGACTTACATCTTACATTACACGTTCATTCATTTTGATAATTTATATAGCGCTTCTTAAAGAAACCTATTCAGAGGTGCTCCCAGTCCAGCCACGGTTAAAAAGAGAAGACTCAGGCCTAAGGAGGCGGTAGAAAGTAGGTGAACTGCCTCGTGGAAATACATGTAGGCCTAAGCACAAAGAAGGTGGGAGCCCATTCCACGTAGAGGGGCCAGCCACCATAGGCGCAGAATTTTGCTTCTGGGTGCCTGGGTCCTACCCTTCATTACCCCTTCCCACTCTCCTTAGGTAGGCCTAGGTGAGTTTTAGCGGATTTTCTGAGAAAGAAAATTGTTTTCTTGTCAAAGGTTACGAGGTTAGAAAAGTATTGGAAATCGGTGACGACGTTCCAGTGTTATTTTTTTTAAATAATAACTAAATTATTTATTTATGCACGGGCTATGCCTAAGATTATGCAATGCTAGGTATTAATTTTGTGTTGTAGTTGTACTTCTCAAGTTGTAAGATTACTTAGTTGTAAACATTTGAATTTAAGGTCCGAATTCTTCTGGGTGCCAGGCACCCACTGAACTTTCCCTCTGGATGCATTCGCACTCAAAGTTCCAAGGAGTCGGCGCCTATGCCAGCCACTGAGAAGACACGACGCTGTATAACTGACGAGCGGGACCCCAGCTGCAGAACTCAACGGGACATTATTTATTTATTTATTCCGGATATTTCTATAGCGCCTCTCGAATTCAACTACTACTCAGAGGCGCTCCCGACTACAGCATTTGATACTGTGCCGGAATTTTCACGCCGAAGCGCCACGAGCAATTGCGAGTGAAGGACTTGCCCAAGGTCCGTACGCAGCGGCTAGAGTGGGATTCGAACCTGCAACCCTCCGGTCACAAGGCGCCGAACTTACCACTGAGCCACCACGCCCCACATTAGGGCAGAGAGCGGATAGGAGATCAGATAGGTAAGACGGAGCTTCACCAGAGAGACCGCCAAACAAGAGAAGCAATCCTATAGGAGATGCGCTGCAAGACAGGAAGCCAATGCTGGACATCACGCATAAGCTGAAACTGGTGCATATTTTGGGATATGGGTAATGAACCGAGCGGCAAAGCAGTTGTTCATTGGCATTACACTGTAATGCTATTCAGAGACTCTTTACATTTACTTATACTAAACCCAGTGCTGGATTTAGACTATATATTTCGTTGAGGCCCTACGCTATAGCCTAAAAATCCCCCGAATTCTTTGAGGATCCTGTCGATTGCGATGCCCTAAGCTGTAGATTTTTCGCTTATGCCTAAATCCCGCACGGACTGAACGTAAAATATAAAACCATCGATGTATTAGCCATACACTCTTCCATCCATCCACCAATCGTTAATTTCAGCATCGTATCCAAGAGAAATCTAGTTTTCAAAAAGTTTACATTATTATACATGAAATAATTTGTAAGTTGGGTTTACCAACACAGACAAAAGATGAAGCAGAAACCAATAAAACATGCATTTGTAAATATTGCTCTCGATGAATTCACGAGACAGCACAGAATGGCTGGGGACAAACTGCTGCCCAGAAAAACCCTCTTCCAATCATTCATCCAATTTTTATACATTGATTGGTCACAAAACCAAAGACCCAGTCTTGTTGTCCTCGAGACCAAGGTCTTGGTCTCGAGTGCACTCGAGTTCGTTTTTAAAAGTCTTGGTCTTGAGGTTCAAGGTCTTGGTCTTCAAAGTCTTGGTCTTGGTTTTGCAAGACCAAGACCAAGACTTTTGTCAATATGAACAGTCATTAATTTTAACAAACGGCAAGAATTTTAAAAATGTATCCAATTACTGTACTCATACAGTTATTGCTTTAGTATTTAGACGGGGGCCCCCGAGAATCGGGGGCCCTAGGCGCGCGCCTAGTGCGCCTACAGGTAAGGGGCCATCCACATAGTACGTACGCACTGAGGGGGGAGGGGGGGGTCCGCGATTTATGCGATTTTGCGTACGGGTGCGTATGGGGGGGGGGTAGGGGGGTCTCGACTAAATGTACGTACGCAAAAAAAGTCTCATTATGACATCCATATTAGCCTATTTATAACTTTATAAATAACTCTGTACTGTACTATAATCGGATGATGACATTAATTTTCATTATTATAATATAAAGCCATGTGCAGTTACCGGTAATCTGTGTTGTGAATGAGACACTACAGCGCCACCTACTTACAAAGTAGCAGTATAAACACTATTAACATATAAATCAATCTCAGCCCACAGATTTATTAATCAAATTAAGTACATGTTTTCCAGATGATTCCCAAGTAATATTATCCTAATAGTATTCAGCAATGTTCCAACAATATTTAAAGTCGTAATACCCTCAAAACACACTTTCATTTGCCAGTTCTATCACCTAGTGTGATACTTACTTACTATTGTGAAAACATCAATGTCACGGCTTCGTCTCCCGTCTTCGCCATAACAGAAGCAACCCACAGCAGATGCCTCAAAGGACCCCACCTCCATCCACCCGGTCGCCACAACCGCTACAGAGCCGAGGAAATCAGACACCGGCCGAGTCGGGTGCACGATGAGCGGCTCTCTGCCTTCCGACCTGCATTCTACCCTACCGGGTGTGGAGCCGGTTCGGCAGGCCTATTGGGGCGACACAAGGGAGCGTGGAAGAGGGGAGGGTGGGGGAGTGGAGGGAAACAGACTGGGGTCGTGAGACGGGAAAAACTGGCTTGGAGGAGAAACGGAAAAGGGAGGGACTTTCGACAGATCAGAAACGATAAACTTTTTGGTTATTATTGTCTGAAGCGTGTTCTCTCGTATTAAATAGTATTTTATTTCTTCATAACAGTTAACAAATTTCAGCTAGCAAATATGATGTTTAACGCAAATATTCGTCGCCTACGGTAAATTAAATATCTTATAGATGACTTAATTTAGCTAATTTTTTTCTTGGGGGGGGGTAGAGCTTAGTTGTACGTACGCACAGGGGGGGGTCCACAAAATGTACGCGGCCAAACGGGGGGGGAGGGGGGGTCTGAAAATACGATTTTTTTGCGTACGTACTATATGGATGACCCCTAAACGCGCCTCTGGCTATATAAGTTTGTTTTACAGCCATGTACTCGCGGTTGGCATTGAATCAGCCCACTATACAAAGACCAACTGTAAATGCGCAACGTAATGACTCAGTGCGCAAAATTACACATTGCTAATTGACACAAAGGCGATCATTTAGAACTCATATTGTTAACACAGTTAATCCTTAATATCTCTGTCCGTCGTTCTGTCCATCTGTCTGTCTGTCTGTCTTCCTGCCTGCCTGTCTGTCTGTCTTACCTGCAAATCATTAAGTTACTCTTTAGCCTAAGCTTAACCTAAACTTATGTTCAGTAGGGAGGAGGAAATGGCGCGATACATATGTGACATACTTGGAATATCAGAAATGCGATGGACACAAGCTGGAGAAATACGAGATGGAAGAGTCATCTGGTCTGGTGATGCTGACAAGCATGAAGCAGGATTGGGATTCCTGCTCAGTAAGAAGGCTAGAAGATCACTGTTGTTTTTGTCAATTATTTTGACTTCCGTTTATTTGCCATGGAATGATTTCAAAACAGACTCACGATTTGTACATTTACATCCGGTTCTTGAAAAGCCGCTTTGTGTGCTAGCGATTTCAGCACTTGTAGACCGTATTTTTTCACATGGCTGAATTTTTTTGAGGCTCCACAAGTCACGTCTTGGTCAGAAAATTCTGAGCAAATTGTTTTTATAAAATTCAACAGGCATTTGGAATAACATTTCGCATGAAGGACTTTGTAAATACGAATTCGGAATTCTCTGCAGTCTGCATTTAAAGTTGTTTTGCTTGAATAAAATAAGACTCACATTTTTATTAAAATAACGAGTAGTCCGACTGGACAATTTTTAGTAAGGAATAGGTCTGGATACGACTGTGATTTTTGTTGGTCTTGGTCTCGGTCTTGAGGTTCAAGGTCTTGATAACAAGACTGCAAAGACCTCTACAAAGACTTCTCAAACTCAGAACTAGTTCAACAACAAACCAACCTAAATAGTTTTGCAAAACTTTTATTTGTAGAATATCAAACAAACTTCCATCATGAACAATTCTCACCAGGGTGATCAGTTTTTAAAATGTTCAATTGTGTTCAAACCATGATTAGATCTTAAACAAATCTCTGATACACTAACACAAGAAAAGCAATGTTTAATACTTGGTATCGATTAAAGCTTAATTTTTTAAAGCTTTTACGCTTACAAAAAGCATACATGGCAATTAAAACCAGACAACGTTCTTCAAACCAAACGTCTTCTGCCTTAACCTTTGGTATCCATGTCTGTGCCATTATTAAAAAATCACTTCGACTTGAAATGCTTGAATTCGGAAGTGAGGTCAAATTACAGCTGTCCGGAGTTCTTGATCAAGACTGGCTGCGAGGTCTTTCCCGACTGCGATCCAACTGCTTCCATCTTCTTAACGACATCCAGTCCTTCAACAATCGATCCGAACACGACGTGCTTGCCATCCAGCCTGGAAAGACAAATATTCAAAATCCATAAAACAAATTATTTCACAAGAAAAACAAAGCATTCCACAACAAAACAAAATACTCCAAAACAAAGAAATATTCCAACTGTTCCAAGATTTAAAAACTTTCCTCGTCATATAGCCCAGCATCCTCAAGTACACCGTCCCACAACCCCACTACACCTGGATGTTGCCTCATCTTGAACGGTGATCCTGGGGGTCTTGGGAAGAAATCTCCCAAAAAAGGTCATCAAATAAACATTTTATTGTGATAAAAAAATTTTGTAAATGAAATCCCCCAAAAGTCATGAAATTTTTGTTGAAGAAATCTCCCAAAAAGGTCATCAAATTTTTTGTTGAAAAAATGTCTCAAAAAAGGTCATCAAATGTCAAATTTTTCCTTGAAGAAATGTCCCAAAAAGGTCATCAAACTTTTTTTCAGAAGTGTCCCTTATACCCCCGCCTGTCAAACAAGATCGCTGCCAGTGGTTGCCTCCTCTTGAATTTAGGTCTGGCTATGCTCGTGGTAATTACGTAGAACATCACTAAAGGTTGTAAACTACATCACAGGCATCATAGAACCTTGTCAGTAGTCAACACAAGCCCCAATAGAGCTGCACACAGTAAATCACGTTTTTGGAGGGGTCTATATTAATTAGGGGTCCACCGGAAATCGCCTCGGACATTTGCCTCGGCCGGAAATCCCGTTTCTGGAAGTATTCGCCTCGGCAAATATTGTAGATGCAAATACTAGAAAAAAATGTTCTTTCCAAAAAAATTTTTTCTTTAAAGACTTATTCAATAAACCTACGTATATAAAATTATAAATGTTCAGCTTATAAAACTTCACAACTGCACAGAAATTACTACAATTCAAATTGTATTAGTAACTTATTACAAGTACACAAATTTATGTCGATAATTTCTTATTACATGAAAATGTGAAGCTTCGCATATGGATCCCGGATCCCAAATAGTACATCCAAATACTCGGATTCGGTACTCGGTGGAAAATGTCTTTCCGGTGGACCCCTAATATTAATATTCTCAGCATTTAAACAGTTGTCAGCTAGTACACAGTTATCAACGCCTGGGAACATTTCAACGGCGACAATTATTATTGTTATTATGCATTTATTAAGTGCCACTATCAAATGACCAAGCATCAATCGATAGCGCCGAGCAATCGCAATTGAAGGACTTTGCTTAAGGTCCCTACAGAGCGAGTCTCAGGAGAGGAGGCTCAAATCCGTACTTTCCACAGCAAAAGGCGAACACTATATAACCAATCAGCTGCCCTGTCCAGTTCAAGTATGACTTAAACTAGAGGGTCTGTCAAGTGAAAATATTGGAACACGAAATTTGCCCGCTATAGCTCTCTTTTCCACAGAATGAAGATGGCATACCACCCCATACAGAATGAAAATAGATCTGGAAATGAAAATTAAGTACACCTCAAAATGAAAAAGGTGCCTATGCAGAAAAGAAAAAGATTACACACCACGTTGTCTTGGCAGTGCAGAGAAAGAACTGCGATCCGTTCGTGTTCTTGCCAGCGTTGGCCATCGATAGAATTCCTAAAAATTGTCATCCACATCAACAACAGTAATTATCACAATATCATTAGTAATTAAAATGATCATAGTTGCAATAACAATTGCCAAACATTTTTGAAGCATCATTATCGAAAGAGCCAAAAACAATCCCCTTCTCCTTTGCCCTTTAAGTTCTAATTGTAATTTTTATTGTAATTGTAATTGTAATCGAGGATTTACATAGCGCCACTCAAAATCAGAGGCGCTCCCGACCCGGGTCAGTGTCTTCACTGACAAAGAGAAATGTTTTCAGGCGCTTGCGAGACTGGGCAGGAGACAGAGAGAGGAGGACAAGCCTAAAGCCCTGAGGGAGGCTGTTCCAACTGGAAGGGCCCACAACCGCAAAACTACGGGACTGGGCAGTAGCAGTGCGCATCCAAGGGACTAACAAGAGGCCACGGGCAGATGACCGGAGAGAGGCCCGACCAGGCAAACTGGAAACTGGGGTGCAGTAAGCCCTGAGATACAGCGGAGCTGAGCCAACAAGACAGTTACGCATGAGGGAAAGGACCTTAAATTGAATGCGTTGGTGAATGGGAAGCCAGTGAAGGGAGTCCCGGATGTAGGAAGAGATATGGGCAAACTTCATGATGCCCCCTATAAGGCGAGCAGCAGCATTAAGGATGGACTGAAGTTTAGATGTGTTAGTAGAGGACAGGCCAATATAGACAGCATTTCCGTAGTCAATCCTAGTACAGATCAGAGCATGAACCAAGGTCACAATCGCATGCAGCGGAAGAGACTGGCGAATGGCACGAAGTTGGCGTAAAAAGTAAAAACACGAGCAAGAGACACTATTGACATGATCAGATAGAGAAAGAGTAGGATCTAGGACAAATCCAAGATCACAGACAGAGGAGGAGAAGTACACATTGGGAAACCTGAGGCGCAGAGAGTCAGCATCAATCCTAGCAAGCTGGACACGATTGCCAAGCCAAATGTACTTGGTTTTATCATAGTTAAGACGAAGGCGATTTGAGGACAACCAGAGATCAAGAGCAGAGGAAGCCTCCAGGATGCGTTCAACCATAAGAGCAGCTGAGTTGGCTGGACCATGGAGGTATGCCTGTGTGTCATCAGCGTATTGGTGAGACAGAACACCCATTGGACCAAGAACCCCAGCTAGATCCGAGGTATACAAAATGAACAGAAGGGGGGCGAGGACAGAGCCCTGAGGTAGTCCATACGGGATGTGGGTCCAAGGAGAGCGGGTAGGTCCAAAAACAACAGAAACAGAGCGATCAGTAAGGAATGAGCGAAACCAAAGAAGAGCAGAGTTAGCAATGCCAAAAGATTTAGATAAACGGTCTAAGAGGATGGTATGGTCTACAGTATCAAAGGCAGCGCTGATATCATAAAGAGCAAGTAAAGTGACCTGGCCACGATCAAAGGCTTGAAATACTTCAGCTAGAAGGCGCAGTATAAGCGATTCTGTCGAGTAGAATTTCCTGAACCCAGACTGAAGAGTAGGCATAAGAGAGTTAGAGTCAAGGTAATAGATCAGTTGACAAGAGACACATTTTTCCAGAAGTGACCATAAGATAGAACGTCGATGGCGCTGAGCAACCGAGTCAAGGACTTGCTCAAGGTCTTCACACAGTAACCATCTCGGAGGCTCAAGGAGACTCAAACCCATACTTGATGCGTTACAAGGAGAGCACTCAATCCCTTTGGCTAGCATGCCACACACATAACATTGTGCTATGCAACTCTAATAACGTTTTACACGGTTACATCCACCATGTCTCACCGGTGCCACTTCAGTTTCTAAATTTCTCAAAAATTAATTGAAACCAATCTAGGCCAACAATGCAGGGACACAACAACGCACTTACATTACATCCTACCGCCAGAGGTTGGGGTAGGTTGTGCGACACTAAAGTGGTTAGCGTGCTGGACTCAACCGAGAGGTTTGGGATTCAAATCCATGCTAGCATAGAAATAAGTTTCAAGATTTCTGCCCACTGCCACCCAACCAACGCAGCCATAACAAATACTAACCATACTATGTCGATAGGAAGATGAGACAGCCAGGGAGAGGACAGTCTGTCTCGTAAGCCGAGGCTAAGAAAATGAAGTCGCCAACACTTCATATCGATGGCTGCCTCTCATGCTAACTGAGGGGAATGCTCTTCTACTTCTAGGCTGCGAATGCCTCCATGTACTTATCTTATCTTAGAGAGACTACACAAATACTCTGAATATATAAACAAGAAGTTATACTCGTCTAATGGCACTCCCCAAGGAAAAAGAGTAAAGTAGTGTAGGCCTCCCAGGATTCCATTTGCACCAGATACAGTCCATTTTAAATTTTACAACCGGAGTCATATCCAATACTCATTCAGAAGACTTGAATAGTGCCCCTCCAAGATACCTAATCAGACGCACTCCATGCCGAATTTCTCATATATCACAATATATGAATGAGCTGCTACACTGGCTTCCAGTTGTTGAGTGAATTTCTTCTAAGATCATCTGGCTGGCACGTGCTTCAATTGTCGACTCTGCCCTGGCATGCATCAGGGAGCTCTGTGCTCCAATCTCAAGTCCATCTGTGGAGATATGCAGGCATCGCGCTTCTGCACTTCAACTCAAGCCCATCATGGACCATCTTCCTTGAACAGTCTTCCATTGCATTTACGATCTGTTGCACTCGACCCACTGCAGCAAACGTTTCAAACTGCCTTAAACCGCACTTGCTTAGATCAGTCAGATATCCACAAGTGCAGCACTGTTGTGAGGTACTTAAAAGGCGCTATGCTAAGAAGTATCTAGATACATACAAATATAGCGTATGTGATACCAAAGAAGAAAAACTACAAACCCATCATCTACACACCCGTCATCTTCAAACCTGTCATCTAAAAACCTATCATCGATAAACCCGTCATCTAGAAACTCGTCATCTACAAACCTGGTCCCGTGTGCTTCAGCGTGAAATTCTCGTCTTCAAACTTGTTTCCGTAGATGCTCTTTCCGCCGGTTCCGTCTCCGCGGGTGAAGTCTCCACCCTGGCACATGAACTCTGGAATGACGCGGTGGAACTTGCTGTCCTTGAAGCCAAAGCCCTTCTCACCAGTGCACAGGGCACGGAAATTCTCTGCAATAGTTCATTTTTCAACTCAGTCAAAGTCTTTTAGAAAATAACTAAGAAAATGATGTTTGGAGGATCATTTCATTAAAGTCACAAATGACATGGAGTCGTAGACATAATTAACATTAAAGTCACAAATGACATGGACGTAATTGACATTAAAGTCACATACGAGAACAAGTCATACACAACCGACATTAAAGTAAAAAATGACATGAAGTCGTATATATATATGTGACATTAAAGTCACAAATGAGATGGAGCTGTAGACAAAATTGACATTAAAACTACAAATGGTTATAGACATAATTGACATGAAAGTCACAAATGACATGAAGTCGTAGACATAACTGACATACCAGCAGTCTTTGGAACAACATCAGAACGCAGCTAAAAAGAACAAAATAACTACATCTCTTTAATTCTTGCACAAAATAATTCGTAAAGTTAGCAGATCCACAATTACTTACAGAAAGCGCAGAAAGTAGGGCATAGCTGAATGCACTTTCTTCAGTTTTAAACTATTTCTCTTTAGCGAATCCCCAATCCCTGAAACTGAACTTCCACTAGTTTTCAGGATTCGAATACTTGGTAGAAAAATTGAAAATTCGGTCAATTTTTCACTTTCACACTTGCGTGAGGTTTAAACTGATTGTAGTCAAGTGTCAGTAATATTATATATTTAAAAATGCATAAATCATAAACTTTGTATAACCGATATAGTACTTTTCATAAGTTGATTGCGCCCCCTCCCTCGGCGAGCCAGCATTTGGAACACAATATTTGCCCGTTGTGGCCCACTTTCATGCAAACCCAGGATAGAAAACAAGTCATTTAGTTGTTCGGGGAAAAGGTCGTGATAACAAAATCTCGGACATTGGACGTCTGAGAAAGTCATCCTCATCAAAACAGCCCAGTTCTTCCCTGCAAAAACATCGTTACTCTCGCTAGCAAACGCCTTAATGCATTCAAATTCTTTAAAAAGACCGCTAAGACGGTTGAAATTGTACAACTAATAACTAAATTGTCGTACGCCGAGAGGTTAACTATCGTTAAACTGGCGGCCGCCATTATCCAGCACGAGGTGCCGGCCCCCGGCGTGGCACCGTCCAAGTCCCGACAAAAACGTTACCACTCACCTCCATGATGACTCTTCCTGCAGCCTTGCCTCCAATATCGATGTCGAAGAAAACCCTCGGCAAAGCCATCTTACTCAGATGTCGGGCGAAGAAGAGTAAAGGAGGAATTTTGGCGACAAATTGAACCCCTGTCCGTTAACCGGCAAGATGCACACAAAGGGCAGAAGCGAACGGGGACGACCCTATTTATAGAAAACACCAGCGCCCGCGTAAGCAGCATATACATCCGCCTTGTAGTTCCCTAAAACAACTATTAAAATCATACTTTTCAATCCCGTCTCACTAAAATCTCTTAATTATTTTTCAATTGTAAAACTTTTATGAATGTTTTTTCAGTAATTGTTGCTAGTTTGCGGTAAAATGTAGAACTATGTCAAATAGAGCGCATTGATATTTTGTGGAAGGCGATTCACCCAGAGAATCGGGATAGGCTTAAAATTTATGGATGTGATTTGGTGGATCTGCAAATCGCCCCAGTAGGACCTAGCGATTAAAATTTAAAATCCAAATCAAATTTATCATCTTCGTAACTTTATTGAGTGGTTAAGAATCTCACACGATCAATTCATTGAAGAATGAGCAGGGTCGACGTCTTACGGTCGCTATATAAAACGTGTACATTGACACTTGTTTAAACAAAAATCACACCATGTCAGGGAGCTCAGCTTATATACCGGCGCTATATCAAATGAAGTCCGCAATATCCAGGTTGTTTTGTCCTTTCCGGTGCCAGGTCATAATCCGGAGACGTCAAGCCGAGGAGACAGCTTAGTGCTACGGTGGTAATCGATGATGCATGGTAGCTGTGTGGTTGCGCGGGAATAGAATCAGGATAGGATAGATTGAAGATTTCAGTTTTCAGTCACGAGTAGAAAGCAGCGGAGGAGAGTGCAAGCGGAGAAGAGGTGAATTTAACAGGCCACATAGGACATTTTGAACATAAGTGTGGGGCGTGGTGGCTCAGTGGTAAGTTCGGCGCCTTGTGACCGGAGGGTTGCAGGTTCGAATCCCACTGTAGCCGCTGCGTACGGACCTTGGGCAAGTCCTTCACTCGCGATTGCTTGTGGCGCTTCGGCGTGAAAATTCCGGAACAGTATCAAATGCTGTAGTCGGGAGCGCCTCTGAGTAGTAGTTGACTTCGAGAGGCGCTATAGAAATATCCGGAATAATAATAATAATAATAATAATAATAATAATAATAATAATAATAATAATAATAATAATAATAATAATAATAATAATAATAATAATAATAATAATAATAATAATAATAATAATAAATAGGGACCTATAGCCTATTGCGTCAAACATAATAGCTAGATAGCCTAACTTAATTGTTTTCCGAATTTCATTAAACTTTAAATTGTTGTTGATGTTGAACGCACGTTTTTGTTGTTTTCCGGTAGGCCCTACTTGGTTAGCCTAGCTCTTCTCCAATCACCGCGTACACGTAGGCCTATAATAGTCGGTTGATCCCAATCCGTAGCATTGATAAAAGAGTGGATCCACACTAATATATAGCACAGCGTCGTTAAACAGTAACTTACACAGCTGCTAGGCCTATAGACCGTGGAAAAAGTGAAACACGACTGCTATAGACCGTGGAAAACCCAAACCGTATTTGCACACCTTTAAAACTATATAATAATCACAGAACGCGTTGGAACTCCACTTTTCAAAAATATTTTTGACGTGAGGAGTAGGCCTAATTATCAGACTGAAGTTCTCTAGTTCTAGTTAAGTGACTCTTTCGGCTACTAAAGAAAACTAATCGAACCGTTAGCTAGAATCTGCTAGATTGCTCTTGCCGATTAGGCCTACTTCTCTTATTGTAAACCAAAGTGCGGTTAGCAATTGGCATAATACGCTCCGTCAAATACTGACTGGTCACTTCACCGTGTTTCTTGATGTCCTCAAAACTGTGTTGTTCAACCGTGGTTGGGCTGGGAGTGCTCCTGAGTAAGCAATCTTGAAGGGGCGCTATATAAAACTGCTTTAACCCTCGAATGCCCAAGGGGGGGTCCGACCGGACCCCAGACCCGCTTTTCACGGATAACTTTAGAACGGCTACGAAATTGTAGAAATGCTTTTAGGACATCCTAAAGCATTCAATTGGGCTTCGTATGTTATATTTTGCGTGATTATACAACCACCCTGTAGCCCGCAACCATAGCATATACCAAGGACACCCCCAAGATATGCGACTGATGGTCATACTGGCATATAGTTTGCCAACCCAGAAATAAATTATTTTAACGCACGTTATTGTGAAATACCATATATCAGTCGATTGCAAATTGAATTTGGATTATAACAAGCCAAATCCCGTTAAAATATTCCATTCCTGTACCCCACAACCAGAGCATATACCAAGGACACCCCAAGATATGCGGCTGGTGGTCATACTGGCATATGGTTTACCAACCCAGAAATAAATTTTTAGCGCAAGTTATTGTAAAATACCATGAATCAGTCGAATGCAAATTGAATTTGGATTATAACAAGCCAAATCCCGTTAAAATATTCCAATCCTGTACCCCACAACCAGGGAACAACTACATGCGTACAATTGAATACATGCGAAAAATCCCGAAATTGCAAAGAAACTACAAAAGAGTAGGCCCCCTGTTAAAGTTCAAATAAAGTTTCACCAGGTGGCGCTATTGTGAAATACCATATATCAGTCGATTGCAAATTGAATTTGGATTATAACAAGCCAAATCCCGTTAAAATATTCCAATCCGTTCTCCAGATATCACAATGAAAACATTGGGGTCCGGTCGGACCCCCCCGTTGGGCATTCGTGTACCAAAAAATAGCTTGGGCACTCGAGTGTTAATAGTAATAAAGGATATACTTACTTACTTACTTACTTACGTACTTACGTACTTACGTACTTACTTACTTACTTACTTACTTACTTACTTACTTACTTACTTACTTACTTACTTACTTAGGCCTACTTACTTACTTGCTTACTTACTTACTTACTTACTTACTTACTTACTTACTTACTTACTTACTTACTTACTTACTTACTTACTTACTTACTTACTTACTTACTTACTTACTTACTTACTTACTTACTTACTCGCAGTTGTGCGCACGTTCGATGACAACGTTCCTAGCAATCACCAGATGGCGCTAAGCGCTAGACCGTGGCTAATACAAGACCGCATTATAAGACACCTTTTAAACTATTGCTACCGATATTATAATAAAAATGGAACTTGTCTGTGCGACACTCTTCGATAATTCCTTTTTTAAATAAGTGTCATAAAGAAAATTATACGCAAACGGCCCTGACAGCCATAAGATGTCGCTTGAACGTAGCCTATATATAATTCAATATGATATCATTAAGATAGGCCTACCTTTAAAACGCTTTCAGCCACAGCTACATATAAGCTCGTGTCTCTACTCCGCCACTGCTTCTTTATTTAATGTGCATGCTGTTTGTGAAATGATTACGATTTCATACACGATATAATTAGAACGGTAGATATTGTCATTGAACGTAATTAACCTGGAGATTAGTGGATCATCGCTAAAAAAATTTCAGAAATGGAGTAGGAAGCTGGTGTCATAACTCATAATTATAATTCAATGTAGGGGCCTACTGTGAATTTATATGCCAAGTTGTTTAAATAATTTCTTGTGTGTGAATATTGTTGCGAAATACTGTTTTATTTGCATCAAAACAATTTTTTCAATATGTGTATCATAGATAATGTTAGATAGGCCTATATTTAAATGATGTGGCATTTAGTGATTTTGTACGGCTCTGTTTGACACCTTTAAATGGTGTCTTTCGGATGCTATCAATACCTCGTTTCCGTGACTTGTGTTTGTGAATTGTCGTCAACGGCCATTGATGTCAAAAGACGACTTTAAACTTTGAATTAATAATAATAATCTGCCACTGCTTGTACTTTGGCAGTGACAGTCCCAAGCCTGGATAAAGGATGGGTGACGCTAGGCCCCTAATCATTTTTGTTATGACACAGCAACTAACAAACTAATCTTTTAGTTTAAAAGCGACTGGGAAGCCAATGCAAGCTCGTCATTAGAATGCTAAACAAGTGACAGTTATTAAGACGTTTAGTAACTCTACCATTGCCTTATACTAGCGTAGTGCCAGTTCTCGGCCTTTATAAAGGAGGAGGGCGACGCTGATCATTTTTGTTATGATACAGCATCATTAAAACCACACATTCCCTTCCTTGGCTAATGCATAACACCAATTCCCTTTTCGTTACAGATTGTTTTCCCGACAACTGTTTAAAATGTTTCAATTTCTGTGTTTACTTAGCCCATTGTGGAAAAGATAAAGATCGAAACATTGTTTTCATGATTGTGTTCCAGTCAGCCATCATTTATTGTGAGATTCTAAAAAAGATAAACTAATTCGCCCTCGTGGGGTTCCCTAAAGACGCCATCTCAACCAGACATTAAGACTTTTACAAGTATGGCTTCGAGTGGGCCATTGTTTACCCTTAGTGGGCCATTGTTTACCCTCGCCCTCTTTAGAATGTACTAGTCACATTTCTTACTTTTTCTACTGCTTAACTTTGTTTTCTGACGTTCCAGTAACTCGATAAAATTAAAAATAAACCAGTCAGATGAAAAATAAATCAGTGCAATAAAAAAGCCAATGAAATAAAATAATCAACCAAGTAAAAAATAAATCAATAAAATAAAATAATAAATCAATGAAAATACTAATAAATAAAATTAAAAAGAAATCAATAATAACCAGTAAAAAATTCTAATCAATAAAACAGAAAATAAATCACTAAAATAAAAAATAAATCACTAAAATAAAAAAATTCTTAAAACAAATCAATAAAATGAAAACAAATCAATAAAATAGAAATAAATCTACAAACTAAAAATAAACCAATAAAATAAAAATGAATAAAATAAAAAATTAGTAAAATCTAAATAAATCTACAAACTAAAAAATTGAACCAATAAAATAGAAAATAAATCAACAAAATATAATGAATAGATGAATAAAATAAAAAATAAATCAATAAAATAAAAAATCAATCAATCAACTAAAAGCTAAATCAATACAGGACCCATATTCTCATGTGTGACCCATGTGGATCCCACAAAATCCCCGTGGAAATGTTCGGGAGATATTTTCAGCTGAATTGGGAGCTGCCCTAGTTCGGAGCGCAGGCATCCGTTCCGCCGCTATGGTTGTACTCGTCGAAGTAGTCGTTGAAGGCCGTGTAGGGTCCCTGGTACATGTGACCGTCCTTGAGTCTCATTCCGCGGCGACGCAGCGAGTGGAACACGACCGGGGTCATCTGACTTCCGGTGTCCGTCTTGTGCTGCAGGTGATGCAGGAAGTCAGCCTGCTTGACGTGGTTGATCGGAACGTCGTCGTAGCCGCCAATGCCGAACACATCTCTAATCATCATCATCATCATCATCATCATCATCATCATCATCATCATCATCATCATCATCATCATCATCATCATCATCATCATCATCATCATCATCATCATCATCATCATCATCATCATCATCATCATCATCATCACCACCACCACCACCACCACCACCACCACCACCACCACCACCACCACCACCACCACCACCAATGCCGAACACATCTCTAATCATCATCATCATCATCATCATCATCATCATCATCATCATCATCATCATCATCATCATCATCATCATCATCATCATCATCATCATCATCATCATCATCATCATCATCATCATCATCATCATCATCATCAACATCAACATCAACATCAACATCAACATCAACATCAACATCAACATCATTATCGTCGTCGTCGTCGACGTCGTCATTTTCGTCGTTATTGTCACAGCTATAATCAACGTCATCATCATAGTCAGCACTATAATCATCATCATCATCACCTTAATCCTAACAGGCTTCTTCATAATTATTTGCATCAGCAGTACCAGGACAAAATCAGACATCATCACATCGTCTGCATTCCCAATGTTGTCAACATCGTCGCTTAATAATTATAATCTAACCCAGTCTAATTCTCTGCCATTCCCTCGTCTCCAATCTCCTCCTGTCTTTTCCAATCCAATCCAAATCAATCTAATCTAATCTAATCTAAAGAATTGACATGATAAGACGAGAGTGGCAGATGCTTACTTGCGATCGTCGTGTGGATAGTCGGGAAAAGGTTGAGCTCGAGCGTTGTACTGCTTCGCTTCACCAGTCTAAAACGCCAAGAAAACGATCAAAGTACTATAAAATAGTAGTAGTAGTAGTAGTAGTAGTAGTAGTAGTAGTAGTAGTAGGAGTAGTAGGAGTAGTAGTAGTAGTAGTAGTAGTAGTAGTAGTAGTAGTAGTAGTAGTACTAGTAGTAGTAGTAGTAGTAGTAGTAGTAGTAGTAGTAGTAGTAGTAGTAGTAGTAGTAGTAGTAGTAGTAGTAGTAGTAGTAGTAGTAGTAGTAGTAGTAGTAGTAGTAGTAGTAGTAGTAGTAGTAGTAGTAGTAGTAGTAGTAGTAGTAGTAGTAGTAGTAGTAGTAGTAATTAATAATAATAATAAAAAAATAGCAAAAAGAAGAACAATACAATCTGCATAGCACCGTCCAAAACAAGAACATGCATTAATTTATATAGCACATAGTACGGTTGTGGAAACTGTCGTTGTACATAAGTTTAAAAGATCAATGAGACTTAGGGGGTGGAGCTACGTGATAGACGAGTTTAAGTTTCGATATTTGACTTAAATGTGTCCAGAGATGGCACAGTTTTGAAATACTGTGGTTGGCTACAGTTCAGTGTTTTTTGACCATTGCTAACTTCTATAGCGCTGGCAACCATTACACAAGAATCGATAGCTAGAGAGCTTACAGCCAGCTACTGTGTTTTCTTTTGCTATGTAAATAATGTCCTGTCCATTCGCCAGTTGGCGTAGGCCTAATTTTGTTTCATAATATCCTGTCTGTTCGCCAGATGGCGATATTTTGTTTCGTATGAGAAGAAGCATTTCGCGTTCCTTCAAGGCAACTCGGACTCTCTTCAACTCGGGTGGTGCCAGTTGGAAACCTGGGGGATAGAGGATTGAGCACGATGTTAATCATCTTCGTTATGCTACATCGTCCATGAATAAGAGAACTATTAATCATCGGCGTCAACGGTTCTCGCAACCACAAGATGTCGTTAAATCGTGGATCATGAAAAATAGGTATTTAGACACCGGTTAAACGGTTCTAATCGCTTCTATATATAAGGGTTAAGTCGCCCATAAAGATAAATCAACCTGTGGTGAGGAGTCTTTAAAAAGCATTCGTGATTATTATAGAAATTTATTTTGTCCAGGTTAAAGTCAACAGCTTTGGGCCTTTGATGTCATAAGATGCTGTTAACTCTCTTAGGTCATATGATGCTGTTAACTCTGTTGGGTCATATGATGCTGTTAACTCTCTTGGGTCATATGATGCTGTTTAACTAACTCTCTTGGGTCATATGATGCTGTTAACTCTCTTGGGTCATATGATGCTGTTAACTCTCTTGGGTCATATGATGCTGTTAACTCTCTTGGGTCATATGATGCTGTTAACTCTCTTGGGTCATATTATACTGTTTAACTAACTCTTGGGTCATATGATGCTGTTTAACTAACTCTCTTGGGTCATATGATGCTGTTAACTCTCTTGGGTCATATGATGCTGTTAACTCTCTTGGGTCATATGATGCTGTTAACTCTCTTGGGTCATATGATGCTGTTAACTCTCTTGGGTCATATGATGCTGTTAACTCTCTTGGGTCATATGATGCTGTTTAACTAACTCTCTTGGGTCATATGATGCTGTTTAACTAACTCTCTTGGGTCATATGATGCTGTTTAACTAACTCTCTTGGGTCATATGATGCGTTTAGCCTATTTAAACAATTGGAATGCTTAACCGCTCCACTGCCTTGTTCTGTGGTGGCGCCAATCTGAATCCTGGATAAAGGAGGAGGGCGACGCTTATGACCTATGTTATGACACAAAGTCGTTCAACAGAAAGAAGAGTAGTAAGATGTACACTGTACAGTAGTCGTCAACGGCGGTTGAGTTCAGAGGATGTCGTTAGACCGTAAATAATCGAATAACACTTTAGACACCCTTAAAACGGTAATCTAGCCTTAATTATATAAACAAAAATTGTATTAATTGTCGGGTACTGCCACGTAGCTGATCAAATTGTTACTTAATTAGATCTACTGAAAACGTTCATACATTTAACTTAAATTTCTTTTAGAAATGTTTGAAATATGCACTAATGATTCTTGTAAACCTGATCGCTAGTAGTTAAAACTGAAACTCAAGTATGTTAGCTGCCGGAAAAGTTTAAAGAGAAATCATGTTCGCTACTTGTATAGCTTTATGTGCGTGATATTTATAAAATTGCTAATGCACGATGTTTCATGTGCATGACTTCAGCGGCCGATGTTGCCATGAAGTGTCGTTAAACCGATGATTAAAAAAATTATAGGTAAGTTTTGTAGCCTGCAGTCGACTCAAACGGTCCTTGATTCACAAGATGTCGTTAAACACTGAATACTTATATATATATATATATATATATATATATATATATATATATATATTAGGGTGGTCCTTAAAAAATGAAAGTTGGAAATTTTGAAGTTTTACCCCTCTATATTGTTATATGTGTTAAGAAAATATTATACAATTTTTTGGGGATTAATTGGATGTTTTAAACAGGTGCCGCAAGCTGCTAGAACTTTGTAAGGAGTTGTTGAATTTAAGTCAAATTCGGGTTCACCGTTAACATTACTTTTTTTGCAAGAAAAGTGATATACCTTGTAACAAATACTGTTTTTAATAGGTGTTTATCATAACAAGAAACTGTAAACTCCCTAATTGACTATGTACAAAATAGATTTAAACAAATTTGTGCTGTTTCACAATACGAAGTCTGCATACAGATTTACAGTCAATTACGCATTCAAATCAAATCAAATCAAATTTATTGAATCGAATACAAGACCAGTATATGATTAACAGTCAATAACATAATGTGCATAGTCTGCATCATATCTATAGACAAGAGATTATATGCTGTAACATTACTACTACAGTGATAATCTTTCAAATATAAAGCAATAAGACGATTCCCGGAGAGAAGAAGCTGAATAAGCTTATCTAGTCATCCCCGGTATTTATCAGAAGTTCGTATTACTTCGTCAATGGAATGTATCAGACTTAAGATTATGCTAATCATCCTGTTTTAAGATGAGATAAAAATAAAAGATCCGTAGATGATTTGTCACGTAGCTAATACTGGTCAATCAGAAACGACTTATAAGCAGATTTGAAGGCACTTAGTGATCGTAATGCACGTATATTAGGATCAATGGAATTCCATAATTGTGGGCCTTTTATTCTAACAGAGAAGCTTCGCACATTGGTTCTGTGCACCTCGGATCGGTAATTCCCCTTATGACGAGTGTTGTGGTTATGGAATGCAGCATTTACAGTAAAATAGGAATTAAATATTATTGGTAAAGTACCTGAGTGGTGTCTATACATTAGGAGTGCTAATTGGAGTCGGTAGATATCATAAATATTTAATGTTTTCAGGCTTTTAAAGAGATTCGAACTTGGCATTAGATAGTGGGCACCACAGATGGTTCTTATGGCTCTTTTTTGCAACAGAAATAATGGTTTAAGCATAGTCTGGTAGCCACCTGCCCATACTGTAGTACAATAATTCAAGTAAGGCAATATAAGGGTAGTATACAGCAGTTTAAGAGAATGGGTAGGTAAGGACCATTTGAGCTTATGAATAATACCTACAGATTTAGACACTTTATTCGTCAAATGCTCAACATGAGCCTTCCATGAAAGATTTTCATCAATAATGACACCTAGAAATTTAACACTTGTAACCCGGCATAGCTGAATATTATCAATACTTATGATGGGAGTGTCAGATTCAGATACATGTTTCCTACGACTTTTAAATATTATATAGTTGGATTTTTTCAGATTCAGGGACAGCATGTTAGTGCGAAACCACCGAGATAATTTCGTTAACTCCGTGTTCATATGTTGGAACAGTTCCGGACAGTTTTTACTGGAAATGAAGGCAGAAGTATCATCAGCAAACAGTACCAAATCCAGTGTGGACGAGCAATTCGTTACATCATTAATATAAATTAAAAATAATAATGGGCCTAAATTTGAGCCCTGAGGGACCCCACAGAGTATCGGTGTCAAAATAGGGGAAATGGTAGCAACCTTTAAGACAGATAAAACTCCATCATAAGAGACCTGTTGAAATCTATGGGTGAGATAAGATCTGAACCAGTCCAAAGCTACACCACGGATGCCATAATGGGACAGTTTAGCTAATAGAATGTTATGATTTATGGTGTCGAATGCTTTCGACAAGTCGAGGAATACCCCCAACACAAATTTGGAATTATCCAGAGCCTCGGTGATTTTGTCAATAACTTCAATGATAGCTAAATTGGTCGAATGATTCTCCCTAAAGCCAAATTGCTTTGCATATAGTATTTTATTAGTTGTTATAAAATCATATATACGTTTATACATGACTTTTTCTAATATTTTAGAAATGCAAGGCAACTTAGAAATTGGGCGATAATTTGACATATCGTGACAATCCCCAGTTTTAAAAATAGGGGAAATGGTAGCAACCTTTAAATTTTGTGGGACAATACCAATTGATAAAGACTGGTTAACTAAGTAAGTTAATGGTTGAGAGATATAAGTAGCATTACGTTTTATAATATCAACAGGTAACTTGAGGGAGCCACATGCTTTGGTATTTTTGAGGCCCGCTATAATGGCCTGGATTTCCCCCGGATCTGTGGGAATCATAAATATGGAGTTAGGATTGGGTGCTTTTAAGTAATCAGTGTAGGAGGCAGCGGTAGGGGGAATTTCATTAGCCATTTTTGGTCCAATGGTGGCAAAATAGTTGTTAAGAGCATTAGCAATTGTAGTAGGGTCCTCTTCCATTCGGCCATCCACTCTTATAGGGATATTCATACGTTGAGGTCCATTGTGATGAAGTGCCTCCTTTATGATTCCCCACACCTTTTTCAGATTATCCTTGTGGTAATCCAAACTTGAGACATAATATTGTCTTTCACTTTTACGAAGAATGGTCGTCAGTTTATTCTTGTAGGATTTATATTTATTAAAGGATTCAGTAGTTTTAAGTTTTAAATATTGTTTATATAATTTATTTTTCTTTTTGCAGGATTTTAACAAGGAAGTGGAAAGCCAAGGCTTGGTTTTAGTTTTATATAGTCTAGACTTACGTATCACACATGGAAAGCAAGAATCATAAGCCATATTGAGTTTGTCAGTAAGGAGGGTTGAGATGTCATCAGGGTTGCTAAGGCTATATATGTCGTCCCAAGTTTCATTCTGAAGCAGAACATTAAAGTTCTGAAATGCCAGGTCATGCTGTGGTCGATAGGATACATATTTGTTTTTGGGAACCGAGTCAATCTTACAGTCGAGGATGACAAATATGGGTAAATGGTCAGTTATATCAGCATAAAGGATTCCTGGTTGTTCAGAATACTTTAACGTGTTAGAAAATATGTTATCAATTAACGTAGAGGAGTGGTCAGTGATTCTAGTTGGTAAATTGATTAAAGGCCGGAAATAAGCAGATGACATATTGTTTACAAATTCGTTCGTAGGATGATGAGAGTCGGTATTTAATAAGTTAAGATTAAAGTCCCCACAAATATAACAAGACTGCCTTAGGTTGGATAAGTAATTCGTTATAGACACTATATCTGAGTTGAATTTTGTGATATTAGTATTTGGAGGTCTGTAGAGGGACCCAACCACAATATTTGAGTTATTAGGTAGTAAAATGCTAACAAGTAAGCACTCCAGCAAGCTCTCCATTGTACTGTTAAACACAATACTTTGCGCTTGGAGGCGATCATTGACTAAGATAGCAACCCCTCCCCCTTTATCAGCAGATCTGGGTTTCGTAAAGGTTTTATAACCTGGGTAACTAATTTGATCTTCAGAATCAAGAATGGACCATGTTTCAGTGAGCACAATAATATGAAATTTACTATTGATATTTTCAAGATAGGTCCAAAGATTGTTATGATTTTTATTATAACTGCGGATGTTAAGATGGAGAATTTTCATATTAGAATGGAGGTTGCTACTGCTTACCATTTGGTTATAACTATCCTCAGAATAATAATTTGATAAAGACCTAGTAGTAGGATAAAACAAGTTTAAGTCTGGATCAAGATCGTCATTCCCTGCAATAGGAACTTCGTTAAAAAAATTAAATGGATTATTGGTATTCCCAAAAGCTATGTTACTTGGAGAGAGTCATGGATACGATCCAAGATAATGGAACCGGAATCTCGGTACAAGGGGAAAAGATCAACAACTTACGATTTGCAGACGATATTGACTTGTTAGAGAACAGCTGTGAGACATTGCAAGAAAATGTTTGTGGGTTGCACATTTCTGCCAAACGTGCTGGATTAACCATAAATGTGGGGAAAACAAAAACAATGGTATTTGGTAAAGAGACAATAGAAAAGGAAATAAGAGTGCAAGAGGAGGTGATTGAAAATGTAACGGAATTTGTATATTTAGGCAGTTTGCTAACATGGAATAATGATTGCACAAGGGACATAAAGGCAAGAATAGCAAAGGCAAAGGGAGTCATGGCAGGACTAAACACCATATGGAAAACCAAACAAATTAGTTACAAGACCAAATTAAATATCTTAAAAACATGTGTGTTTAGCACAGCTCTTTATGCCTGTGAATCATGGACAATGAAAAAGACGGACCAGGATAAAATATTGGCATTTGAAATGTACTGCTATAGGAGGATACTACACCTAAATTGGACAATGAAGGTGACAAATTTGGAGGTTCGAAGAAGACTGAATATAAAGAAAGATTTAATGCAAACAATAATGAAGAGAAAACTAAGTCTATTTGGGCATATATGTAGAATGGATGACAACAGAAAAATAAAAACCGTGATGATGGGAATTATGGATGGAAATGGGCGGAGGGGCAGACCAAACAGAGAGTGGACAGACGACATCGAAGATTGGTGTAAGCAAGATCTGCACAGCTTAAGAATACTAGCACAAGACCGGGGACTTTGGAAAAAACTGATAGATCATGCATTGGACACCTACGGGCCTTCGGCCCACGGATCCTGATGATGATGATGAAAAGCTATGTCCTTGTCAATGTTTATGTGGGTTAATACCTCAGGATCTGTTGCATAATAGGGTAAAGCACGAAAAGCACAACCATTACACAGTTCATTATTTGTGGCGAAGGGTCGGGAAGTGCAGTTAATGCTAGCATTTTGCTTACACAAACATTCATGATTTGGTAAGTTCAAATCGCAAGATGTATATTCTAGTTTAGACTCCATGTCGAATGATTAGAAGTTAGTATTATTCTAATGCAGTCAATGAGGTACTTTAACTTGCTATGCTTATCAAAAACCAGATATAAGGGTAGGTAATCACCATTTAGAACATATCTTACACACAATGAGCTACTCTGAGACACCTGATAATTCCAATCACAAACGAGATGCAGTGGAGCATTACTGCTTGAGTCACCAAAACAAATAGCAAACATTGCCAGTATAGAATACATTACAAAATTCCATAATAGTGCATTTCTAAGTGCATCACCAACACAAAAAAGAAAAAACTCATTACGAGAACACTTTAAATAAGTGTACATTTAACAGAAACACTGCAAAAATAACTATAAATAATAGATAGTTTATAGTTACTGAGTGACCAGTCAGTGGAGGAGCCACGGTGTGCCCGCAGCATGGCCGGCCGGCACAAAACAGAGCAAAACTCTTGAACCCATCTCAGGAACCGGAGGTAAGGCATGGCAACATCAGCCATTGGTTAGCTGTTCGTTCAGTGTGAGGAATGGAGAAGCCAGTCTTTTTTTTTTCTTCTCGTCAGCGGTGGTGGTGAAATAAATTTTACCATTCCAAGACCAGATAGATTTTATACGCGAGTCTTTCTGGTGGGTGTGAAGGAATTCGGCGTTGATTGGAGTGAGATCTTCCGCTATTCCGATGTGGGTACCCTTAAGCAAGCGGCGACTTCGTAGAATCTTGTCCCGAGTTTCTTTGCGAGTGAAGGAGACGATGACTGAGGATCTGGCTGGGGAGGGAGAAGGCTTGTGTAGATTCGCAGGGTGTACTCTCGTTATCGTCACGTTTGATATATCCAGTGGAGAGGTATCCCGAAGGTTCAGCTTTTCATGGATGAAAGAGATGACATTCTCCACGGCAGAGTGTGGATAAACTGTAAGACCTGATATTTTTAAGTTGAGATTACGCGAATGTTGATCAAGCCGTTATGCATTTTGGTGAGTCGTTTGTTTTCTTCTTGCAGTTTCTGTAAGGCCTCTTTGTCCTTGCCAAAGTCCTCAGTATCTAGATGCATCTGTGACAGTTGTAACATCTGTTCCTCTAGTGCGGAAATACGTGTCGCTTGGTTTGAGGTGATAGATACGAACTCGTTCCTGAATGTCGCAAGATTGGCTTCGAGGATCGTCAGATGCGAGTTTAGGCCCGCAATTTCACTGTGGATTTTGGTCAAAGCCTCTGAGACAGCACGAGCCACTGCTGAAGAGACTGCATGTGAGACCGACTTCTCAATCATGGAAGATAATTCAGACCATGGGGGAAGTCCCTCGACCATCTTTTCTGACTCCGGTTTTGGGTCCATCGCATCGTCTTTCTTCGTTTTTTTGGATGATTTCTTTTCTGACATTGTTAGTCCTGTTCGATAAGCCACTCAGGTAAGGTTTATTCTGATGGTTCTAAAGTCTGTGCGGTGGTTCGTGGCCCGTTGAGTTACGCTCTGATTTGCAGGTAATAGCGATAGTCTCCGTATTCAGAAAGGTGTTATCCAGTTCGACTAATTGAAAACAAAGCGATACGTCAAATCTTAATTTGTCGAAGATTCGAAAGTTCAGATTGAGTTCGTTCGGAAAGAAGAGACATTAACTTTGAATATTTACCAACATCCACTTCTTTTCAGACGGTTGGCGGCAGCTACGTACAGTAGGGGTGTACATAGGCCTAATTCCGCTGTGGTCCTCAGTTGTGCACTAACGTGTACGTGTGAGGTCATTCGCGTGTAGGTCAAAGTGACTTCTTCAAACTCACTCAGTTCCAAAACAAAACCCAGAGCTGTGTCCGAACTTTGGTTAACGCTTTCGCTAAGTTCAAATTTAGTTTTAATTTGGCTAAATAATCCATAAATTTACAAGAAGTCCCCGGTAACAAGACAACTGATGAGGGAGTGGTCACACATGGCTATTCCTGACAAGCCAGGCCGACCATACCGCGAAGACACAGCCCGTGTTAAGTAGGTGTCATCCCACTGACGTCCTGAACTGAACTGATATTTGCTACGGTCGCAAGTTCTTAGTTATTGACTTATTGTCTGCTTCAGTGCATATGGATACTTTTGCTGATGTTCCTTCGCTAACTGCAGTAGGAACTGCTTTTGGTCCTCATTCTTTGTGAGAATACTGTTGAAATTCTGCATCAGCGCAACTCCCCTTTCCGCACAGTCGTTAACGATCTTCATTGCTTGAACAAACGCCATGGCACCTTGGTAGTCAGGTCGCTTTTCCCATTCGAGTGGATCAACTAGCAGAAACTCAGTTGGAAGACTCAACACTTCAAAGAAACGGCGTGAAGATTTTGTTACGAAGTTAGAAACACTCTTTTCACTGATAGGTGTTGCAGCAACCTCAACAGTTATCCGTTTCGGAGGGTGCTCTGAACCTTCTGCTTCCAAGGCCTTCACCATCTCGCGCTTGACTGCAACAGAGATGTCAGGATAAAAAATGACAGTGATATAAGTGTTTCACTCAGGTACCAAAGGTGTCTTGAAAAAGCACTGCTAGCCGCTTTTGAGATAGCTTTGTCTCCATAATTTAGAAGCTTGGCGAGGAATGACAAGTCGTTGGCAGGAGCTGCAGCTGCAAGCGGAGCCATAAACCAGTAGCGGACATAAACCTTGACCGCAAAGATAGCAAATCTCTGCATACCAGCTTGCTCGCGTTTACTCATGACAAACTGTGCGTGGAAGAGAGTTATTTTGATTGCATAGATGACACGAGCCATCCACCTGGCTCGATGGAGTGCTCCTGGCTGCATGAATCTGATTCCTCGTGGAAGGATGCCACCAAGGTAGACTGTCAGTTCCAGCAGCTCCAGATAGTCATCACGTGCTTGCGTTATCGCCGACTGCTGTTTGCAAAACACTATAATATCTTCATTGTCTGCCACACCATCACCAAGAGTTGTGTACTGTTCCTTGTCTACACATTGCCATTGTTGCTGGAAACGCTTAAAGAGCAGAATGTCAGGACCAGTTGACTGCATGTCACATGCAGCAAAAGCCTTTTCTGCAACAATTTCCATTATGTGATGGCGGCATGCAAGATGGAGTAAGTTTCTCCCAATCTTTAACTCGATGAGTGTACAAGCTCCAAGATTAATGCCAGTATTGCTACTGGTTGTATCAAATGACATTGCCTGAACACGGTCTTTGATATTCCAGTCTTCCAAGCAGTCATTCACTGCTTTGGCCATTGCCTCACCTGTTCCTGCTGGCAGCTTTGGAACCCCGAGGAGTTTTGTTTTTCCAGCTCCAGAAATAATCACTGGTAATCTTTCAACTTTGTCACCTCCAGATAATTCAGGTAAAATTTTGCCATCCCAATGGACAGTTAGTGGAATCTGAGGATTGAATGACTGTTTAATGTCAGCTGCAATGCGCCTCCTTGTGTCTACTCGCGTTCTACGAACAGTGCTACAGTTGATAGCAAATTCTTGTGCATCACATCCAAGACTGGTGGCTGCTGTATGCAGATTTCGTATTGTGAAACAGCACAAATTTGTTTAAATCTATTTTGTACATAGTCAATTAGGGAGTTTACAGTTTCTTGTTATGATAAATACCTATTAAAAACAGTATTTGTTACAAGGTATATCACTTTTCTTGCAAAAAAGTAATGTTGACGGTGAACCCGAATTTGACTTAAATTCAACAACTCCTTACAAAGTTCTAGCAGCTTGCGGCACCTGTTTAAAACATCCAATTAATCCAAAAAAATTTGTATAATATTTTCTTAACACATATAACAATATAGAGGGGTAAGACTTCAAAATTTCCAACTTACATTTTTTAAGGACCACCCTAATATATATATATATATATATATATATATATATATATATATATATATATATATATATATATATATATATATATATATATATATATATATATATATATATATATATATATATATATATATATATATATATATATATATATATATATATATATATATATATATATATATATATATATATAAAGGACAATAATTTGTGTGCAAAGCTTAGGCAAGTAGATGATCAACGTCGCGCTCATTTGTTATCCAGGCTTCCTTTACATAGAATGCACAGTGCAAGCCAAATGTCTGTACGTTGTACAACTTATTGTATGTAGGCCCACTTAGATTTTTTTAAATAGAAAAAAACGATGCGGTTAATGATGTTCCGTCAAATGGCGAAGATATAAATATGGGGGAAATCTATAACTGATTTCAAAAGAGAAAAAGAGATTTATTAGGTCTTTTGATGCATAAAGGTTAAATTAAGTCACGTAATGTAGGCCTACCTTTTAAACCAAACTATCTGAATCGGACAAGATATTTTCATAGCGTGTTCGTAATTTATAATTGAGCTTTGTTACGTTAGAGATTTTATGTTCCCTGTTAAAATCTTCGAGAGTGGTGGATGTGAGTAGTAGTTTAACGACAGCATATGACATCAAGGGTCCTTGCCGTCTTTCAAGATTTTGTTGACTTCTTTTTGTATTGTACTTGTTTTCTATTTCGTCTGGGACTCTGGGTGTTCTCTTTGTTCTCGATGTTGTTTTCGCGCTTTCGTCAGGGTTGTTCCTTCCGGCTAGAAGCCGTCGACACGGCGTGGCCAGCCGCCCAGACGATGACAACTCATGACTCACCAAATATTGCTTATATAGGCCCTACTTTCACTTGGCAGTAAAGGACCTAAATGGCACAGTTACGGCGAGCCGTTTCTTATAGGGCGAATAGCACACTTAAAAGAGGTACGCAATTATTCGAACGGTTCTCACCGTTCGTATGGCGTAATACAAAGATATGCGAACATAATTTCTGTCAACGTCAACGGCCTTTGTTGCCATAAGATTTTATTAAACTCTCCATCCTAATCCGCCACTGCTCGTGCTCTGAGAGTGCCAGTCCCAAGCCTAGAGAATGGAGGAGGGCGAAGCTAATCATCTCTGAAATGACACAGAGTCTATATATATAGCAATTAGCAATCCTTAACAGAGCAATATATAGTCGATCCATCCATCCGTCCGTCCGTCCGTCCGTCCGTCCGTCCGTCCGTCCGTCCGTCCGTCCGTCCGTCCGTCCGTCCGTCCGTCCGTCCGTCCGTCCGTCCGTCCGTCCATCCATCTATCCAAAGCTTGTAACTCTCAGTATAAATCGAAGGAATTACAACAAAGGAAGGGTCATACAACTGAAGAATATAAGAGTTCAGTTGACCTTTCATGCCTTAAGTCCAGGGAAAGGCCGACCTCAACTGTCTTTGATTGCATGAGGCGTCGTTAAACGGTTGGCTCAACACAATGTCAGTTTCTACTGAAATCTATTGTTTATTAAGTAAGTGAAAACCACGTCAACAGTTCTGGCAGCCGTAAGAGGTCGCTACACCGTTGTTAATGAATCACTATTTACACACCTTTAACAATATTTGAAGAAAAATATACATAATACAACAAATTGCTTTTACACACTATGTACAGACTTCGTTTCAGAAAAGCTAAATCTCGTAAACTCCCCTTTTTGCATTTAGACAAATTACGTGATGTTCAATTAAAGCATGATTACACAGTTGAGGTTGATAATCGCTTCGCTGCTTTAAACTGCGTCACAGAACCAAAGCCTCCCACTGAATTATGGTCTCAACTCAAAATTATCCTTATAGAATCAGCACAAAAGATTATTCCCAAAGATTCGATGAAGCGAAAGAACTGGATCTCGGATGACACGTTCGCGCTTATCAAAAAGAAACGTGAAGCCAAGTCGAAATCGCAGATGGAATACAAGATCCTACGCGGAGAAGTTCAAAAAAGACTTCGGAAAGATAAACAAGCCGATCTTGATGCACTCTGTTGTGAACTTGAAGAAAACGCAAGACGAGGAAACAACAGACCGGCGTATCGGACAATCAGAAATCTCACCAGATCGTTTCAGGCGCGCAGAATAGCTATTAAAGACATATCCGGAAAGAAGTTAGTTGACCCGATGAAGGTCAATGAACGTTGGAAGGAATATTGTGAGGGACTTTATACAGGCAATGAAGACGAGATAACGTTCGAAATCCCGGAAAGGGAACCACCACCACTACGAGAAGAAATCGAACGCGCTTTGCTCAAATTAGCTTCTTTGCACAAAGCCTCGGGGCCAGACGATGTCGCCACCGAGCTCCTCAGATTTGGTGGTGATATGACTCTTACCACGTTACATAAGATCTGTACTGATGTCTGGATAACGGGGGTTTGGCCCGACGACTGGACGCAATCGGTTTTCATCCCTTTACCAAAAAAGGTGACCTACTTTGTTGTGAGAACTACAGAACCATCGCGCTGGTTTCTCACGCCAGCAAAATTCTCCTCAGAGTCATTCTAGAGCGTATTCAAACCAAGCTTGACAATGAATTGGCTCCTGAACAGGCCGGTTTCAGACCTAAGCGAGGCACTCGCGATCAGATCACGAATCTTCGGATTATCATGGAAAAAGCAAACGAGAGAAACCAATCTCTCTACTTTTGCTTCATCGATTTTACGAAAGCGTTCGATGTGGTACAACACGGTCAACTGTGGTTGACCATGCTAGATATGGGTTTTCCTCCCCAGCTTGTCCAATTGTTGAGGAACCTCTACAAACAACAACGCGCAGCCGTCAGAACGGATAACATCACCTCTGACTGGTTCCGTGTTAAGAAAGGCGTTCGGCAGGGTTGTAACATCTCTCCTTGCCTATTTAACATCCTGGCGGAACAAGTGATGCGCAAGGCGCTTGACGGGTTTATGGGTGGCTTCAGAATTGGCGGTAGGATCATCAGTAACCTTAGATATGCGGATGACATCCTCTTGATTGCTACATCACCAGAGGAACTTCAGGAGCTCGTCAGTAGAGTCGAAGTCGCTGCCGATGAGTACGGTTTAAAGAGAAATGCTTCAAAGACGAAAGTTATGACCAACATCGATGAGGTCCTTGAGGTTTTCGTTGCAGGCGTTGGGCTCAAACAAGTTGATAACTTTACATATTTGGGTAGCAAAATTTCAAGCGATGCAAAGTGTTCAGGCGATATTAAGTCCAGGCTGGCCATGGGTATGGCAGTCATGGTGAGGCTCACGAAGGTCTGGAAAAACAAATCCATCAGCACCCAAACCAAGCTCCGCTTGATGAAATCCCTGGTGTGGTCAGTCGCAACTTATGGTTGTGAATCATGGACACTAAAAAAAGCTGAGGAAGAGCAAATTCAAATTTTTGAGAATAAATGCATTCGAAAGCTTTTGCACAACTCCTGGACGCTCAAGCTTACTACAGAGCAAGTTTATCGGCTTGCTAGAACTTCCCCCCAACTCTTGGGTTCCGTCAAGGCTCGCAAACTCTCCTATTTCGGTCATATCATCAGGCTCCCTCAGGATTCCTTAGAAAATGCCATCATGCTGGGTCACGTTGAAGGATATCGACGCCGTGGAAGACCACGAATTAACTGGATAGACAACATTCTTTCCTGGTCCCATCTTTCTGGATCTTATCTTCTCGCTGCTGCACGCAACAGGCGCCAGTGGAGAACCCTAGTCCATGCATGTGACCAACCGTCGCGCAGCGACGTTGGTGTTTGACATGACATGACAGACTTACAGTACAGACTTCCTTCTGACTAAAAATCCACATGTCAAAAATGGAATCAACGACGAGAGAAGCGAAAGAAAACTGACGATGAAAGTTCTGTGAAAATGAAGTAAAATAAGACGTCAACTGCCTCTGATGCCATTAGATGTTGTCAAACTGTTCAAATATCTGCAGCCGTGGACGGTTTTAACTCCGCCGCTGCCTTTAGACTGGCACTACCAGAGTACGGGCAATGACGTAGTTTTATTGGTCGAGTTCTTAAACTGGCAAAGTATGACGGGGAAATATAAAAAGAGTTCGCCTGACGTGGTAGGCCTACTGTTCAAGTTGTAGGCTAAGGTAGACGCGAAGGCCAGGACAGACACAAGATGTCGCTAGACCGTGAATAAAACGACCAAACTGCACTTTAAAAATATACTTTGCTTGTAAAAGGAACAAAAAACTGAATTGAAATGAAACAAATGAAGCAGACATCGACGCCTCATACGCCACCTGCCGAATAAAAGAATTTCGACCGACTTGGTTTCCACTAACATCCCGAATCTAGAATCTTTTGAAACATACGCATGCAAACTTAGGAACGATAACTTTCAAAAAGTTTTTGCATTTCAGTTCATATTCGTGATTGCAAAGAAATATCTTCAATCACGAATATGAACTGAAATACGATAACTTTTTGAAACAGACGCAACGGCCATGTCGTTATACTGTAGAATGATGCCACCGACGTTATAATAATCATCACATACGTCGGATCTCCAATCTCGTACAATCGTTTTTCTTAAGATGTGCGATCCAAATAAACGGTCCTGAAAGCTGCAAGATGTCGCTAGACCGTGTATATTTGAAAAATTATTTAGATACATTTAAAACGCTTTGCAGAAAGTTATATATCTATAAATGTGTTATCATGATACGATATTTCTTTAGACACCTTTTTAATACTTATTTTCTAAGCTATATATTTATAGAGCGCACAACTTTGTCTTTTGTTGTTAAATCTGTTTCAGGGTTTGAATCTATTTCTACATGAAGCTTTAAAATCATAATTTCTGTAAATCAACGTCACCAGCATATTTTTGTTTATTGCTCTTTAAACAGATCATAGAAATATTTTATGACCAGTTTCCTCCAATTTTCGGTATATTCAGTTAAACAACCTTGCAAAGAAGTAGGCCTAACTTCACAGCTGATGACAATAATTGATATGTCGCTGGTATACTATGACTTAAAACTGTCGAAACAGGCCTTTTATTAGACATTAGCAAACCATCCGTAGTCGTAGGGTCGGATGAAACGATTTAAATGTATAACTGACAATTAATAGTATTATGTTGTCAAATCAAATCAAATATTTGTTTATTCATAGAGATTAGAGACATCTTACAACTTCAATTTATTTCGTCGCTACCTAACTGAAAAGGTTGTTGCGTTCTTCCTTTCAATTGATAATTTTTAATATATTACCTTCCTTGGTTTAAAGACATCTTACGGCTCCCAGGGCCGTTGACCTAAACGTTAGCACTTAGCAAGACTATGATACAAGAATATCTGAATATCTACTCGTGTTGAACGAAAGCGAGAACTATATTTCCGTTTGAACACCGATTTAAAGGTGTTTCAAGCCAACGGGTAAAATCAGATGCACATGTTATTCGAAATATGTAATTTCTCGGAGGAATAAACTACTCTATGTAATGTATGAAACATATTGAGAAATGTAAATTCTCTTTTCTTTTGGCTGATATAAAATCAAAACTCAAATAACCTTGGAATCCTTAAATACCTCGTAATTTGCATGGGACTCACGCGGAACAGATATCTCGAAAAGAATTGTTAATAATAATTAGAATAATAATAATAATAATTATGGTAATAAAAATAATGAAGTTAATAACAATTATAGGAACAAAACAATAATAAAAAAAACTAATAATACTGAATATATATATTTACGATAATGTGTTGTCCTTAAACACCTTTAAGTCAGCTTTAATATATCCTATAAAGTTTCGAAATTTCGTTGCGCATCGAATGCACCATTTGCTGTAATCTCGATTCAACGGCAACCTACACTGGAATGATACTGCTAATAATAATGACAATTACTATTTCTAATAAATAATTATAACAACAACACGATTTATATGGCGCCGAATCAAAATTCACTTATTTGATATACGTTTCTAGTAAATTCGTATTGCGAGATGTTGCGTAGCGTCGACTGGATCCAATCCTTGGTCTCCGAAAAACGACTTCTATGCAATAAGCTTCGTCTACTTTCCATGGCTTTATTTCGTAAGGCGTTGAAGATCATTGTGTAACGAGGTCGAGAGCACCTCTGACGAGTTTCTTGAAGAGGCGCTATATAAAAACACTTTCAACTACAATTACACAATTAATACACAGAACGCTACTAACCATCTGGGCCAACCTTTCCAACGCTTCCTTCTTGCGCGCGAGAAACCTCGCCTGTCGTTTCGCTTCCTGGTGATAGGCCGAGTCGCACATGATGACGTTGACGACGACGACGATGATGATGACGAATATGGTTCCTGCTCGCTGCCACTCCTTAATTCAGGCGACGACGCAGCCACGAAACTCCTCCGAACGACAACATCTCTCTGGACCCGTTGCCACGGAGACGCGAGCAAATGACGTCACCGCAATATGTGCTGACGTCATTGCTCTTGTTGTCATTCATCGTTTCTTATAGGGAATTGACATGCGCAAAGGCATCGACGGGATTTTTAATTGTAATCGCTATTATTATCATAACAATAGTAATCTTAATCGTTTTTGTATCACTGTAATAGTAATTGTAATCGTAATTATAATCGCAATCGTAATTATAATCGTAACTGTAATTATAGCCTACTCTAATCCTAATTGTAAATATGATCGTTATCATAATCATTATCGTTATCGTCAACGTAGACCCTAATTGCTATTTTTTTATTGTAATCGTAAGCTTAGTAGTAATTGTAATCGTCATTGTATTCACTTAGCAAGAAGTAAAACCTTTCCTGCCGCCTACTGTTAATTCTAAACTGTATGAAAGTGGTGTTGGACTGTTAACCGAGAGGAGGTCTGGGATTCAAATCCCGTCGCTTTGTTAATCAATCTGTCTTTAATTATACTCAGTTGTTCATACATGTTCATGTGAGTTACTTGAAGCCTATACTCAACTACCGGTATGTATTTACTTAATCTTGTGTACAATGTAATTCATGTGCGCTTGTCTGCCGCAAATTAAGGTTACTTGCTAACTTACTTAATTACTTGAATACTTAACGTTGTGCTTTTGTGATCTACGTAAGATGCGTTTTCTTAAATGTCCCGATGCAGACATACATGCTTTTCTCTCTTGTTCAGCGCCATCGATTGATGCTTGGTCAATGTATAGTGGCGCTCAATAAAGGCGTACTACTACTACTACTGCTGCTGCTGCTACTACTGCTACTTCTACTACTACCACTACTCCCACTCCAGTTCTCTCAAATCTTCCTTTAATTCCTAACCCTCAAATCCACCAATCCACCAAATCATCTCACCGACAACCCCCTCAACCTATTCGGACAAGGTCTGTGACAGCACGCGTGACATGTGACACCAAGTGTGACAGGAAGCGTGGCACAAGACACTACGTGTGACAGAAAGCGCGACACGTGACACGACACGAAAGAGGAATCGTGACACGCCACTGTAACTCAGGCACCCGAAGACTAATAGCCAGAGGCCAGACGTCGGCAGTTTATAACCCCTATTATCGCTCAATGCCAACACCCTCCCCCCATTATCGCCCAGTGCTACCATTTCGAAATGAATTAGCCGGCGACAGACAGAACGATTTGTCAGGATTGTCCTCGAGACGCCCGGACAATAATTCCGTGTGTAAATTTCGCAAACAACTGTGAGCGATAACAGGGGATGCAGCGGCCGACGCGTCGGCCGTCTTAGGCGATTTCCGGTGAGCAATGGCGCGCACGTGACCACATCTCCACCGACTGTTCCAAGTGTTTGGGGAGTTGGGGTTGGTGAGCCAGAGGTGTTGATCAGCAGTGAGGGGCAGGCAGCCAGCGAGAAGGGATGGTTCCAAGTGGCAGACAGGGCATCGGAAGGGGGAAGCGGTTTGTCCGAACAATGCCCACTGATGAGAACACGCTCTTTAACACCGCCACTGTCCAGACTCTGGTTGTGCCAGTCTCAAGCCTGGGAAAAGAAGGAGGGCGACGTCGAACATATTTGTTACGACACAATGTCGTTAATTAAACAGCCAGTGATGGTCCTTGAATCCTCAACTAGGGATCGAACCGCTGGCTTTCCAGCGTCCTAACCACTACGCTTTTTCTGTGTGAAATAAATTCTTATCTACTAGAGAAATAACGAAAATTGTAAACATATTATAAATATAATGTATTACAGAGAAATATGTCAGTACAACTAATATATAATTACGTCATGAATATAATGAATGTGCAATCATGTAATAATCAAATAATTAAATACATTCAAGTGGAGTTTGTCCGATTCAGTTCAAAGAATAACCGAGGACGGTCTTATGAGATGTCCGTCTGTCTCTTTCTGGTTATGTGTGCCTATCTGTCTTTGACAGTCTGACTGTGTTTGTCTGTGTGCGTCTATGTATTTTTGTGTGCGTCTGTTTGTCTGTCCGTCTGTTTGCGTTTTGTCTGTCTCCGTCTGTTTGTCTGTGTGTCTCAGTCTGCTCGTCTGTCTGTCTCTGTTTGTCAGCTTCTCTTTGGCTCTGCATCTGCCTCTGTCTCTGCCACTCTGATTCTGTCTGTCTGTCTATCTGTCTATCTGTCTATCTGTCTATCTGGCTGTCTGTCTGTCTCTGTCTCTCTGTCTCTCTGTCTGTCTGTCTGTCTGTCTCTGTCTGTCTGTCTGTCTGTCTGTCTGTCTGTCTCTCTCTCTCTCCGCCTGCGTCTCCTTCTCTCCTTCAACCGCCCTCCCATATGACGTCATTCCAACGCATTCAGAGTCACTCGCGTCGAACCCCAGCACTTATTCCGCTCAAGCAAAGCAACTAAACCCCTCGACCAGTCTTCGGGTGAGCAGTTAGTAGTTCAACGACATATTACGGCTGCCAGAGCCGCTGACGTCGCCCTCCTTCTTTACACAACCTTGGGACGGGCACTTCCAGGCAGAGTACGGAGTTTAGATGCGATTGGTTAGTTGATGTATTACGACACTACGTCAGAACAAAGATGATTGGTGTCGCCCTCCTCCTTTATGCAGCCGCGGGACTGGTGCTTCCTCGGGTGAGTTAGACGTAGCTGCGCTTGGTCGCCAGAGGGACCTCGTCCCCCGAACGCCAGGACGAGTGGAGCCTCGTTGTCGTCAGATTGGCGTTACAGGTGGCGCTGTAGGTCGGGCGGAGGGATACACCGGACACTTCGGCGGCGAATGGGTCGTCAGGGAGATCCTTCCGCCGGCAGTGACTTTGACAGTGGCTGCGCAGGAACAACTGACGGAAACCGTGCTTGAATTTCTCCTGCAAGACAACGACATGATCACTCATTGCTAACGATGATGATGATGATGATGATGATGATGATGATGATGATGACGACGACGACGACGACTGCTGCAGGAATATGATAGTGACGACGCACAATTTATGATAAGGCGATATTAGAAAAAAGATAAAGTGGAAGACGTTGATGAAAGACTGTTAAAGCGGTGACGATAAATGACGACAAAAACGACGATAATAGCGACGATGATGGCGACAACAAATGTATATATATATGTAGTCATTCATTCATTCATTCATTCATTCATTCATTCATTCATTCATTCATTCATTCATTCATTCAATCAGCCAGTCAGTCCGAAATTAGGCTATCGCCAGAATTCAACGTTCGAATGATAATTCTCAAAACAGTTATTGTTACCAGTGCGAAGGCACAAGGAAACTTCGCAGGCTTTACACCAGTACACAGTTTTAGAGCCTAAGTCCTTTTTCTTGGCCTCTGAATCGCTTAGCGACTTTGTACTTCTATTGTATGAGGTTCAGGTAGATGTACTGTAACATTGGGTTCATTAAATAATCTTGTGTCATCTGTCAGACTTCGGACGCGACAACGGGGCTTCCGTACGTCGGTAGGTTCCAACTAGGGCTGTACCGAATATTTGATTATCACTTTTCGGCCGAATACGAATAATTGGACCAACTATTCGGCCGATTACGAATAGTGTACAAAATAGGTCATAGATGATCATTTGTGATCAAGTGCTTACGTTGAGTAATCCGTAGATGAAGGGATTGTAGCAGGAGTTGCTCATCGCCAGCCAATTGGAACAGAACCAGATAATGTTGATGAACTTATACCTGGATAAATAAATATCGAACAGAGAATCAATGAATCAATACATGTAAGTCAATCGATTGATCATTCAATCAATATATGAATCAATCAATAGATCAATCATTCACCCGATCGATCAATCAAGATTATCAATCAGTCGATCGTAGGCAGATAAGATTAAAAATGAGATGAGATACGACGGAAAATGGTAGGACAGGATCAGAGAGGATAGGATTGGATATGATGGGACAAGATCGATCTATTGACTGATACCGATCGATTTATCGATTCATTGATTGATAAACCGATTAGGAATAAGATACAGTGCAACATGAGTGGATTTCAGACTAGATAAGACCAGACAAAAGAGACAAGATAAGATAATAAGACGATTTGATCGGCTGAAGTCCATTATACAATTTCTTGCTTCCTGGCTCTTCAATAATTAATCATAATTTAATATAGCGCACACAAGAAGAAGAAGATCAAGAAGAAGAGCAAAACAGGCGCTCCATAAATTATGTATAAAGCGTGTGAATTATACGGTTGAAGAAACCGAAAAGAAATTCAGCCGATTTCATTGACGAGCTAATTTAGTTCAAAATTAATAGCCTGCGCTTAAACACCTTTAAGTCAAAGTCAATAGCTGATATATAAACACACAAACGCGGAAATTCGACTAGTTGTGTAATGGATATTCCCAAAGTCCTGTGTCACAATTTTCTTATCGATGTAAATGGTTTTTGATGCGAAAAGATGTTAAACTATTGGAATTCAATCCTCATCAATCGGTCTGCATACTTGCTATGCTACTCATGATTAGGGCAAATAGAAATTCACGTTCTTGTAGTAAAGAAATAATTAGGTAAAAGTTTTCAATCATTGCAGAATTTCTGGGATTTTTGAATGTCTGAAAAAGAACGTTTTTGATACCTGATGGTTGTCATTAAGACTTAAAATTGCGAATGTTTGTCTTTCTCAAGAAGAATTATTGTATTAAAAGATTATCAGTTCTCGTAATGGCATTTAATCCACTGTCATGGCTGTTTCGTCCCTTTTAGTTCAAGCCATAATCATATTTTAATAGATGAATTGCAAAAAAAGAAACCTGACATGAACTTTGACACGAACACAATTCAACTGACAATCTATTCCTAAACTTAAATATGATATAAGCAGTGCTGGGTAAAATACTCTGTAAATGTATTTCAAATACTAAATACAAATACAATTTTCAAAAGTATTTGAAATACAAATACTAAATACATTTTTCAAAAATGTATTTCAAATACAAAATACAAATACATTGTTGTATTTTGTATTTGAAATACAAAATACATTTTATTCTATAGAAGGTAACATGCTCCATTAACAGTCATCATGCTGCAAAAACACAATGTCAGGTTCGCAAAGTTTTCAAAGGAAAAAGTCCTTGTTCTGCTGTAACAGCCACAGTTTCTCAAAAGTTGTATCAGAATGGGTGGGTTACAGCAGCCAAGATATAGTGATCAACAATGGTAATTATACAACGTTCACCAAAGATTGTAAGTTAGAAGACCACTGAGTTACTATTACCGCGAAAATTTATGCTGCGTGAAATTATGAGAGTAAGTAGGTAATAAATAGTATTTCTAACGAAGTATTTGATATTTCAGATACAAAATACTCTGAAAAGTATTTCAAATACAAATACAAAACACATCACTTTAAATGTATTTGAAATACAAATACATAAATACTTAAATGTATTTCAAATACTATTTCAAATACTTTGTATTTCAAATACTCCCCAGCACTGGATATAAGCAAATAAAAATGTCAAAAGTCCTTCATGAAATCAACTTTTTGTTACGCTTCTCTCATTGGCCGCTTCCAACTAATGAATATTCATGACCAATACGTCACTGTTTCTCAAATGGCGACACTCCAACGGACATTCGTTTAACACTTTATTCAACGTAAATTGAAATGTACCGTAAACGGCTGCTCTTTTAAACTAACGGCTTAAAGCAGGCTTAAACTAATTTACTTAGGTGTCGAACAGGCTGAAACGAACGAGCGTAACGGGTTTAAACTGGCCAATATTTTATTCAAGTCTCAAGACTCTACTCTTTAGCCGGGGTTGGGTCGGGAGCGCTTCTGAGTAGATAACCTCGAAGAGGCGCTATATAAATTATCCATAATATGAATGAATGAATGAATGAATGAATGAATGAATGAATGAATGAATGAATGAATGAATGAATATACTCAGGCCGCACATCCCGAAATATTGCTTTCATTTTAATCGCCCGATTCTCCATTATTAAAACAGGTTTAAACAACTAGATTTTGAATCTCTGTTCAGGAACCCTAATCGTCTGTGCTACGTAGGCCCGCTAAATAAATTAATTGATAATAAATTAATAATAATAAATATAAAAATTGTTCAGTGGACAAATTGTGCGATAAGATCGACTTCAACAAACCTGACAGCCACAAGATGTCGCTAGACTGTGGATAAGTGCGAGACTCTATCTTAGACCTATAGCCACCGACGCCTGAGATTTTATTAATATCATCCAAACGAACTCCATGTGAAAAAAAACCAGGGACGTGTATTATCACATACGAACGGTGAGACCTGTTTCAGTTAATTTCTAAAGACATCAACGGCCTTTGTTGCCAAAGACCTCGTAAAACTGTTTGAATACATTGAACATCTCTGGTAGACACAAGATGTCGTTTGAACGTGTCATTAAGACACCTCTAAATCGTTTCCAAGCGAAGCTATATATACAACAACTGCGTTGGATTGCTAGTTAACCGATTGACCTGGATGCTAACAGAACGATCTACATGTACGATGAAACTGGTAATTTCAGTCCGTTAATGAAGCCTGAGAACGAGCCATGGGCAAGAAGTTTTAGCGACTTCATTTATCTTAGCCTCGGCATGTGGCCAGTCATCTTCCTCGCCGTCTTACCTTACACCGACAGAGCACGGTTAGGGAATGAAGTTCTCTTCGCTGGATTATTTTCTGTTTGCTTTTAGAGATTTCGTCCAACAGTTCAATGACAACTTATGACAGCAAAACAAGTTGACGTCGAGAAAAATTACCTTGAACAGTTCTCACCTTCCTGTGCCATAATACAGCTCATATTGCTGACAAAAAAGATGGGTTTATTTATATCGTCAGTTAAATAATACCTAAAGGCGTTGGAAAGCATATTATTATTTAAGTAGGCCTACTAAAGTAGCTCGTGAATAAAATCGACTGCAATTCTTTTCGAGTCCTTCATCCCCATAATTTGTACGTTTGGGAAGTTAGAAGTATGCCGATATTAAGCTTTTGTCGTTTGAAGCAGCTGTGTGTTGATTAATGACAAATCTGATCCTACATAAATCATGAATAAAGTGTGTAGAATGTGCAACTGAAGGAACTGAAGAGAAATCCAGTCGATATCATCCACGTGCTAATTTAGTGCATGATTACCAAGTAGCGCTAAACACCTTTAAATCAGTGGCGTAACAACCTAGCCGGGGGCCCTCGGACATTCTAAGCTTGGGGGCCCTTACCCATTAAACAGTGAAAATAATGAGATAGCTATTTTAAACTACAGTTAGGTTAAAAAAGAGTATTAAACGTTCTCATTAATGATCCAAAGTTCAAGTCACATTGTTCAGGACAAAACAAGAATACAACAAAAATGTATTGCCAACGTGCACAGTAATGTAATGTCTGTAGTTCTCATATTGAGCTCTCAAGTCACGTGTCATCTATTCTGGAACTGGCTAATGCATGTGTGCTGTTTGTCACTCTCCCAGTCACCGTCGCCAGTGCGAAGCGCTTCTTCAGATAATTACTTCATGAATTTGGCTATTCTAGCTTTACTATTAGCAAATGTGTCTATCAAATTATCAATATTTAATTGTTTTGCGCATTCGTTTTCAATCGCAAAAAGAGCAAGACCATCAAGCCTATCCTGTGAGATAGTGGATCTAAGATGTTTTTTATAAGTAAAAGGCATTAGTAATGTTTCACGCAGTGAAGCAGATTACTTATATATCATCATCATCATCATCAGTTCCTGACGCCAGCCATTTGGCGGCGATGGGTACGAATAAATGATCTCCATTGTCTCGTGATTTGATTCATGTTATTCCTTTTCTTGGCCGCGTATTCACCTGGTGATTGGCCATTTCTCCCAGGTATATCTCAGCTATGATGAGTACACTGACCGTACACTGTCAGTGGGAAGATGAGACGGCGAGGGAGAGGACTGGCCACCCGCCCTCATATACCGAGGCTAAGAAAATGAAGTCGCTAACACTTCATACCCATGGCTGCCTCAGGGCTAGCTTAAGGGACTGCTCTTCCTCTTCTTCTTCTTCTACTTCTATATATACACAATTACGCATACATACATCTAGTAATCGTAAAAGAGTTAATAATCAGCAATGGAGTCTAGTGTGAGACTCAAGACAGGTGGTACCTGATGCTCAAGAGAAGTAATGTTTCACGCAGTGAAGCAGATTACTTATATATACTACTTTAAAAAGCAACACAACAACTGCTATTCAATTAAGAAGTGAGTGAGAGACAGACAGACAGAGACAGAGACAAAGAGACAGCTACAGCTACGAGAGAGACAGTGACAGAGAGCGAGAGATTGAGAGAGCGAAAGAGAGACGAACAATTAGGCATATATTTTTTCAGGTGTTTCTTAGGTCTTAGCTCCTCTGGAGCTGAGGGATGTGCGTGTGTTGTCGATCAGGGTCAAATACCTCGACCCCGGCGACCCGGTGACCTAGACATACACCACACGTACATACTGTACGTCTGTGGCCCTGTGCATCATGCATGCACCATGAAGCATCAGTCATACATACAGCTATTTCAGGCTGCAGAGAGGCTCAGACCTACATGGGCCTTGTTTTAGTTGTGGCATTTTTGAAAACCATAGGCTAAATATGTCATCAGATGGAACAATTAACCATATTAAAAAAAATTGTGCTCGGAGGAAAATGAAACAATATGGCCCTAGAGCAGAATGTGACACAGCGACAGGGTGCACAGTAAAAAAGTTTGGGGGCCCCTGGGACCTCGGGGGCCCTTGGACTTTGTCCACCCTCGTTATATGGCTGTTACGCCACTGCTTTAAATCCGATTCCGTTCATGATACTTAAAGGCGGCAATTCGAATAGTAGGTGATAAGCAAGTGTTGCGCTTCATATAAGGACAAACGATGTTAAACTGTTAGAATCCAATCCTAATCAATTGCCTTATATATATACTTAGTTTGCTACTCGTGATTTAAAGTAAAGTCGACGTTAATGACCCTTTTATAGCCATACGAAGAAGAGCAGTCCCTTAAACTAGCCCTTAGACAGCCATGGGTATGAATTGTTAGCGACTTCATTTTCTTAGCCTCGTAATAGGAGGGCGGATGGCCAGTCCTCTCTCTCTCTCTTGCAGTCTCATCTTCCCAACGACATCTATAATCAGTATACTTATTATAGCTAAGCTGACTAGGGACCCAGATAGGGCATAAAATGTGGCATGGATTTGAACACGCTAACCACTACTGTAGACTATCTGCGTGGACCTAGCAGTTATCATCACAGGGTGGGCGATATATAAATTGCCGGGATTGCGCATGGCCATTTCCTTCTCTCACCAGATGAGGCAAAATAACGCGTGTTACCCACCATATATTTTGCCATCGCTGTCTTTAGTTCCATTTTTGCCTCAACCCTGTTTTACTCTTTCAAATGGGTAACACATTGTGAATCAGTTTTATTTGGCGTCATGTGCAAAGGTCTTGGCCTAGGCCTCTGTTGTCGTATTCTGGCCTGTCAAGATAGTGGCTGAGGACAAGTTGACAAAGTCAATCTCTCTGTCTATCTCTCTGTCTCTTTATTTCTCTTTCTCTCTGTCCATCTTCAGCTTTTTCTCTCTCGCTCTATCTGGCCATAACTGTCTCTCTATTTGTCTGTCTGTCTCTCTGAATGTCTTTCTGTCTCTCTCTTTCTTTCTCTCTATAGGCCTATAGATGCACATATATGTTTCTCCCTCAATGATCCTCTCTCAATCTGTGTCTGTCTCTCTGTTGCTTTGTCTTTATTTCTTTCTATCTGTCTCTGTCTCTGTCTCTCTGTCTTTCTATCTCTCTGTTTCTCTGTCTCTGTCTGATCCTGTCTCTGTGTCTCCTCTCTATCTCCATTTCTTCCATCGTCTGTCCATCTTTCCGCCTTTTCCAACATCCATTCCCCGTTTCCACAAAGCGTCGATTTGTTTTATGGGTTCACAACCATCTGGTCATTGATGTCCACAACCATCATTGGCTCTAAATGGATTCATTTACGATCCCTCTGCTTGACCAACCATGCGTGTCGTGGTCGTTAGCCGTGACCGGCGTTCGACCTTTGCTTCCGTTTCCTGTTCAGTCTGACCAAAGCAATGGTCAACGAGTATAAATAAGGCTTTCGATTGGAACAAAATTGGAAACTCCGCCACTGCCTGAACTGCCGTAGTGCCAGTCCCAAGCCTCGAGAAAGGAGGAGGGCGACGTTACTAATCTTTTTACGACACAGTATCGTTGAAGAGCAACTAAACAACAGTGTTATGCTTTATCACACTGTATTATCCCATGCGAACGGTGTATACTTTACAAAATATTTCCACACCTCTTTTACTTGTAATATTTGTCCTATAAATATAACTAGGCGACGGCTATGTATTAAGTATTTAATGATGTTGCATGCCATAAGAACGGTGAGAACTGTTAAAAATGATTGCACACCTCGTTTAAACACGATAATCGCCCTATAAGAAAAAGCAGACGCGCTATTCTGTATAATCATATAATGGTACTATGGAATGTTTTACCCGCTGGAAGAGGCTGTATCACCACACGAACGGTGAGACCTGTTCGAAATAATTTCTGTCGACGTCAACGGTCTCTGTTGTCATAAGATGTCGTTAAACTCTGAGTTCATCTATCATGTCGCTAACAGCAACCAACCAGCCAATCGACGTTGACGTTTAATCTGGCATTTGGATGAAAGAGGATGTGGATTCAACCAAATTGGTCTTTGATCTGCTGGTGCAATTAGTGGCGCAATGGTTCGCATAACAACCCAATCGAAATCATAAAGGCCAGGGTTCAGATCCATAATCTCTTACCTCTGAGTAATTTTATTGTGTCAACGCCTAACTCTTCAATCTCTAACTCCTACTGTTTAGACTCAATTTCCGGTGACGCGAACCCTTCCGTTTATAACTTCCGGTTTCTCTTTTCGATTGCAGATGTGTGCGCCACCAGCCTCCTCCGCCTCCCACTCGTTTTCTTTTGAACCCAACACAACCAGCAACCAATCCAGTGATCTTCACCTGGCATTTATCGGAGCCACTCCTGGAAGCTGGAATCACCACCGTCCTCCTCCGCCACACCCGTCTTTTATAAATCCGGGGTTAGGGTTAGATAAAAGACCTAACTCTAACCATAACCCCAACCCATCAATCAAAGTCTTAGGTTCGAAACTCGAGGGATATGACTCGTCCGCATAAACTCAGTGTGATTCTCGTTAACGTTAACGATAACGAAAATGTTCGTTAACGAACAAAAAATTATTTCGTTAACGATAACTATAACTATAACTAAAATATATCATTAACTATAACTATAACTATAACGAAAATAACACTAACGAAAATTCATTGCTATTTTCGTTAATACGAATAAAAAAGTGCAATATCAACTAACGTGAGAACGTGAAAATACACCCGTTAACGAAAGCAAAATGATTCCTATGTTCGCCTTGGATGTCGGTGAATATGGAGCGCTGTGTATTCATGAAGCTGAATGGACCCATTCGTCAAAGCTCTAAGCAAATTATTGTGTAACGCGTCTTCATAATTCAGTGTGATTTTCATTAACGATAACGGTAACGAAAATGTTTTCGTTAACGAAAGCAAAATGATTTCGTTAACGATAACTATAACTGTAACTAAAAAATAATATTAACTATAACTGTAACTATAACTAAAATGAAAAACCATTAACTATAACTGTAACTGTAACTAAAATAAAATCTGTAAGGAGAATCACACTGCATAAACTCCGATTATTACGTGAGACTGCGGGGGTGATATCCTGCTATAGAGCGTGACTCGTGCTTGTTGCGTGCGCTAACGTAAACGTCAGCTTCGCAAAAAAGAAAATTTGAAAATAAAACACGATGAAACGAGTTCCCTTACGTTTCAAAATATCTTGGCGAATTAGAACAAGTATCAGTTGGTTCGAGGCTTCTGTTCCACCTGTACCCCAGAGCTGACTCAGTATTTATGTATGTATGTATTTATTCATGTATCTATAGATGTATGTATGCATGTATATACTAGGGACTTGCGAAGCTTCGACATTCGAGTCGAAAACGAAACGACGACAGTATTCGATTCGAAATGGTGTCACGATTCGAGAAATGATTAGACATTGACACGCTTTGTTCTAAACTAATTGTTTTAATTGTTTACTACGCGTGGATTGGTTTTTAAATTGCTGCGTGCAACGCGGCACACGACGTAATTTAATTCTGAAATTAATTTAATTTTTAGTTTAATTTATTTTAAGATGCAGAATACTTATTAGGCCACCAATAATAATTGATATACTGATAATTATTGTGTTGCTGTGGTGCCTGTGCTGTCAAGTGCACATGAAATAAATATCAAACTGGTACCCGCTCATTCAATTCGAGATTCGAATTCGAACTTTTACCCCGGATTCGGTTCAAGATTCGATTCGACTGAAAATTTGTGATTCTCATATCCCTAGCATGTACTTACATGTACGTATATCACAAATACATGTAAGTATGTATGTATGTATGTATGTATGTATGTATGTATGTATGTATGTATGTATGTATGTATGTATGTATGCATGTATGCATGTATGCATGTATGTATGTATGTACGTGGGCATG
>OY744605.1:86072027-86089527 GCA_963556255.1 Allolobophora icterica | reverse complement strand
TATTCACGAGCGCAGCGTCGAGTCAGAGTGGTTTCCAAAAGGTAACCGAAGGAGGTGCTTTCAACATAAATTATATATTATATGACACGTTATATAAGGTTGCTCTAGAGTAGAGACACGTAGCGCTACACAAATGGTTTGATAGTCAAATCAACAGAGGTGACTTTCTACATTGGTATGAGCGGCAGAAGTGTTTCATTCCCGATAGAGTATAAACCTTTCGATTATTTCTTCACACTTCGGACTAGTATTCATTTGCGCAACTTTTTCTGATAAAGATTTATCGATAAATTTCATAAAGTTTCCAAAACTCGCCTTCGGCAGTGAACGTTATTTTAAACCATAAATCATGGGTTACCTATCCAGGCTCGTACATCCTTCAAAATCTGTCTCCTGATGTTCAAGTTTATGTCAGGTTCAGCTCCACCTTGCTTGTCATCTCTAGTTACACCATGTCCTGCCCTTGAACCAGGGCGAGATTTGCGTTTAGCGTCAAAAAAGACTTTATAGTCAAAAGATCAAATCTTCGATTCGGAAATAGGATGTTTGAAGTGGTTGATCCAGCTGAATGGAACTCTCTGCCAGAATCAGTTCGAAGATCCACTTCAATAAATACTTTTTATACTAAACTCAAAACTCGTTTATTCTCTAAGTACTATAATTAACTACGGCATTGCAACGCGTCCATTGAATAAGACTCTGTTTTATTAAGGCGCGTTATAAATATAAGTTGTATTGTATTGTAAACCAAACGCGAAACGATTCAGTAACGTAGCAACTAATATCGAATTCCTCAATCTAACACCTATTAATCCGCTAAATTAAACGCTTTAAAGGTGTCTAAGATTTTACCCTCGTAAAGTTTTCTTTTGTATAAGCTAATTCTTCGTTAGTTTCTTTGTCCTAAGTCCCATCGTACTGAACTCAGAACCGCGGGCCGTGAGTTAATAAAGCAAAAGTTGAGTCATAGTTTCGGGTGTTTAACGAAATCTAAACCTGTAAAGCACGTTACAGGTTTTCATTGTTTGGCTCTTGAGTCGATAGGAAAAACTTTTCGATAACATCAGGTTGCTTTTAACGTTTCAATAGAAAATTAATATTTTGCAAAGGATTAATTCTTTCAGTGTTTTTGTCAGCAAACATATTAATCCAGTTAATAATCGTTAAATGTGCACTTATTAGCCTAAATAACTCTGAGCGGTGACAAAGAATTTTGAATTAGGAGGTGTTCTAAGGTAATAAAGTACCTTGATGACAGTAAGTTATAAATAAGTCTCTGTTTCTTGACTACTGTTTATGAATATTAATTATGAGATGTGCCTCCCAGAGCAATGCATTTCTTTCCGAAATTACGCTAATTCTGAACAGCGCAGTGAAAAGACGAATATGGCTTTATTTAGACACCTTTCCATTGTGCTATTCTTTGGCTATTAAAGCAAAAGTTTCTCCTAATCGCTAGTTCTCTACTGAACAGATGGACTCCAACATTGAGTAATGTTTCGTTCGCTGATCGATTGCATTTCAGAAACAAAAACGTTACGCAAAAATAAAAACAAGTAATCGTCAACTTGAAATATCTTAGAAAAGAAGAAAATCGTAAACTCCAAATTTCTAAGGCGTTCAACCCGTTCATCGAGAGTTAAGTGCACGGGCACCAGCTTATTCACGAGCGCTGAGTCGTGTCAGAGATGTCAAGTGTGCCTGGTTGTCAGAGAGACCAGAGAGAAGGAGGCAGAGGAGAAGGCAGAGGATGATCAGCCGCCAGCGTTGACCAGCCAACGAAGATGAGCACGACCGTCGCTCTTCCGCTTCCATTGAGTTTCATTGGAGAGGAACGTAAGCAACTCGAGAACTCGTTACTCACATGCCTTCATTTGAAAGGAATGACCTCTTAATAATAATAGGCGCTATATTAATATACATCAATAAACAAACAACGACAGGAATACACTGAAAAACAGACATACAGGCAGAGATAGATAGACAGAGAGAGACAGATTAACAGGCAGATAAACAGACAGATGGACAGGAATAAACAGACACACACAAAGATATTGACACATACATATATATAGAGATATACAGACAGAAAAACAGACAGACACAGGCAGACAAAGAGATATATATATAGACAGACAGACACACAGAGACACGCAGACAGATAAACATACAGACAAACACACATACAGATGAGCTTCTACAGACAATCACAGTTGCTACTTACGTCCGTTTCGTTGTAAATCGCTCAATCGTTCGCCGACTACAAACGTTTCCGGTGCATAGAAGAATTTGCGCTAGATAAATCCAGCTTACGCCTTCGCACTCCCCCTCCCCCGTCGTCCGTCGCTTAGGAATTCCTCCTTCGTCTGACCGTCCATCGATCATTGGGTCTTGCCAGTCAGCGTTCCGTCAACCGATGAACCGCCAGACTCCGTCAACAACCTCTGACCCATCGTAATCGTCGCCTCAGCCGCTGGTCTTCCAGACCAAGTATACGACACACATCTTAATATATTTATAATCCACACAATTCATATATATACACACATATATATGCGGTTGCATATAGGAACACATATACATCTATATATATATATTATATCTTATATATATATATATATATATATATATATATATTATATGCATCTATATAGAGGAAATTATACTACAGAGGCATGGATGCGCAAATGACTTGTCGAGAGTCATTACACGGAGTCGTCGAACCCGCAGCCACGTGATCATCGACCTAACGTAATGGTAATTGTAGATTTATATGGAGCCACATCTGGAGAGAGAGTGATCAGAGGCGCTGCCGACCTAACACAATAAAACAACGATCGAATAAAATGGTCTTATTGTCCGTCTGGATCGATAAACCGCGTTGCATAATTATACAGGAAGTGAGTTTAGAAATTCAGGTCTAGCAACGGAGACACATCGTTCACCGTGAACTGCGCTTGTTGTAGGTGTGACTAGAGAATGACAATCAGATGACCTCGTTGAATAATTCTACGTCTGGTTGCTACTTACTCACCGTCTCCCTCTCCATTCAGTTCTCTTCCCTTTCCCTGATTTTAAATGCTGTGGCTACAGTATTAATTTTAAACTGTAATTGAACATTTATATAGCGCAGATCAGAGAGCAAAAAACCTTAAAGGCGCGGTTCGATGTTTACAAACGCCAAGCAACAGCTAATGCTCCACCTCCATCGTTTCTACCTACGACTTCTTCGCTCTCAGCTTGGGACCCTCTTCAGTTAACTACCATCCGTCAACTAGTTCTAGACTCCCCCTCTAAGTCTTGTGAATTGGACCTGTTGCCTCCGTTTTTACTTAAGGATTTCATTGATGACTTTGGTCCGTTTTTGCAATTACTTTGTAATTCCTCTCTGACCCAGGGTTCTGTTCCTGTCTCCCACAAGCGGGCTGTCGTCTTTCCCTCCATTAAGCGTCAAGGTCTGGATCCTAATTCTCCAGCTAATTTTAGGCCCATCTCCAACCTCTCCTTCCTTTCTAAGCTCCTGGAACGGTGTGTTGCTTTTCAATTGGTCCACTACCTCGAATCTAATTCCCTAATGCCTCCATTTCAATCTGGGTTTAGGAAATCCTACTCAACTGAAACCCTACTAGTCCGGCTCCTAGCCGACGTCTTCCAAGCTCTTGACCGTGGTCATGTCACCCTGTTAGCTCTCTATGATATCAGCGCAGCCTTTGATACGGTAGACCACTCTATTCTCTTAAATCGGCTATCTATATCCTTCGGTATCTCTGATAGTGCCCTTTTATGGTTCCGCTCTTTCCTCTCTGACAGGTCCATATCTGTGGTCTTTGGATCACATCGTACTCCTTGGGCCACTACCTCCTATGGTCTCCCCCAAGGCTCTGTTCTTGCTCCTCTGCTCTTCATCCTATATACTTCGGACCTCGGGGGAATTTTCCAGCAGTATGGGGTTTCGTCTCATCAGTATGCTGATGACACCCAGTCTCTAATTCATAGTCCAGCCTCTTCTGCTGTCCAAATGGTCGAACGCATCTTAGCAGCAGCCTCTGCTCTGGATTCTTGGCTTTCCTCTAATCGCTTGCGGCTGAACCCCGACAAGACTCAGTTTATCTGGCTCGGTGGTCGCCTCCAACTCAGCAAGATTGATTTGAATCTCTACATCTTAAGGTTTCCCCTCATTCAATTTTCCTGCTCTGTTCGTGACTTGGGGATTGTCCTTGACCCTACCATCTCCTTTACTGATCAAGTTAACCTTGTATCCAGATCTTGCTTTAATCATCTTCGCCAGCTCCGATCCATCCGCAAGTCTCTTTCATTTCATGCTGTTACTACACTGGTCCATGCTCTGATCTGCACTAGCCTAGGGTAGACTTTGGCAATGCTGTGTACATTGGCCTTTCCTCCTCCAATGTGCACAAACTCCAGACTATCCTTAATGCTGCTGCTCGGCTTATAGGTGACATTCCCAAGTTTGCCCACATTTCTGCCTTTATCCGTGATTCCCTCCACTGGCTCCCTGCTCAACAGCGAATTCAGTTTAAAACCCTCACTCTCATGCGCAACTGCCTTACTGCCTCTGCTCCGTCTTACCTAATGAATTTTTGCAACCCAGTTTCTTCCTTCCTGCGAGGGCTTCCTTGCGATCTTCGGCTCGCGGCCTTATGGTTGTCCCTCGCATGCGATCTTCCACGGCACAATCCAGAAGTTTCGCCTATGTTGGCCCCTCTGCTTGGAACTGTCTCCCCTTGTTTCTCCGCCAAGAGTTTCTTGCCCTCTCTCCTCTCTAGTTCCGTAGACGCCTGAAAACTTTCCTTTTTGCCGGTGCCGGCATTGATGCGGGTTGAAAGCGCCGCTGATTTGAGTGGCGCTATATAAGTTTTCGGTTACAATTACAATTAAGACCCAGTTTTCAAGGAAATTCCCTTCTGAACAGAAATCAATTAGGGATCAGCCGGAAATCGCCTCGGCCGACTATCCCGTTTTTCGGCACTATTCGCCTCGGCAAATACTTTACACACAAATAGTTGCTACTTTCTCGTCTACCTCACATGCCGGAATTTGTTGGCTTATAATATAAGCTTTGAGTTTCATCTAGCATATTCCTTTCGAAGAAGAAAAGTATTTTTTTTAAATACTAACACCGGAATTCCACAAGGGAAGTCAAGTCCATTTTTTTATTATTTATTTATAAAATTCAAACTGTATTAGTCAGTTTCTACTAGTACAGAAATTTATTTCGATAATTTTTCATTATCTGAAAATGTGAAGTTTCGCATATGGAACAAATGGTACTCGGTTGGTACCCGGATCCGGCAAATACTCGGATTCGGTACTCGGTGGAAAGTGTCTACCCGGCTGACCCATAAAATCAATGCAAAGATTTAAAGATAGGAACCATAATGGTAATAATTTCTTAGTAGTTACTTGGGCGAGCGTTCATTGAATACTAAACCAACTGGGTAAGTCAACCCAGTGATACTCCTGGGCAAAGCTCTAAGACGAACAAACACCAGACACGTGGCAAGTAACGTCTGGCTATCTGAGAAGCGTCTATCAGAGACCTCACAATGGAGCTTAACATGTAATCTTACAGATCTAAAAAGGAGCGTCTTAAGACGGCGTGAAAATATCTCTTGAACAATGGTGTCGAATGACTTCCACACCTGGCCCAGGTATTATAAATCTGGAAACGGCTGACACCTCAATCCAATCGGAGACGACGGTGTCCATTCTTAACTCGGCTGACACGATCCAAATGAAGGGCTTTGCCAACGCCTCTTCTTCGCTTCTGTCACGCAAACGTAATAAAATCCTATGTCGGATTGCTACTTTCTCTCTCTCTCTCTACTCCCCTCGCCGTCTCATCTTCCCACCGATAGTATAAGGTCAGTGTACTATTTATAGCTGAGTTTTTTAGGAGTGAGGGAGGAGCAGAAATCTCGAACCAAAGTTCTGTCCTGGCGGGGATTTGAACGCCCGACCTCTCGATTAACTGTCCAGCATGATAATCACTACACTGTCGAGCATCCGCTCCGTGCTGCGAATTCACCAGAATTCCGCTGAAGGATTCACAGTGAAGATGCAACGTTGTGCCTTGTCCATCTCTGGACAACCCCTTTGACGTGACGCAGCGTTGATGAATAAGCTGTGCTTTGCGTTTAGCTTTAGAGTAGCGCTTTAGAAATTCGGTGATTACAATTACGATTCGGCGGTTGGGTCCACCCAGTTTAATAACCTTCTTTATACGTGTTCTCTTAACTAGAGGATCTGCGTCTACATTTCATTGAAAACTGTTCTTTATCGACTGAGTATGTATCTTGGAGGCGCTATATAAATGTTCTGAACGAATGAACGAATTCCGCCTTTTTTCTGTTAATTAAAACCTAACAATAGTCCACAGCTGGTATTGACTTGACAGCTTTCTAATTACGCTGGGCTTGTGAGACAATCCACGAGCAGAAGATTGTCTGCTTTCTTGACTTGTGTCGTTTAGACTACGTGGTCTCCATCTGTGATACGCGGTGTAACAGAGGACTTTGGTTTTTATGCTCATCAACAAACTATCGTTTCTATATATATTCTAGGTCTACTTGATATGCAAACTGTCGTTTCTTTATCTATGGGCTACATAATCTAGAAACTGTCGCTTCTATTTATTTTTCAAACTATCACGAAACTGTTCACTTCCGTCGCTCAAGCTCGCTTTGTCGATGTCCTACTGAGACCTACTCAATCTTCTCAGCTATCACCTCATGCCTTAGTTGACATAAGCTCCTCTATTTATTTCACTACAGTTCTGCCCTGACGTCTACTCCGTTTACCTCATTCAACGGGTCGGGGTCATGTCTCAAATACCCTTTTTTATAACCATGTCTATTCCTTCACTTTGCTCCAGTTATAAGAATATGCACCTAGAAAACTAATCGGAGTCGTCTTTCGCTTGTTTACCAATTGCGACCTCTTTTTGGTTATATAATTCGCTAAGCCCTTGTCGTCTTCAAACAGTAAATTTCCATCATCTTAAAACCCATTTAATGGGAATGAGTCTCCGCTTCAAAATTACATCTGGATCAACCGGTGGATTATCTGGGTCTCAGTAAAACTTGGCTCAGACCGTATGAAGCTTTGTCCTTTATTTCGGGCATAAATCCTCTCTCCTTTTCTCTCCTCCTCTCTCCTCTTTTCTCCTAGTTTTTTTTCTCTCTCGGCCTTAGTGGATGAGTTTCTTTCTTCGCAAGTCACAACTAAAAATGGCTCACTTCTCTTCGCCTGTTCTAATCCCAAGTCATTTGGAATCACCTTAGCCTTTCAAAAATATTATTTCGCGCGACTTCAATACGAACACGGCTAATCTGAATACTGTTTCACAAAGCTTTTGGATTACCTGGCGGCTTTTGATCGTATGCAGCGCATCTCGTCGCTAACCATAATTTGGACCATAATACACTTGATCTACTCATAACCCTAACGTCTAACTCTTCTGCCGACAAAGATATAATTATCTGTACCTGAGTTGTATTTATCTGATCATGCGGCCTTTGCTCATTAGGATTACATCTGTCATCATAAGCCACCTTCCACATGCTCTTTCATTAGCTACAGGCATTGAAAACCTATCAATGTTTTAAGGCTTATTTCTGATCCACCTGCACCCTCTAGCCAACTCAGCTGTAATGAGTACACTGTCGATGGGAAGATGAGACGGCGAGAGAGAGAGAGGACTGACCACCCACCATCATATGACGAGGCTAAGAAATTGAAGTCGCTAACACATCATACCTATGGCTGCTTCAGAGCCATCTTGAGGGATTGATCTCTTCTTCATCTTCTGGCTGACCTTTCTTCCTCCGCAATCTGATCATACCTCGCATAGACAGTTAAGAAGCTCGTTTTCCAACTAATCTGAGCGTCATCTGAAACTCAGGACGAGCAAATTCCCATTAATTGCAATTGTATTTACGACAATTTATGCAGCATTTAAAGACGAGCGTGTACCAAAAGTGATTGGAAACCAATGTAGTTCGTCGTTAAAACTTTCAGTCTAATCGTCCAATAATTCAAAGTCCAATTAAGAGTTTAAGTCGAATAGTAATAATAGGCCTAATAATAATACCAACAATAATGACAATTACATGCGTGGGCGCCAATAATGTTGCTAGTCCTGGTAGAACTGAGACAGAGTAGACTGCGCAGTCCGATCCCATTTATCTTCACATATCACAACATGTAGAAGACTTTGTCGTGCTGTTCATCAACTTATCCCAGCATCCAAATCCAAGCACTTTTCTGGCATCATCTCTGAAAACTTATCTGCTCAGACGTTGACAGAGAGTGGATAAGATCTTGCACCGAGACAGATGCAGTCTTTAACCCAATCTTCATTAGCTGCTGTTGTATACTTATCTGTCTTTATTTAGAATGTATATTTATATGTATACATAGATACATAGGACCCATACACATATATAAATTATGTGTATATATAAATATATGAGCCAGAACATTTTCAGTTTTCGGGGAGCTTGGCAAATTAGGTTTGGTCTTTGGAGATCGAATTTTCTGTAACCTGCCAAGACTTCTTTGTGAGATGTGTTTGTAAAGAACATTCAATAAAGGAGAATTCTATCAGAATTAGACGTCGTAGGTCTACTGTCAGTCTCGTGTCTTTTTTCGGCAGAGTGGCTGTATTTTGTGAAAACAGATTTTTGTCGAAGATGTTCTGCTGTTGTTGAAGCCGCAGAGTTTGTCAGGCTTCGGACATTTAGGTTGGAAGGGATTATTTCTCAGGAGTATTGTTCAGTTACCAATAACATGCTTTTACCTGATTAAAACTGAGTTATTTTCATTTCCCACACAACGTCCAATATAGCATGTAATTATTTGTCTTGTTGGTCCAGTGGAATATGAGTCGTGTTTTTAAAATTTTAATTAAGAATATTTATCCGGATGGTATGACGAACATTCGTCATCGATACAGTAGTAGGGCAGCTCCGATCGTTTCTTGTTCATGCAATCTCTCAGCCGACAGAATCGGGTTTTCTAATATTTATTCCGCTGATGACTTTTCATACCTGCTACGTGTCTCCGAGCAGTATAGCAACTCGCTCTTGCTGAACATCACTCAAATAAATCGACTCAAAGCTATTCAGAATGCCCTCACCCGTGCTCTGACTAAACCCCCAAATACCACCACATCACTCCTGCCCTCAAATCACTCCACTGGCCTAAAATACTAGACGAATAGAATATAAAGACCAATCACTAACCTATAATATTATGCACTTCAATCCTCTCAGCCCTCCTATCTCCGTCAGCTGTTCACGGTCCAAACACTCCGCTCAACCCGTTCTTCTTCCGCGCAAACACTTCTCCGCCCTTCCGTCATCTCATCACTGAAATTTGCGAATCGCTCATAGCCATAGCCCACCTTACACGTCTGGCTAAAGACCAATTACTAACCTATAGTTATAGCCATAGCCGACCTTAGCCGTCTGGCTGTCTGCCTGCCTGATCCACTTTGGATCTTGACCTGAAACGATTTGCGCTGACAGTAGACAGTTTGCGCAAAGCATCCTTGAAGTATATTGCTACCAACAATGCTATAGAGTTTGCCGTAATTACAATTAGAATTGCAATTACTTTGGTCCACGCCACCGACTCTTAGCCTACTCCAGTTAAAATAAGTGTATCACTGGGTTCTCCATCACCCCACAGGCTTTCCACCTGAAAAACTGAAGCATCACCTCTTTCATGAATTCCTACCCTAATCCATCCGATCCTCCGCCTTCCAAGCTCACTCGTCCTCAACGAAACCCGCCATAACAGCTGCTCTTCAGCCTCCTCTATTTGGTCTCCCTGGCACCGGACTCTGAGCTCAACTGGACATCTCTGAACATACTCGTAACACAACATAGCGCTCGTGAATAAACTTGTGCCCTGCGCTTAGCTTTAGACCAATGCTTTAGAAATTTCGAGTTTCGATCACAAATACAATCTTGGATTTTCAAAAGTTTTATTCCACTGATGGTTTATAATTTCAAAATGCTTCCAACGACTCATAGCTTACTCCAGCGAACAACTCTGTTTCGCAATTCGTAATTTGATCTTATCATCCCTTGATAGAAGAAGAGCAGTCCCATCAGCTAGCCAGGAGGATGTCTTGGGTATGAAGAGTTTGCGACTTCAGTTTCTTAGCCGCAGCATATGGGGCGGTGGTCAATCCTCTCCCTCGACGTATGGTCTTTCCATCGCAGTGTAGGTCAGTGTACGAATTATAGCTAAGATCTCATCATAAGCATTGCGTAACAAACCACATCGCTTATGCTGTTTTAAAGACTGATGTTTTAGCTCAAATATATCCCTTCGTCAGTCTCTGTCTGTCTGTCTGCCTGTCTGTTTCTCTCTCTGTCTCTCTCTCCCCCTTCGCGCCGACTTCGCGCGTGTCATAGCTTACCCTCTTTTTTAAAAGGCCAACTCTCTCACCCGAGGATCTATAAACCATGGCCCCATATCTATCTACTCGTCAGTTTTATCGCCAAACTCCTGGAAAGGGTTGTTGCGAACCGCTCTAGTAGTCACCGTTCATCAAATAAACTGCGTCTCCTTTTCCAATCTGCCAATCGTAAATATCAAACCACCCTTACTTTCCGCCTCTTTCCCTCTCTGCCTTTCGTTCTGCTTTCCGTCCTTCCGTCTCACTCTTTTCCCACCTATCTCTGTGAGTATGTCTACGTCTCTGTTTATCTCTCTGCGTCTAATTGTATCTGTCTCTCTCTCTGTCTACCTTCTTGCCCCAATCAGAATCTCAATTCTCCCAATATTTCGGGCTGTCTTCTCCCATAACGTCATGTAATCGAGTAATTACGATTTATGTAGCGCCGTGCCTTGTTAATGGCAATAAATCGTTCGACAGGGGGAGCCGGTAATCCCATCTACGGTGGCCGCGAACGGACAGACCGACCGAGAAATACTACGACCGTCGCAAATGATTTCAATATCACGCGACGACGAAAACGCAGACCCTCCACTTTCACATAGATCCATTTCCATTAACCTGCAATGTCAAATTTATTATATATATATATATATATATATATATATATATATATATATATATATATATATATATATATATATATATATATATATATATATATATATATATATATAAAAGAAGAAACTCTGTCTGTCTGTCCCTCACGCGATCTTAGACCGGAATGCATTTCGACAGCTTTCGAGCTTTTCACTTAAAACCTTCACTGCTGTCTCGGGGTGGGCATTACACACCCAGTGTGAGGCTTCGCGTCCACCTTTTGACCGCTTCTATGGTGTCCCGGGCAAAAAACTCTCCAAAATCCGACTTTTTACACATTCGAGTCGACAGCTGTCGAGCTTTTCACTTAAAACCTTCACTGCTGTCTCGGGGTGGGCATTACACACCCAGTGTGAGGCTTCGCGTCCACCTTTTGACCGCTTCTATGGTGTCCCGGGCAAAAAACTCTCCAAAATCCGACTTTTTACACATTCGAGTCGACCTATTTTCAGTCACCAGATGGCGCCACCCGAGAAGATTATTCTCTGTCACCAGGACAGGGTGGTGGTGGTGGTGGTGGTGGTGTGGATTGAAACTTATTACCCCGGGCAACGCCGGGTAAACCAGCTAGTATATGTATATATTTAATATATAGCTTCATATGTTATATAAGTATTTTTCATAAGATATATGAATACATTTCATGTTGTGCACATAATTCATTGATATATGGGTCATTATCCGAAAAGTGCAGAATCGATGTCCCATGCTGGTTTTTTGAGTTTTTTAGATAATTTCTTCAAATTTCTTTTGCCTATCCTTCAAAGAATGAGCAGATTAACATTTGCCATCATTGTTTTAGCTGCTAGATTTTGGAAATTTTGAAAAAAATTACTAAATGTATACAAAATATCATTACCATCCAATGTCCGAGACGGTGTACAATGCATTAAATTAAGCTTTTACGCAAATTTATTCCATTACAACCTGTAACAAAGGTATATTACTTTGATTAATTGGTAGCTAGCATATGCAATAATTAAACATTTAGACTCATTTTCATAATATTTATTTCTTTTTAGACCTATTTAAACTTGTCCATAGAAATAAGCATCATAGCCATCCCAATTTTTGGGAAGCCTATAACTTTTACAGAACGTGCTTACTTACTAAAAGAAAAGCATCAAGAACGAGATATTGTCAACCATTAATGGAATCACACAGATTTGTGTTGAAATTCCTAATATTTTATTTTTAATTTAAGTTTGTGTGTTCCAAATTACAAGAAAAGTAAATTTCTGCTTCATTACCATCTAGTGTTGTATTTCCTGGTTTAGGTAGATTACAACATTGACAACTTGTTTTATTTGTCGCTTTTGTTGAGCTGATTGAAATTACTTATCTGATGGAGTAATTCACGTGAAAATGTTTGACGGCCGTTTTAAATTTCATCATTTTGTCATTACCATTCGCGGTTGTTTTTCATCATTACCATCCGAATTCATCAGATTTCTGCTATTTTCTCATGGCAGTCGCATCTTGTCTCGGATGGTAATGACGCATTGCTCAGAGTGAATTACATGTATTGTTTGTGAATTATTTGATATAAAAATAAATTGCAAGTAATTAGAATTTACTATCAACTCTTAAAATGTTGTTCAACTTGTATCTAATGCATATAATATACAGTTATAGCTAATGCTGCACAGATTTTTTTCTGCAGCTGAAAATTATATTTCTTATTTTAAATAATTAAAAAAAATGTCTTAATTTCTTGACACCAGACTAATATATTGTATGAAGGAAAGGCCTATTGTATTCCTACTTAATGCTGGCATCATCTACTTTTAAGAAATTGCCATTTTATAAGCACCAGAGGAATATTTCAGGTTCCCGCGATTAAATATGATTACACAAAAAGAGCGGATTTCAATGAAAAAAGAGGAGTTTTGACTTTATAATTTATGAAAAAAAAATTAACTTGTGATTAAAAATATAGTGGATTTCTTTCAAATTAGTTAAATTTAACTATGTACATGACTTAAAAAAACACTTGCAACCAATTTTGGGGAAAAATTTTTTTCTGTTTTTCGGAGACGAAATTTTTAACATTTCGGATAATGACCTATATATCTAAACAAGTGCACTTATATGTGTGTGAGTGTGTGTGTCGTGCAAGTTTAGATCAGCATATATAAAATATATCAGTCTATGCAAATGCGACTTACATTCGCATAAATCGCACCTTTTATATATACATACATACATATATACATACATATATACACATATATATATATTCATAAAAGGTATAGCTACAGATTATGAAAATGTACGTATATATATCATACGCAGATAAATATTATATATATATATAAATTAAAAGTGATTTTGCATATATGTACATATAGTATTAAATGTACTTTAAATTCACGTACTTTGTAAAACTCATACTCTTGTAAGAGTAGAGTCGACACCAGCGTCCTTGAACTCGAGACAAAAGCTATCAACTATATTCGTTGTCGAGATTTATATAATCGTTTTGAAAGAGACGCATTTAATATTCGGCTAGGCTATTCGTATAATAATAATAATAGAAGAGAGCGCATTAAAAATAGATGGGACATGAGGTTCGTATGGACAAGTATAGAAGCTCCAAACAAATTTTCTGGATCCCTGAAGGAACAATGAGAAGGGGAAGAGCACGAAGGAATTGGTCGGAGACCATCAGAGACGACTTAAAATGCTTGGGGATGTTGTGGGACGAGACAGGAGGACTGGAGATGGACAGAGATAAGCTGAGTTGCCCGATGTGCATACCTGCACAGGAAGGACTTAAGTAATTAGTAACTGTACGTAGACTGTGCTTTAATACTAGACAATTGTTGTTTATAGGCATTTCATGGCCACATTAGCCTCTCCACTGTAAAGAAAATTCGCTTTTAATGAGCAATAAACCACTATTATAGAGCTAAAAAGAGTCGCGACGGCAAGCTTGAAGGGGATTTCCAGTTTATTGACGTTTTATGGGAAGCGCTAAGTTTTATGGCAATTTCCGGTCTGTGTAAATTTGTGCGAATATGTACAAATTGTGATTCCCGAACAAATTGCGAATTCGTTACATGAAAGTTGCAAAATAATATCACAGAATATAACGGACCATTGTTCAGAATTTCATGATTTATTTGTTTACGTGTAATAAAAGTGAAAAATTATAAAAGCAAATGCGTAACTTTCTGAAACAACCGCATTATTTGCTAAGTCGTCCGAGTTCATTTAGACTGTTCGATGATAAAAAATAGACCAGAGACACGATAGATATTCTAATGCACTGTAACAAAACATTCATGTAGCGCCTTTTTCTGAGAATCAGTTGAAGCAATACATGCTCATTTAGGTTTGAGCTAAGAAAGATACAGCTTATAAGGCCTCACAATTCCGCAGGGGCTTAAACAAATTCAGAATTGTTATGGGTGGGGGGTTAACATTTTATGTGTACTGTATAAATTAGTTAGAACCTTTTTAACCGGCTTGTGTAGCAAGTTCCATCTCGCCTTGGTAAAAGCATTCATTTGAAAATAATTTTACTTTTTCACTTCAAATACCTTGCTATTAAATAATCAAAAGACATATATGTTTTCAAGTTTTTGTGAGACCTTCTGGAGTAATATTTTTAAAAGGGGGCCTCCGAGTTTTTTGGTCGCTTAGGACCTCACGAAGTCTAAATCCGGGACTTATTTCAAGGAAGATTCTTCCAGGAGTACTTTGTGCTTATTATCCTTCCTGCGCCAGTCTGCACATCGGACTTCTCCATTCGTCTCTAACCATCTCCAGTCTTCCAGCCTCGTCCTACGACATCTCCAAGCACCTCGAGTCCTCTCTGATGGTCTCCGGCCAATTCCTCCGTGCTCTTTCCCTTCTCATTGTTCCTTTAGGGATCCAGATGATCTGTTCGGCGCTTCTATCCTTGTCCATACGAACCACATGTCCCATCCATTTTAAGAGGAAAGTTGAGTACCTCAGTTTCGCATTTCCGCGCCTCACTTTCGCATTTCCGAGCCCTACTTTCACATTTCCGAGCCTCAATTCACATTTACGGGCCTCATTTTCGCATTTTCACGCCTCATTTTCGCATTTTCATGCCTCACTTTCCCATTTACTTTGCTCAGTTTCGCATTTCTGTGTGACTGCCCATGTAATAAGGTCCGATATCCAGAACAGCCGAAAATTTACGCTTAATGAATATTTATAGTCGCATAGATTTTAAATATAAATATATCTCTGGAGGCGCGAGAAGATGCGCTGAGCAGGAGGCTGCGCGGAAAAACAGTTGGTCGACGATGTGTAACAATATAAATGTGACGTTCTTTGTGCGATGACATTTCTCAATTCCATCCAATCCATTCCTACAAAGGAAGGTCGACGTCGAGAGAAATGACTGCGCTCTACGATGCACGCAATCGATGGAAGAGGATTGAGAGAGGTGGACGGACAGAGGCGGACGAACGGACAGAGGGAGGGACAGAATGAGACGGAGAGACAGGCGCCAGACAGATGGAGAGACAGACAGAAATAGAGATAGACAAACAAAGAGGTAGACTTTCGGACAAACACGATTACATGACTCTGAAATCCAATGTCTGAGTATTTAGACAGACACACAGGCAGACGGACGGACGGACGGACAGACAGACAGACAAGATTATATGGCTTTAAAACTCTTAGCAGATAATGGGTTTAAAAGCTATAAAATCTTGTTTGTCTGTTCTTATTCAGATATGCCAAATCTGAATACTTAAAAGGGACGGAGGGACGAAGGGACGGATTAATATCTGAATACCTATGCAGACATATATCGCTAGAGAGGTTGCAGACAGACGGATAACAGACAGACTGAGACAGACAGACAGAAAGCGGGCGAGACAGACAGAAAGACAGACGGACAGAAAAACAAACTGACAGGATTATTAGACCCGATGTTCCGAATACTTCGACGGACAGATATGTATATGTAGACAGACAGACAGACAGACAGACAGACAGACAGACAGACAGACAGACAGACAGACAGACAGACAGACAGACAGACAGACAGATAGACAGACAGACAGACTGACTGACTGAGACAGACAGACAGACAGACAGGCGGACAGACGGACTGACGGGATTATTAAACCCGACGTATGAGTATTTAGCCCTCAGGAAGAAGAGACGACTATCTAGATGTTTTGTCTGATTTGACATCCGTTGCCAGGAGATGAGCAGAAGACGGATTTTTCTGTCCTCTTTCGCGCGATTTAATCCGACAACAGATCCAGTGGACTACTTTCTCAGGTGCATAAAAACCCTTCACATTCGCAGGTATCAGGTGTCCTGCTCATCTTCACCCGGTAGTGTCTATAGTTATATTCCTCCCCGCAGCCTGAGACTTTTGGAGGAGGAGTAGGAGGAGGAAGATGAGAAGGAGGAGTCCCTTAAGGCTTAAGCTAACCCTGAGCAGCCATGGGTAAGATGTGTTAGCGACTTCATTTTCTTAGCCTCGGCATATATGGCTAAGGGGTGCAGGTGGTGCAGAAATCTCGAAACAAATTTCTACTTTGGCAGGGTTTAAACCCCCACCTCTCGATTGACAGTCCAGCAGGCTAGCCACTAAACTATTGCATACCCAATATTGCTTAAGAATTATGAACATTGTTGTCGAAAACAATTGAGAAAAAACACAAGTTTGCGCCCGTCTGGAACCTGAGGTCACTTTAACCTGAATCGTCTCTTGCTGACATAGAGGCATCTTGAGTGTCTGGGATTGGTCTTAAATATTTCATTCGTGGTCTCATTATATCAGAAATAATTGACGCTGTTGGAATTTGCTTGTGTCGGGAACATCTTCCACTGGAGTTGGTCCGAATGACGAGGCTAAGCTTAATTCACTTCCGTTATTAAATGACTTCCTGGGTGTTTGTAAAAACTGGACCTTTTCATAATTAATCTCCACGAAGGTCGTAGCATCTCTCGACGTGTGAGTCGTTCGTGTAGATTGTTTCTACGGTTCAGGGTGATGCTGCTACAGATGATGATGACGACGACGATGATGCTATTGATAATGACGATGATGCTACTAATTCGATGATGACGATGATAATGAAGATGATGACGATGATGATGATGATGACGATGATTCAGTTCAGCTTAATCCAGCCGAGTACAAATATCAAGAAACGGGCATTACATTATGATGATGATAATGATGACGATGATGTTGATTATGATTATAATGTTGTTATCATTACTATTATCATTCTGTTAATGATAATGATAATAATAAATTATTATTATTATCGTCATCATCATTATCATTATTGTTATTATTATTATTCCTAATAGGATTAGGCAGCAGAATGGAATGCACTGGAGACCATGACACTGCTACATCGAGGCTTAACGAAAAGTCATATACTCGAAGATCTCAGA
>OY744605.1:86034527-86067027 GCA_963556255.1 Allolobophora icterica | reverse complement strand
CTCCTTCTTCTCCTACTCTCCATTTTTCTCTTCCAACTCATCGTTAACCTACTTCTCACCTTCTCCTATCCTCCTCCTCATCCTAATGTTTCTCCACCTTGTCTTTATTCTCTTCCCTTCTCCTTCTTCATCATCCTCTCTCTTCTTTATCTATCTTCTCTCATCCTTCTCTTCGTCTTCCTCATCCTCTCTCCTCTTCGTCTTTCTTCTCACCCTTCTTTTCATCTACTTCCTCATCCCTTCTCCTCTTCCTGTTTCCATCTTCCTACATTTCCTCCTCCGCCTTCTCTTCCACCAACTTTACCACATCCTTCTCCTCTCCTCCTCCTCCTCCCCCTCCTCCTCTTCTCCTCCTCCTCCTCTTTATTCTTCTCTTCACTTAACCAATCGGCTACTGTTTGTCCCACAAAAGAACTCCAAACGAACGAAATATATTCGGGAATTTAATGGACACCTGTATTTACGTTCATGTGGTCAATAAAATATTCATAACGTTGTTTTTCCCTAGGAAATAAAAACTGGTCAAAATAACTAGACACCTCTTTTAAGTACGACCTTTGCCCTTTAAGAGAAAGCAGAATTGTGTCATTGTTATTCAGTGTTATTAATTTATGTCTATGTATGAAGTTGTTACAATATTGGATGACTAACTAGATAGTGAGACCTGTGCATTTGAAATGTCTGTTAAGAATTTCTTGCTTTTGATATTTCTTGTATGGGACAATTGCTGTGGAATATTATATTGTATAACTTGCATCAAACCATTTTATCAAAAAATGTGTATCATAGACAGTGCCAGATGTACTGCTTTACATGTTGTTAAAGAACGAATGTTAGTGATATTGTAAAGTTCTTTTTTGACACCTTTAAATTCCTTTATTTTCTTTGTATTGTGTACACTTTCAGTTGACGTCAACGGCCTTTGATGTCATAAGACCACGTTAAACTCAGGATGCATCCAATCGATAGCGAATTTTAATCGATTATAATAACACACCTTTTTTAAGTTTGATAATTGCTTTATAAGAACAATCAGCAGCGAGTACAGAAAAACTCCGCCACTGCTCGTACTTTGGCAGTTACAGTCCCAAGCCTGGATTAAGGAGGGCGACGCTATTGATCTTTGTTACAACAGTGTCGTTAAACTTAAGCTACTGCTGCGTACAGAGAAATTTAAAAAGCATTTGTGTATCATGAATTATACCGTAGGAACGGTGAGAACTGTTCAAAAATAATTTCTGCCGACGTCAACGACCTTTGTTGCCTTGAGGTGTCGTTCAACTCTGGATCCTCCTCAACTAAAGGGTAAGAGAAAGAAGAGGATAAAAGAATGTTTACTTTTCGTGGTCTCTGCCATGAAAACTTTTATCCACTTTAAGTGTGTGCAAATCACAAGGTTTCTCTTTCTCTCCTCCCTCCATCCAAACGTTCTTACTTTAGTCTGTTCGTCCATTCATCCGTCTGTCTGTCCGCTTGTTTGGCTCTTTGCCTGCCTTCTTGTCTTGTTGTATAACTGACTGCTTTGGAGCAATGAATTTAGACGTCACGTGGACCGGAAATGAGAAACTGCTCTCGAAAGAAGTGGGACGAATCGGAAATCTCTCTTCGAAAGAAATATACTAACTATATATACCAATGCAAAAGCATATATACGCATATATTTACACGTATAAATTATATATTTATTAATATACAACTTAGATCCTAGATGTGCATTAGCTGACATACATATAAAATATATTGAATATATAAAATAATTAATAGTGCCTAGAGTGTATATTTAGAACACGTAATATATACACATGCTCAAAATACATATGATATCTATATATAGAATAGGCCCTATAATAACTAATGTGTGTGTGTGTGTGTGTGTGTGTGTGTGTGTGTGTGTGTGTGTGTGTGTGTGTGTGTGTGTGTGTGTGTGTGTGTGTGTGTGTGTGTGTGTGTGTGTGTGTGTGTGTGTGTGTGTGTGTGTGTGTGTGTGTGTGTGTGTGTGTGTGTGTGTGTGTGTGTGTGTGTGTGTGTGTGTGTGTGTGTGTGTGTGTGTGTGTGTGTGTGTGTGTGTGTGTGTGTGTGTGTGTGTGTGTGTGTGTGTGTGTGTGTGTGTGTGTGTGTGTGTGTGTGTGTGTGTGTGTGTGTGTGTGTGTGTGTGTGTGTGTGTGTGTGTGTGTGTGTGTGTGTGTGTGTGTGTGTGTGTGTGTGTGTGTGTGTGTGTGTGTGTGTGTGTGTGTGTGTGTGTGCCCGGTACCGGTGAATATACAGTTAGTAAATAATTATATAAATATATGGGATCTGATCGTGCACCATGGCAGCCAGCGTTGTATGCGTCTACCTTAACTTACAAAACGATCGGTTATAATGGATTGAAAAAGTTCACTGGCTTCTTATGTCGCAGAACTACACTTATAAAACATGATTAGTTTTGCGAATAGACGTGATTAAGTAAAATTCGTTCTTTCAAATTTAGAGGTGTCTAAGCGCAGCTTGGTAATTTCATAATAAATTAGTATCATCAACAAATTCAATTAGATTGTTTTCAACAATCACAATTTGAATGTTTAATACATTATTTATGAGGCGCCAGTTTTAACTTTAACCAACATTTAGCAGCTTCAAACGATAAATGTATAATAATTATGGTGTAGTTCTGCTTTTCCCAGAATACCTGTGCGTTTCTTTTCCCAGGTTCAATGCGTCGCTGTTTCAATTCGAAGTTTTTTTTATCTGGTTCTTCGGATTGTACAATTCGCCTGTGCAACGCCTTAACCTCTGACGAACTTTTCGGCCTATCTGGATGTCTTTGAATGCGACTAAAAGGTGTAATTGACACTGGCTGCCACAAGATATCGCTAGACTCTAAAACCGATGCGCTCATAGACACCTTTTAATCGCTTATAACCGAAGCTATATATTTCACAATCGCGTCTGCTCGTTAGCTGCCATGACAAAAACTTTTAGCAGTAAAAACTGGTTGTTTGGAAACCAGTGTTATTTTCGTTTCTAAAATCATTGTAGTTTTAGTTTCTATTTCTGTCAGGTGTCAATCATTTCTATTTAGTTTCAGTTTTAGTTTTTCATTTTTCAATCATTTTCGTTTCTATTTCGTTTCTATTCCTGAAATCATTTTAGTTTTAGTTTAGTTTCAGTTTCTCACAACCAAATCATTTTAGTTTTCGTTTTTCAAATCATTTAGTTTTAGTTTTTGTTTTTCACATAATTTTACTTTGAATGTAAGTTCTGAAAAAGTAGGTTAGCATACCTTTAATGACGAAGAAATTACTTGAGACCCTTATTAGCGGGACTTAGGTCCTTTCAAGTGCCCCAATTGTGCCCATCCGAGTATTCATAGTGTAAGACGATTTATGTAGGCCTATAACTTGTACTGTAGACGTTTTGATGGACCAATAAACTGGTGGTTATGGTTATGGTTATGGTTATGATAAAGTTGGTTATAGACTCTAGTCGCTTTATATATTCTGTAGAATCAGTCGTGTATGAGGTTCTTTTCTTGAAATGCAGGCATCCAGGGTCTATATTGACGGGCTCTCCCTATCCTCCACTTTACGCTTAAACTGTGTTTTCTTGTTCCTATCTTCCTTTGAATTTAAGAGTGTGTGACCCTCGGCATGGTTATGACTTAAGTGTGTTTTAAGATTTGTTGGATTTTTACCTTTCAATCAAAAATTACAAAACGTATTTCTTAGTGTCATTACTATATTTTCAAATACTAAAGTAAGGGTGTGCAGCCAAAAGACGGATGCGGAAAAAGTAGCGAGTATGATGCGTAAATTGCGTAGTTACGTACCAGCTATGCGAACCCCACACGGCTCTCCTTTGTCATTCAGAACTGCACATCGGCATTTGCCGTTATCTTCTTCATAGGCCCTATATAAAGTATTCCCATACAATACTTTCGCGTCTCCTACCGGATAAAAGCTTTACTAGACTCATTATTAATAACAAATTTCGTAAACATGCACCGACAGTTTGACAGAAATTTTAGACCACAAACAGGAAATTGTATCCTGACAATAATTTTAGACATGTAGACATGCGCCGTTCAACTGTCGCGCCTATTATTTAATAAAAGAGATGGGCCGCCTTGGTTGGATTTTCATTTTCTAATCTCGTTTTTAATAAAATACATGGTTGGATTTTCAATACTTCTCGTTCCAAAAATCATTTTCGTTTTAGTTTTTATTAGTTTTACATCCATTCTTTTTCGTTTTTATTTAGTTTTCGTTTCCAAAATCTTTTTCGTTTTCGTTTTTATTTCGTTTCCATTTCTAAAATCTTTTTCGTTTTAGTTTTCGTTTTCGTTAACGATTGACTTTTCTTTTTCGTTTTCGTTTCGTTTTCGTTAACGATAATATCACTGTTGGAAACTCGAAAGAATTGGCAAGATAAGGTCTATTTTTAAACCTAAAAGTTACTAAACCGAAGACAGCGCTGCAGCTGCGGGTTCAGTGACTGCGCATGTCATCCGCCATGTCGATAGTTGATCCCCTTTTACGTCATTTCGACGGATTTTTAATCCATTTTTGTTTGCAAATCGCATTGGCCCATGTGACTGCACCAGTCCCATCCTTCTGATTGCTCGTAAGCAGAAAAGTGAACACTGTCACCTGTCGGCGCTCTACTCTATCGGCGCAACTTGGTCCAAAGACTTTGAACATCCATGCCATCTATCGATGGGAATAGGTTGGTTGGTTCCACGTGTGTGCGTGGGCCCTCTACTGGTCACTCTTCGAGCTTACTTTGTATTGCTTTTATAACTGATGTACTATCTTCGTTCGTAATGACATTTAGCATCATATAGACTGCGCAGAAAGCTTCTCTGACTTACATTACATTGTACTGATTAGTTCCTCATTGGTGCTATATAAATTTACTTAATAAATAAATAATAAATAAAATATTTCGAAAAATTATAGCCAAAAAGTCTAGATATAGGTAGGCCTTTGCATTGCGGAGCCTGGCTCTCTGTCTCTGTCTCTATCTGTCTCTATCTGTCTGTCTGTCTGTCTGTCTGTCAGTCTGTCTGTCTGTCTGTCTCTTTCTCTCTGGGTCTCCCCCTCTCCCTCTGGGTCTCTCCGTCTGTGTGTCTGTCTCTCTGCATCCGTGTCTCTCTGTCTGTCTGTCTGTCTGTCTGTCTCTCTCTCTCTCTATATATATATATATATATATATATATATATATACATATATATATATGTATATGAAGTACATCTATAATTATGTCTTGTTCCCGCTTATGATGGCCTATCCCAACCTATTATGATTTTTTCAAGCCTATTGTAACCTACGCTGGCCTGTCCTGACATAGTCTAGTAATAATGACAACAATTTAGCATATCCTGACCTATTCAGAGCTATGCTGGTATTATATCCTGCCATCCAGACCTGTTCCGTCTCATGATGGCTCATCCTTCATTATTCTGCTCTATCAGTATATTCTGACATATCTTGCATATCCTGACCTAGAATTGCCTATCCTTAAACATTCTAGCATGCACTGGCCTGTTGAAACAATAGGGTACAATACAACCAATGATTTATAGCGCGCTTATACAAGAAAAGTCTAGCACCAGAGAGCGTTGGACTGCATTCCTAGTCACAGTAGAAGATGAGTTTTTAATATTTGTTTAAATTGAGCAACAGATGTGCGTCGACACACTGTAGTTGGAAGACTGTTCCATTCTGTAGGTCCTGTGACCGATAATTACCAATTCGATCCTATTCTCTTTCACGCCAAATGGCAGTTACGTTCGATCCAAGCTAAACTGACAGCTGATCAAAAGGCTTCTGCTGTTGTCTTACGACGAATCCTTATACCGTTGCTCAAAACTCGTTTTTGGGCTTCGTACGATGTCACGCCTTAAGGAACGTTCTATTTTTAACTTCAAAGAAACCGAGAAGCACGCAATCGGGCGGAACATAAATTTCATCAATTTCCAATCTCACTGCGCGTACGAAAATAGTCCCCATCGGGAAGCGGCTCTACGACTGTTTGGGATGGACAGGGTAGCCGGATAGCTTTAATCGCTCTCTTTAGACACCATTATATCATTAATTGCCAATTTCACAGAAACTCAACGTTGTTTTGCTAGAATTTCGGTTTACGATAACAAAGAAAATGAAATTCCTGTTTTTTGTCTTGCCAATCGATTCGAGTCTAGATTGAAAAAAACATCCGTGATTGACGGCATCAACCACAGCGCAGGCGTCCGCTGTTAAAAAAGCGAGTACGAAAATAGTCCCCAACAGAAAGCAGTTCTATGACTGTTGCGGTGGGACATAGTAGCCCATTGCTTAATGCGCTCTCTTTATACACCCTTAAATCGCTGCCGCCTTTGCTATATAGTCGTAGGATTACGAAGCTAGAATATTCAAATTGTTACAACTTAGAATTGGTCTGTAATGAAGCGGTAACCGTTATATTATTTCATAGGAATGGTGAGAACTGAGCACTGATCAAAATAATTTCCGTGGACGTGAACGGCCTTTGTTGCCACAAGGTGTCTTTTAAACTCTCGATCCATCTATCATTAGATTATTCAATCTAATTCCAAAGCCTTTTTAAGCGAGACAGTCGACCTAACCAGCCACTGCTCGTATTCTGGCAGTGCCAGTCCCAAGATTTGATAAATGAGGAGGGCGACACTAATAATCTTTGTTATCACAGAGTGTCGTTAAACTGAAACTACTACTATGTAATAAACTTTTTCACTGTCCGTACTCTGCTAGTGCCAGTCCCAAGTCTGGATAAAGAAGGAGGGCGACGCTAATCATCTATGTTATAAATGAGTGTCGTTAAACAGCTAATCATTATGTTATACGGACTGTACAATCTGTTCGAAACAATTACACACCTGTTTTATGTGTAAGACTCTCCTATAAGAGAAAGCAGAAGGCCGTCCGCTATTATTGAGCAATATGGAAACTGTCGTTAAGGCATTTCGTGTCATAAGATAACGTTAAACATTTGAATAATAAAAAGTAAGTAATGTGTTGTCATAGTAACGACGTCAAGAACTGTTCAAAATAATTTCTGTTGACGTAAACAGCCTCTGTAGCCATAAGATGTCGTTAAACTCTAATCCATCAAATTGTTCCAAGCGCTCTTTTTAAACACCCCTAACATGTCAACAGGCAATTATATATATATATATATATATATATATATATATATATATATATATATATATATATATATATATATATATATATACACTGTGTCCCGATGAAAAGTGGACCCCAAGAGAGAGTGTCATAACTCGGTCAAAACTTTTAGCATTTGCCTGAAATTTTAAAAACAACAACAATAGCCATATTACAACCAAATCCTAAAGCCGTTTGGAAATGTTGCCGAGTTTGTCAAGTTTGTGAATGTTTGAGGAGACGCAGCCCTGAAAATGGGAAGTTTCCAACATACAAGAGCCATAAGGAAGTGAAGTTCAGCTACAGCTGGTGTTCAAAATGTCCTTTTTGTTCACGGACACACGACCGAAGACGTGGACGCCACTGTTTGCCACATATATATATATATATATATATATATATATATATATATATATATATATATATATATATATATATATATATGTATGGAAAAAAGGATAGACGATTGGTCCATCTAGCTTATCAGCTAAAATGTCGTTTCGGTGTCAACGACCTTTTTTTGCCATCAGATAAGCCTTTCGTTAAGCTGATTGTTGAGAGCGCTATTTTTTAGACACATTTAATTGAGTGGGTGTTGAGTGGGTGTATAATGTATTTGATAATATTATATATAGTGCGACAAGGTTGGTTAGTGTGCTCACCGTGTAACTAGGAGAGTGTGAGTTCGAAGCCAAATGAATTTCCTCCTCTAAGTTGCTCACTGTATAGCGACCTTTAGAAAGGCCTTTACTCGCAATTGCTCAGCACCAGTGATTGATGCATGGACATTAAATAGCGGCGCTTAATAAATGCATAATAATAAAAAAAAACACTGCGCGAACGAAAAATAGTCCCCAGAGGGAAGTAGTTCCACGCCCGCTTGACAAGAAGCGCGCTGACAGCGGGGAACCAGCGTAATTGGAGTTATGGCTGGAAATATCGTTTAATATCAATTCAGATATATCGCCGCCGGGAATTTCGTGTTGGGTCGACGCGCAAGATGCGATGATTGCGACCGAGGCCTCGATTTGCTGGAGCGTAGACTGAGGGCGATGTTGTCCGCTCTTATTAGCCATACTATGAGATCCTGACGAGATTTCATTAGACGGTGGAAAGGAGGAAGGAGGCTGTGGTCGAGAGCGACCGTTTCAACAGACGTTGCTCCCGTCAACAACAGTAGCAACAACCACGGCGACAGCAACACATCATCTTCATCATCAGCAACAACTACTGTTGACGCCACTTAAAGTGCCGCGGATAAGTGCATAATTTGGTTATGTGCATAGCCGACTATATATAGGCCAGTAATACATTGCTCTGTGGAAATCAACGCCTCTTAATAATGTGTATACGTAGCTACAGAGAGTTCGCCTGTGGAGGGTAAACGACTGAGGCTGTCGAGTTATCTGTCTTAGATGCACTGTTACGAGCATAGGTTCAACGCAGTCCCCGAGGCTATGCACTGTAAGCGGCATCGACTGTACATACGTAATATGTACACACATACAAGCCCACATGCATACATACATATGAACATATGTACATACATACACACATACATGCATACTCACATGCATACATGCACACATACATGCATACTCACATGCATACATACATACATACATACATACATACATACATACATACATACATACATACATACATACATACATACATACATACATACATACATACATACATACATACATACATACATACATACATACATACATACATACATATCATTGACATCATCATCATCATCGTCGTCGTAGTCGTCGTAGTCGTCATTATCATCACCACCACCATCATTAGGAACAGAATCAAAAGCAGCAGCATCATTCTATAACAATAAAAAATACCATCGTCATAATCCACGAACTGAAATTGTCTCGCAAGACCAACTTCCAAAAATCATTCTGAACATCATTGAAACACAGAAACTCATTAATATAAGGTTTAATGAGCTGTAATATGCCAAACTAATTTCTGTCGACGTCAACAACCTTTGTTGCTATAAGACTGATGTCGTTAAACTCTGGATCAATCCAATAACAACTCGCTTCACTCATCCCTAGGATCCCAGTTATACGTCGGATGCAACCACATACATACGCACACTGTATACATTCATACTTGATTAGATACAACTAACATAGATACGTACATAGATACAAACATACATTGTCGCGGTCGACTCCTTCGATCGCAACGACGAACCAACGAAGGAACTATTAAAAGATCTTTAATTAAAAATAAAGTCGATTAAGTGTAAAGTAAGTCAACTCGTCTATCAAATATCACAATCGTAGACAGCACACAGGTTGGCTGGTCTCGATTGAACGTCATACGATCAATGTTTCAACGTTTACAAATCTTCGTCAAAAGGCCCTTAATGTACATCAGGTCTATCTTATATAGAGTTCTCCCGGATTCCAGAACGTTCTGTGACGTCACTGTACTTTTCCCTGGAAAGTCCTACTGAACACGTATATCCTTGTTGCATGCAACGAATTAATGTTGACAGCTTGCTGCAGAATTTTCCGTGCGTTGTAAACAAGCTTGTTGACGCGTCGGTTTTCTTCCCTTGATGCATGCACCCGCGTAGACCACGACATTCCCTCCGCCCTCAGATGATGACACGTCTTCAGCACCATCTCGAACGGGTCATCACAATCAAGCCGGGCCTCCAGACTCCATCTCGACACAGCATATACAAACAAAACAAAACACATCAGTTAGTCAATTTATCTATACAATTTGCGGGCTCGATCCTTGTGTGTCGGGCCATTTCCCCCCTTCACCATCCGAGTCACAACCGAGAGAGGAAATCAGCCACCGTGTTCTGACGTCCAGGACGATATCGAAAGTCCACGTTAAACTCTTGCAATGCTAACGCCCAACGAGTCAGTTTCGCACTCTTAGGGCTTGCATCTGTGAGATAAGACAAAGGATTATGATCTGAATAAATGATTATCTTTGATAAGAATATCCATGACTTGAATCGTTTAAGTGCCCAAATTACTGCGAAAGCCTCTCTCTCAATTGTAGACCAATGCATCTGTGTATCTGTAAGTTTAAGGCTAGCAAAAGCAATTGGTTTTTCTTGACCTTCTTCGGTCCACTGAAACAAGCAACACCCGACCGCGGTGGCACTTGGGTCAACACTTAAACCAAATTCCTTAGTGAAATCAATGGTATGCAACTGTGTAGCTTTACTGAGATCATCCTTTAACTTATCTAGTGCTTCTTGATGCTTTTGCTCCCAAGGCACCTTCGTAGGTATGTTGTCTCGTGTCAAATCAGTTATTATCCGTGCTTTTTCAGCTAAAGCAGGTATAAAATTTCGAAAGTAACTGAAAAAACCCATAACCTTTCTAACTTCTTTCTTTGTTGTTGGAGGATGGATATCATTGATCGTGGCGATCTTACCTGGATCAGGTTCAATACAACCTGACCCTACTATACCAAATTCTTCATCTTGATCAACAATTACTGAACAGCTATTGATCATCGCTTGTTCGAGTCGTTCATGGTATCGCTTGATCTTATTTGCGTGTAAATGTCTTTGTTTTCCCTCTATTTCTACTATATAAGAATATGGGGATTTAACCTTGACTACGGTAGCAGGTCCTTGCCATCGACTATAAAATTTAGAACTACCAAAATCTGGTGCTAATACTGCTACTTTATCTCCAACTTCGTATTTTCTGTCAGTACTACGCAAGTTATAATAATCTGCATACCGCTTGGTTTCTATATCACTATAGTAATCTGCATAAACTTTCGCGAATTCGAGGTTTTCCTTCAGTGATTGGAGATACTCTTCGGGTGATTTACCTAAGTTAAGAGGTACTTTTCGTTCGCCAGCCCACGATTCCTTCAACACACTAAGTGGACCCCGAGGAAGAGTTCCATAAACCATAGTGAATGGCGAAATATGAGTCGTGCCTGAAGGTTTTTCTCTAAGGCTCCACAGAACAAACGGTAACAATTGGTGCCATCCACGAGGATCAGATTGAGCAAGCTTAAAGATCATGGTTTTCAAGCTTTGGTTGCATCTTTCAACCAATCCAGCTGCCTCAGGATGTCCAGGGGTATTAAATCTGGGACTACAACCCATTCGCCGCAAGAATTCTTTCGTCAAACGACTGGTAAAGTTGGTACCACAATCAGAACTGATGATCCTTGGAATAGAAAAAGTTGTAAAAACTTGCAACAGAGCTTCACAAACTCCCTTTGCATTCAGCGATCTAAGAGGATACGCCATCGGCCAACGAGAAAATTTATCCACCAGAACCAGAGCATAATTGTACTGGGGTTTCGATTTGTTGGATTCTCCAGTCACTACCATAGGGCCAATACAATCCATATTTAGATGGTTAAAACAGAGTTCATCCGCCCTCGGAATAGGAGTGATCGGGACTCGATCTGCCACTTTAACTGGAGTTCTTAGTTGACAAATTTGACAAGACGCACAATATTCGCGAATCCTCTCATCCATTCTTGGAAACCAAAAGTTTAATTTGATCCTGGCTCTCGTTGCCTTAAAAGCCATGTGCCCAGCACATGGGGCATCGTGTGCTACTCGCAAGACAACCTCGATTCTATCTTCCGGTAAACATAATTGATTAACCTTATGTCCCATAATTTCCCCTTTGTGGTACAGGAGGTTATTATCTATAAAGAAATTATTTTTATTCTGTCTCGCTTGTTGCCAGCAAGATATAAGATTGTGACAATTCTGTTGCTCACGCAATAAAGTATCATTATTCGCTACTCCCTCATCAGACTTGAACTCTGTTGACTCAACATCAAGAAAATTATCTGAATCATCAACTAGTTGCTCCTGAGAATATTCATTCACTTCTGACGGCAAGGATTCGTTGCTGTTACTTTTCTCGATATAAACTCCTAAGTTATCTTCTTCTGCCCCTTTATTTATTTGTACACATCGATCTACGCCAGCTACCATCACTACATATTGCGAACTATCCCTTAATAGGTCCACAACATGGGGTGTCAAAATAACCCGTTCATTTAGTTCAGGGACTACAGCGAACATGACGCACAAAGATGGCGCAATGTTCGTCGTTCCTTCCATTGAATTAGCTAATTTCATTTGTAGGTATACTACATCTGCCTTACATCCTTCTCCCTGAAAACCAATTATATTAATCCGTTTAATCACGGGTAAGTTTAGTGACTCAATTAATTTCTTATCAATACAACAAATTTCTGCTCCTGAATCAGATAATGCTGGCTGAGAAGGGAGATCTTCAATCTGTACATTGATATACGACCTCTCGTGTAATCCATCAATACTATTCTCGTATACCCTTACAGCAGTTTCCAACCCTATTGGTTTAGAATTATCCAATAAATTCCCTTGCTTTACCTGTTCAGGTATCTCATGCAACACGTTGACCTTCTCAACAAATAAGTCGGTCACTTCTTCAGTTGGGTTCCCAGATATACAAGTACTCACCTTTTTAGAACTTGGTTTGGTCTGGCACTCCCTTGCCCTATGACCCTTCTGATGACATAGGAAACAGAGACCCTTTACCTTGGCCTCCTCCTGAGACACCCTCGCACCTATCTTGGCTTCACCCCTTATTTCCGGTTTGGGAGACTTGGGTTGAGCTGTCTGGTTATTGACTTGAACATGTGGTTGACCTCTCGTCCAATTGTTATACTTCGGTGTCGGATGACTACGGCATACTAAGTCATTCCCACCATCATGCGACGCTACATAAATGTCAGCCGCATTAGCTATGTCTTCACAGCTCAACCACTCCTCTTTTTCTTGGGCCAAGATATAATCTAAACAAGCCTTCGACAAGGACTCCTTAAGCCGATCCGCAACCAATAAACTTACAAGTTTATCAAACTCATCAGTTATCTTTCTACTTTTCAAATAATACATAAGAGCCACACGCAATTTGGATGAATAGATCGTAAATGATTCGTCCGATGCTTTGTGCAACGACCAAAATCGGGCTCTAAGATTTGAAGGGCTTATCTTAAACTCCCTTAGCAAAAACTCCTTCAGGAATTTGTAGTCATGGAGCTGTGCCTCAGTAAGGCGCATGGTTAATGCCTTAGCTCTTTCACTTAAAATGGCTAGCAATAATTTTGCTCTAACATCTTCATCCACCTCATACACATTAAACAAACCATCCAAGTGATCAAAGAAACCTGGAATTTCTATAGGGTCGGAAGGAAATTTCCAAAGAATATTCTTGAGGGCATCACTATAACGCTTAGTACGACTTGCTAAAGAATCTCTAACATTTCGTTCTTCCTGCTTTTCCTTCCTCTCCCTTTCTTCTTTCTCTTTCCGTTCCTTCTTTTCTCTTTCTTCTTTCTCTTTCCGTTCCTTCTTTTCTTCCTCTCTCCTCTTTTCCTCCCTTTCTTCCTTCTCCTTCCGTTCCTCCCTCTCTCTTTCTTCCTTCTCCTTCCGTTCCTCCCTTTCTCTTTCTTCCTTCTCCCTTTGTTCTTTCTTTTCTTCCTCTCTCCTCTTTTCCTCCCTTTCTTCCTTCTCCTTCCGTTCCTCCCTTTGTTCTTCATATTTGCGGATTTCGAACTCCAGACGGCGCTTCTGCAGCTCGTAATCCACTCCTGTTGGAGATATTGGACTACCCTTAAATTCCTCTTCCTCTTTTCCAATCTCCATGGCCCATTCTTCCATTAATTGATTTCGATCCCATGACATAACATCATCTTCGTCCCTTCCTGCCTTCATAAGATACACCCTAAGGCGCTCAGACGACATTTTGCGAATATTCGCTTGCATCTCTGTTGTCAACGCTTCCATTTTTACAAACAGTCAGTCAACAACAATCAACAAAAAAAACAGACACCACGCGGCAAACCCGCCACACAAAAGGAAAATTCCACAACCCAAAGTGCAACTATGCAGTATCCAAAGAAGTACACTCGCCAAGTACACAAAAGCTATACAAGCTCACGCAAGTCTGGCCTCGATCACAACAATGGATCAAATTGCAAAGAAATAATCAGCAGATATTGAAAGAGAACTAATGGCTGCCTCCCACTCGGCTGCAACTCCACTCTCTTTTCTCCTTCTCAGCCACGACAACACCTAGGATCTTACCCGTATGTTGACTGCTGTCTTCTGCTGTCTCAGCCGAACGACGTACTTCGTCCGTCCGACTGTCGTATGCCGATTCACCCGTCTCCCACGGTAGAAAGGCGTCTCGATCCGCTCGCTGTCTGGAACAGACCGTCTCTTGATCCTCCGGGTTGACTCCTTCCTCCGCCGGCTCGCGTCTTCTTCACCGGATCCAACACCGATGATCCCACTTCTGACACCAATAATGTCGCGGTCGACTCCTTCGATCGCAACGACGAACCAACGAAGGAACTATTAAAAGATCTTTATTTAAAAATAAAGTCGATTAAGTGTAAAGTAAGTCAACTCGTCTATCAAATATCACAATCGTAGACAGCACACAGGTTGGCTGGTCTCGATTGAACGTCATACGATCAATGTTTCAACGTTTACAAATCTTCGTCAAAAGGCCCTTAATGTACATCAGGTCTATCTTATATAGAGTTCTCCCGGATTCCAGAACGTTCTGTGACGTCACTGTACTTTTCCCTGGAAAGTCCTACTGAACACGTATATCCTTGTTGCATGCAACGAATTAATGTTGACAGCTTGCTGCAGAATTTTCCGTGCGTTGTAAACAAGCTTGTTGACGCGTCGGTTTTCTTCCCTTGATGCATGCACCCGCGTAGACCACGACATACATATACAAATGCATACACACACATACATACATAAACACATACACACATACATACACACATACGTACATACACACACATACATATATACATACGCACATACATAGGCCTACATACATACATACATACATACATACATACATACATACATACATACATACGTATATATACATGTTGATCTTCGCAAGTCTGAGCTGCCATCGTCTGACGTCGTCGAGAGTGACAGACAGACAGACAGACAGACAGACAGACAGACAGACAGACAGACAGACAGACAGACAGACAGACAGACAGACAGACAGAGACAGACAGAGACAGACAGGCAGAGAGAGATTTAGTAACAAGAATCGTAAATCTCCGTCAATCCGTCCAATCGATCGTTGATCATAAATCTTCTCCCCATACAAAGAATCCGCCGACATAAAGACGTCGTTCACCTTTAGCCCAACGTTCGCTGCCTCAAAAGACAACCTGGTCGTTAAGTCCCGGGGACAAAACCCTCCATCGGCCACACAACGCATGACCAAAAGACTGCTGTCATTCATTGACGGTTTAGCCGCTTGTTTATTGCGAACGTGGGACAGGTGAAACGTCGGCTGCAAAACACGCATTGCTTGTCTACGAGGCCCAGAAAAAGACCGACGCAAAAGCTTGATAGACTGTTGTGGAATATATACGGCTGAGATGCGTGACTTATGGAATACGTTCGGGATTTCCATGAGAGTTGTTGGCATCTTTGGGAAGTTCTCGAAAGAGATTTGTCAGAGTCTGAGTAAGAGACTTGTGGAAAACATTAAGGATTTCCCTAAGGGTTTTGCATAGCTGGGAAGTTCTGTTGAAAGATTGCCGTAGTTTTAGAAAGTGATTTCTTCAATGCCCTAAATTGGATTTCTAAATAAGACTTTGCATACTTTGGAAATTATTTTAAGAGATTTACTGTATTTTTAATGAGTATCATCTGGAACATCCGAAAGATATCCATAAGATTTTACATACCTCGAACGTTCTTTTGAGAGATTTCCTATAGTTTTAAAACTGATTTCTAGAATACCTAAGATATTTCCCAATAAATGTGAGCATACCTGGGAGTTTCTCTTTAAAAATGTAACATAGTTTGAATAAGCGACTTTCGCAACACTTAATGGTATCCATTTCTATAAATTCGGAATTTTATTTTAAGACATTTATCGTACTTATAATAGGCCTAAGTGAGATCTGGAATACATAAGCGATTTCCACAAACGAAACTTGCAAACTTGCATCTATGTATGTTCAAATGTATATATATATATTACATATATATATATATATATATATATATATATATATATATATATATATATATATATATATATATATATACATTGTGGCTGTGGCTGCCCCCATGACCTGGAATGGGCTTCCTACCAAGCTCCGTCAATTACCGATTGGTCATTTCACCCTGTTTCTTACTGTCCTCAAAACTGCGTTATTTGACCGTGGTTGGGCTGGGAGTGCTCCTGAGTAGGCAATCTTGAAGGGGCGCTATATAAAACTACTTTAATAATACATATAAATGTCTCTATGTATATAAATAGTTGCATGTATATATGTAAATACGAATGAATGTATATAGGTATGTATGTATGCATGTACGTATAGAAATATATGAACATGCATACGTATCTAAAATATATTCGTGTATAATAATAATAATAATAATAATAATATTTATTCTTTAATTAAGCGCCTGCAAACGCACTGCGCTGTACAAGTACATGTTATGCGATAAATCTTAACTACTAACAGCCTGCAATACACGGCGCAAATTGTATTTATTGTTGTACATATTTCATCGTCTATATATGTACGTATATATGTATGTATTTATATATGAATACATATGTTTTAGTACCTATGTATTTATGCATGTTTGCATTTGTGCAGGTATATATGTATTTCCATTTTTAACCCTCAGGCTACCAAGGTTTTTTTGCGACATCGGCTACCAAGGGGGGGGTGGTTACCACCCCACCCCGGAATTTCGTGTTTGGTTTAAGATATCATATCATGTAATACAGCATTTGATTCAGCATTCATTTCTGAAAAGAATGGTATATTTAGTTGTAAAATATATGAATGCATCTCGAAATTATATAGTTTTTAACAAAGGCACCGGTCCATTTAACGATATCTGATATTATCGCACACAATTTGTACTATTGATCAATTAATATTATGACGTAAGGCCCTACATCGACACGCAAGACTGATATATATATATATATATATATATATATATATATATATATATATATATATGCACACACATTATTACCGGTATATGTGTGTGTATATATATATGCCCATAGACAATTACGATTGTTACGTAAATACCTGGACAAAAATATATAAATGATGTGGGTTTTGAAAATGAACTATGTATCCAAGAATATTCTAAATATAATAAATATAATGAGGCTTAATTTTCAACAATACAAACTATTCCAAAGTCTGTTTTAGTTACAGGCAAAACCTAAAGGTGTGCAGCTATATCAACATGAAACAAGAAATTATGTAATTTTTCCCGGCAGTCAAATACGTCAGTGGTCCTTGCAGTTGTTGCAAGTTACTTTCATTGTTTTGTGCGAATGCTTCCTGCAAACCGGCTTCTTGAACACTTCACAGCACTACTTTACTCTGTTAGCATTCTGCTTCAACTGTTTATAGCCCTTCCCCATACCCAACCATATCGGTTTACGTTGTGATATTGCATCAGTGATTTTCACACTGAAAAAGCGTATTATTATTCATTATGATCACTTCCGGTTATCAAAAGACAAATAACTAAGCAAGTAAATATAACCCTAAATTCCCTCTAAAGAATGGCATAGTTGTTTCTCTTCCAGAAAGAATAATGAATACCTTTATAGTCGACAACAGCTAACAGCTGACGAGAGAAATTCCTGATTTCATAAGTGGTACCTAGGCTATATCGGGTATAACTTTTTTATGGCGTGGGATATCATCATGACTTTTACCTCAAAATTTGCGCAAATGGACCCCCTACAGCTACCTAAAATGTCAAAATTATATTCCATGTGCAAAAAAAAGTTTTTCCAGAAAAACGTAGGGGGGGGGTGGTAACCACCCCCCCCTTGGTAGCCCGAGGGTTAAGTATGAAAATCCCTTGGTGAGCTCCATCTCCAATATCTCGTTGCTAATTACATCGCTGAATTTTCAAGCGGTTCGGAAATTTTTCCGTTGGTTGCAGCAATCTCTAGGGACTGATTTGTTCTTTTATAGCTTTGATATAATTGCTTATCAAAGTAAACGGTTTACCTGGGCAAAGGTATCGCTTTATCTTCTTTGATGTTCCATCGGAACAAAGGCTTTGATGATGCCACCGTCCTTTTAAGTCTCTCGTCAACTTTTTCTTTGAAACAATTACAGGGAAGCCCGTAACGACAGAGAAACAATTAATGTCGGGGAGCATTAAAGATAGCACATAATTACAAATGAAGAGATGAAGAGTATAGCTTAAGCTAGCCTAAGAGACAAACTCGGTTGCGATGTGTTCGCGACTTCATTTTTCTTAGTCTCGGCATATGACTGCAGGTGTAAGTAACTAAGTATTTTCTTTATTAACCAGTTGCTTATTGCACTTTGGTGTACGGACATCTAATAAACACAGTTAAAAAAGGTCTATAACGTTCTAACAATAAATGTTTTGTGCATTAGACTGTCGGTTGGGGGTGGGGATTATGCGGGCACGGGAAAAGAGGGAGTAGTAGATGATGGTTGGTCCTCTCCCTCGCCGTCTCATCTCCTCACCGACAATGCGCGGTCAATGAACCATTATTATCTGACAATACAGATTACTTTCGAGGAACAGTTTAAAATGAACGGTCGAGAGAGACAAAAAAGCTGACGGCGGCATAATCAAAGAGTTCGTTGCGACAGAAAAAAGAAGAGGATGGAGCGCCACCTACTGCTGAGGTTCCATAAGTTTGATGAGCAATTATTATTTGACACATGATAATTGGATTCAGCTCGCGAGTCGGACCCGCTGAAAATTGACTTATCTCCGACTTCAGAAGCCGCATCTCCATGGCAATCGGAGTCCATCAACGAACATAGGTTTTCTAAGGTGGCTCCAGACAGGAAATAGAATAATCCTATTGCCAGTTTCCCAATCTGTTTGCCTCTTTTTCATCCCTTCTGTCCGCAAGTTTGTTGAACTCGTTCCTACATGCCCCCACCCCTTCGGCCAGACCCTCCATCCGTCCGTCCGACCGTTCGTCCATAAATTCATCCATCCGTCTATACATCTATCCCATATCCATCCATCGTACATCACTCTTATTCCCAACAACGTTTGCATCAGTATTATTCATCAATGCATGCATGCATGCATGCATGCATGCATGCATGCATCCATCCATCCATCCATCCATCCATCCATCCATCCATCCATCCATCCATCCATCCAATTAATCCATCCATTGAGTCCATTCTTTAACCTCTTCCGGAATCCAGACATGAAATGAGACTCCGGCACTCAATATCATTTGAGTATAACCTAAACCGTAGACTCTGCCAATATTCAACAGAGCATAGAGTGACGATTACGATGACAACAACAACAACAGCGACAACGACGACGATGATGGCGTGCTTCCATTTCTTCTCTTCCGCTCATACGTATCTCTGCAAAAATATTTGCGCTACATAAACCTTTCGCCAGATAAGGTTACAAATACTGGCGCTCGTTGCACCATTGCATTTGCTGGTCACCGGATTTCCGATGACGACTGTTCAATCATGCGTGAATGTCATGGTCGGTTAGATCGCTATGTTTACTTGTCGCCAATTATAATAGTGTAGCCATATATCCTTAGTCGAGACTACCGTCAAAAAGAACGATAGCAAGAAAAACAGGAAAGGGGCACAGTGGCATACCTGTATTTGCGTTTGTAGGCCTATATTGACCTGCGCTTGTACCTTGGTCTGCAGTGGCCGCCGACCCCTCTGTTCTGCAGCCCACGGCGACCTGTTTGTTCCTTTGGCACGCACTTCAGTCATGCAACATCGGGCTTTCTCAGCCTCTAGTGGACCCGACCACCTGGAAATACTCTGTCAATGGAGCCGCATGTCCCACCTAGGACAAATTGCCTGGCACTCTAGGTATCTTTAAACACAGCTCTTTTCAACCGTGCTTGGATCGGGAGCGCCTCTGAGTAGGTATCTTGAAGGGGCGCTACCTGAAGTTCTGAGTGATTGATTGATTGCATGTAAATTTATCAGAATCAATTAATTATTTTGTTCAATCATTCACTCATGGCACTTAATAGAGATGCAAACAGTGAGAGACCTGAAGAAAATAAATTTTAAAAAATCAGTAAATTCAATTTGGCAGGAAATGAATTGAAAATAAGACGGTGTTCCTCGCTCTACGTAGCAAAATATCGAATGATTCGAGCTCGTCATTCTCTAAAAATATGTAAGAAAGATATTTTTGGGCGCAGAAACACAGTGGCTTTCAATAATATAGTAATTATAATTAGTAACTTCTATAATTGCGCCGGTGTGAAGACTTCAAGCTATCCCCTCTTTCGAGTTACCCTCCGATAATTTGAAATCGATTTAAAATTATCTCCAGGGGTAGCCTGAACGTGATTTTGCTGTTCATATTACATTTGATTTAGCTAAATTGATAAAGTCTTATGCTTACAGCTCAAGATACGTTTACAGAATAAAACAAGTTAAACATACAAGATTGAAAGCTAGTCCCAATATCTGAAAAAGTCACAGAAATGTTAATTTGATAAAAATCGGTCATACACTAGTTCAAAGTGATTGACATAATATTACATACAAACACAAGATATATAAAATACAACCTAGTTGATGTTATAGGTTGGATAAGCAATTTGAAAGAGAATTAGTGTTTAGGATTAGGGTTAAGGTCAGGGTTAGGGTTTAGAGCTATGGTTTGGGTTCTAACCAAACGAATGCTGATTACTTCAAGGCTCATTCGTAGCAATGCGACATGATCTCATTTAGGAGATTTCCAGAAATTGCTTGAAAACAAACTAGCGCTCAAACTACCGCGTCGATATCGCAATACCACTTTCGAAAACGAGGCGTCTTTGTCACACAAAGACAAAACAAGAACCAGAAATAATAAGAACAAAAAGAGAAAGAAGAAAAAGAACAAGAAGGAGACGAGGAAAAATTACAAGAAAAGAGGAGGAAGACGAAGAAGAAAAGGAAGAAGGATTATGAGAAGGAGGTGGACAAGAAGAAGAAGAAGGAGGAGGAGGAGGAGAATAAGAAGAAGCAGAAGAAGGAAAAGGAGGAAGAGGAGGACGAGGAGGAGGACGAGGAGGAGAAGAAGAAGAAGAAGAAGAAGAAGAAGAAGAAGAAGAAGAAGAAGAAGAAGAAGAAGAAGAAGAAAAAGAAGAAGACGACGAAGGATTAGGAGAAGGAGAATGAAGATGAGAAGAAGCAGATGAAGAAAGGTGAAGAGGATCGCCCTTACTTAATTAGGAAATGCAATCGGATTTCTGCCTTTGACGCTTGATAATTAAATTCTTCACTAAAGTCGATCAAAAGCCTGTTATGTGGTTTAAACCTATACAGCCTGTCTGCATGCTGTTTGTGTCTGTCTTTGTATCCTTTGTCTCTCCGTGTCTGTTTGTCTGTCTCTTTCTATGCCTGTCTCCTTAATTCTTTGTTCTCATTCGTCTGTTTCGACAGAATGCCTCTCATTCTTTCTGTCCATCAATCAGTTAGTCAGTCAGTCGGTCGGTCGGTCGGTCGGTCGGTCGGTCGGTCGGTCGGTCGGTCAGAGAATGAATCAGTCAGTTAGTTAGTCAGTTATTCAGACAATCCGTCACACAATCAACGAGGCCGTCAGCTATTATATATATATATATATATATATATATATATATATATATATATATATATATATATATATATATATATATGATTGTGTAAATACTGCCAAAAAATGTAAATATATATATGTATATATCTGGTTCCCTGGCTGTTTAGTAAAAATCTGTTATTGAATAATGGACGGCTGTATTGCGAGCGTTAACACTTGGCGGTCAGAGAAGAGCCGATCAGACTAGCAGGTGGTTGCCTCGTTTTCATCAGTGACATCATTTTATGAGAAGGAGGCACATCGCAAATGTTCACTAGATCTTAATCTCCTGCTTACTTCTGGGAAACTGAAAATAAAAAATAATCCCCAAGGGAGAAATCTCCAACAAGAGTTATATCTATGAAAATGAATTTCGCACAGGGATGTCCGCATATATATGTTACAGGGAATGTGTATTTTCAGGGAATATGTATATTCCCTGAAAATTTCAGGGAATGTGTATAGCAGCGGGATCTATGATGAAAATGTAACTAAGACTAGAAGCTGGATTACCGATGAAAATGTAACTATAAGGCTAGAAGCTGGATTAGCGATGAAAATGTAACTAAGGCTAGAAGCTGGATTAGCGATGAAAATCATATACATATTCCCTGAAATCTTCAAGTGATTTCTATACACATTCCCTGAAATTTTCAGGGAATATACATATTCCCTGAAAATACACATTCCCTGTAACATATACAAGTAAGCGGAGTACCCGAGAAGAATTACCGCAAAGACGTTCTCATAAATAAACATCCACAAAAGACCTCTAAAAAGCATCTAAACCGATTCCCAGCATGCAGATCTCCACGAAGTTCCCCGATACAAATAAGATAATTCCATCCATCCAGTCCTCCACCTTCCGAGCTTTCTCGATTTCTACGAAATCCCACTTCCAACTTATCAGCTGCACCACTTCCTCTCTCTTGTCTTTGCATCAACCGAGGGCTAGAACTTCACTTGACATCTCTGGACAACCCCTCTAACATGACGCAGCGCTCGTGGATAAGCTGATGCCCTGCATGTCGCTTTACAGTAGCGCTTAAGAAATTTGGAATTTAGGATTGCTAAGTAAACCGCAACACGGAACACTATCCAAAAATCGACAGAACATTCCCCATTGAACAAACGATCTCCAACCCAGATCGACAGAACATTCCCCATTAAACCAACAATCCCCAATCCACAAGATCAGTGTTTTTTCAGCCGGAACGCACCGAAATGGCGTTCCGGCACCTCTTTCAGCTATAAAAAATAATTTATTGATTTTAATAATTAAAACAATAATTAGTTATTTTGATTTAACTTCAGTGTTATTAAATGTTTTCAGTGTTTCCAATCCACAATCCCGTTTTTCTCGGGATTTTAGTCCTTCCATAATTTTTCAGTTCCGGAACCTTTTTATTCTAGAAAAAAAACACTGCAAAAGATAATCCACAAAGCAGAGCACAAAGGAAATCTCCCGAAAGAAATCCGCAGAATAGATCTAGAAGATGCAATTCAAAAACAAATCTCCAAAAGTACCACCGAAAGCCCTTCCAACCGAGATCTCCTTAGATGTCCGTCCTTGATAGAAATCCCTAGGCCTAAGCGATGACCTAGATTTGTCGAAACGCAGACTGACAGAATATTGCATCACAAGACCCGTTTCTCATTGCCATTCTTCCCGACCACGTTAAGTAGAATGCGTCATCTCTGGAGACATTTAAATCACAGGTCAAGACCTTTCTTTTAAACAATCATGTGACTGCAATTGATCTTTTGAGCACACGTACAGCGTCCTTTTCTTCGGCCTCGGCTGATGAATTTAACTCAGTCTTGTTGTCATTTTCCCAACGTAGCAAGCATCTCGTTTCAATGAATTACATCACTGGTGTAACGCTTTGGTGCTGTACTAAAAATGTGCTACACAAAATGTCACGATCGTAATCGTAATCGTAGACTCAACATTTCTAAAGCGCTATTCTAAATCTTAACGCAGGACACCAGCTTATTCACGAGCGCTGCGTCGTATCAGAGGGGTTGTATACAGAGATCGATGTCTATAATTGGTGGTCTGAGTCCGGTTGCCAGAGAGAACAGAGGCAGAGCAGCCGATAAAATACACGTACATCGGTTGATGCCTTGTGCATTAGACACTAGCACAATAGAAATTACAAAACTATAATTACAATTGGATATAATATATCCAATTGTAATTGTAGTTTTTTATGGTATGTGTGGTATTATATTATAATACCATACATATTATATATTTATAAATGTACATGTAATTTATGCACCGCCTCTCCATATGCAGCTCTTTCTGAGAAGCCTAGAAGATGTAAAATGTCATTAGAAACAGTATTATCAAGGTTATATTACACTATTTACAAGGGAACTAGCTTACAGGATAGATAAGACATTATAGAAATACAACATTTAATATATAAATCAATTAAACACAATTACGCTGAAAGCTTATACGACGTGTATGATGATAATGAAAGGCGAATGATCTCAATACTCTTAGCCACCGTATGCAGACAGTCTTACCTGCACTGAGTCGGAGCGAGCCCAAAGCAGTCAGACTGAAGATGAGAAGGGGCGATCTTATATAGACATGAGAGATTAGTCAGTGATAGCAACTTGGCTCAGCATCCCCAAAAGGCAAGCCCTTCTAAGGAGTTACACGCGTACCTGAGCTCACGGCTGCAGCTTAACGAAACCAGAGGTAGCACGCAGGTAGGCCCGAGGCAAACTCTCCCTGACTAGGCACCGAAGCCAAAAATAGGCAAGACCCAGCCAAGCAGGCAATACACAATAAATATATTAGTGCTTACTATGTATATATTATAAATGTTAAACCGTGATAGTATTATGATCAGTAAGCAAAGCGGTGCACAGAATACTGGCAGAGTTTGGTTAAGAGAAAAGACGCTACAACAAACCCTCGACAAATGCATAAATATAATACACCCACATCCATTTTTAACCCACTTATAATTCATGTAGCGTCGAAGTCGAGTAGAAAATTCAGGAGGACATTTCAGGCGGATAGAAAACCGATGGGTAAACGATTTATCTTCATCCTTAATCCAAATTCGGCGTTTAACGACTATGTCCAGGAATAAAAACGAACAGCGGAAGATCCGAAAACATATCAGTCTATACAGTCATGACCGACATTACTTTGGGTTGGACCTACGTCCCACGACGGATCAACAGGGAGAACAGACCACTCGGTCCACTCCTCGCCCCCATTCAGAGGAATGTCATAGACCACTTCGCGGCGCGCGACTGTGGCTGACGGCGAGATAAAGAAACTGTCGTTAAAATCTGGAACAAAAGTTTCTCTATTCGGAACCTGCATCGGTCGGACGTGTCAGGTCCGATGCCACATGTGTCAGGTCCGGTGTGAGATGTGTCAGGTCCGGTGTGAGATGTGTCAGGTCCGGTGTGAGATGTGTCAGGTCCGGTGTCAGATGTGTCAGGTCTGATGTCAGATTTGTCAGGTCCGGGTCATACGTCAGACGGCCTGACCTTTCGTTCAATCTTGTCATAACATTCATTCACAATGACTCGAATTGACTACTTTCTCCCTCGTTGGACGGCTGTCAATGTTCAGAATACGTCACCCAACTGTGCTGACCCAGCGGTGACCAGCCATTCAGAATATAGGACCCTATCTTGGAATCGCTGCGCTAAACTAAGCGGCAACCCGCAGTGCCATTATTGCCAGTTATAGGTTATATCCCAGTAACCTGTAAAAATCTATCCGTTGTTCCATGCTTTATGTTTCTATTTTAAAGAACTTTTGTCACACATGTAAATTCTCAAGCACGATACAAGTACTTAGGTCTCAAATACAAGTACTTAAGCACTGTATTCGAGTTGTACTCGGATACACGTACAAAGTACATAACCGTGGCAACTACAGGGTGGGCCAAAAAATAAGCCCCTAGAGGTGTTTGCTAATATTTCGGCCAAAATAAGAATTTTTAAATCAAGTTTTACTGGCTTAAAAGTAATTCATATCTACGTATAACAACCAAATTTCACCAAAATATTTCAAACAGATCCAAAGTTATGTCACTTTTACTGAGTCCACCCACTGTTTTTGATGATCCAAAAACATGTAACGCAACAAAAAATAAAAAAACCGATTTTATTAAGCACATCTCAAATAATTGGTAATATTTCGGTCAAAAGTAAGAATTTTTAAATAATTAAATGTAGTTATTGTTATTATTATTATTATTATTATTATTATTATTATTATAATTATTATTATTATTATTATTATTATTATTATTATTATTATTATTATTATTAGTAGTATTATTATTATTATTATTATTATTATTATTATTATTATTATTATTATTATTATTATTATTATTATTATATTTAACAATAATGATTGAATTATCTGAAGCGCCATCTCAGCGTCACTCAGACAGAGGTGGCAGTGTCCTGGAAAGGCAGATGGCGTTTCCACGTTGAAGGGCCACTGAAATCCGTTGGAACAAATACGATGTCTCCAGTGGATCGTGCGTTGAGGCCGTTATGCGGCTTCCCAGCTCCATAACGAACTGTAGACCTTCCCCGCTCCAAGATCCACCCGTCTCCAAGGCGATCGCCACAAAGTATGGGTATTTGTAATGGCTGCGTATTTCGCCCTCTTGATCAGAACTGCACGTTCTGCGGCTTCGCCAGCTCCTATGGATGTGTGGGCAAGGTGGGAGGTGGCGTAGGTATCGGGCACTGTCACGTCCCATGTCAGGCATCGTCCGCGTGACCAAGGAATCAGCGTGACACCGTCTGGTCGCTTTCCATTTCCTCTTGAGAGGCCGAGAGGCTCTTTCTGAGCAGGGATTTTCGCTCTGCTCAGCGCTCTCCAGATCACATCGTTGAGCATAGCGTGCCGCTGTTGTTTCCCGCCTCCACCTCTACAAACCAGACCATGAAGCCCTCTTGCGTCGACATTTTCTCGGTAGTGGTGGCACCCGTGCGGCTCACAGAGTGTCGTGCCTAGCCTCACCCCGACTGCGATCCGTATCTCCTCGTCTGAGAGGCGAAGGCCCAAAGCAGTCACAGAGGGAGCTAGCATCCAGTCACCAGAATGAGGTGCTCGTGAAGCTAGCAGGCGAGCACGATGGCGTGGACAGCTGGTGGACTCGAGCAGGCCTGTCCATGCCTTGTGTGTGTATCTGATATCCCACTCCTTTTGGCGATGAGTTGCTGTTCCTGTCGGTGGTTCTGCATCTGTCAGGGTCTTCCACGCGGTGAGTGCTGAATTGACCAGTTCGTATGGTATCTCAACCGACTCTGTTGGTAAGATGCATGTCTGCAGTTCGGTTGTGCTAGCAGCAGAAGCCAGAAAGGCGGAAAGTGCTGGTGTTATTATTATTATTATTATTATTATTATTATTATTATTATTATTATTATTATTATTATTATTATTATTAATTATTATTATTATTATTATTATTATTATTATATTATTATTATTATTATTATTATTATTATTATTATTATTACTATTATTTAGAAAAGAAACGGGGCACTAGCGTAACTGCACGTCACTGTGACATCATTTAGCAAGACCTGATCGCTTGATCGTTGAGCGCGAGAAGTTCGCTTCACATGTTATGGTATCGGCTGGTATTTGTTTTGGTGGCAAAGGTCGACTGCATTTTCTTAATAAAAAGGCGAATGTGAATGCTGCATATTACATTTCTCGCCTGATTCCAGAATTAATTTCTGATTGCAAGCGTCTGCTGCCAGCTGGATTCATCTTTCAGCAAGACGGCGCACCAGCTCCTACTGCTCGTCTCACGCAAGATTGGCTCAATGAGTCAATGTCAATCGTCCTGGTATCATTGAGAAGGACCAATGGCCCCAAAACTCTTTGGGTTTGAACCCCCTGGATTATCACGTATGGGGAGCTTTACTGGAGATATACCACAATCTGCGGCCAAAGTCAAGAACGATAAGAGAATTGAAGGTCGCATTGGAGTTGATATTGGAAGATTTACCTCTTGAACCTATCGACAAGGTCATCAGAACTTTACAAAGAGACTCAGAACATGACTTGTGTGGGTACTGGCGATGGACACATTGAACACAAGTTGTGAAGCAATATCCAGTCTGTTTGATGCCAATTATTTGAGATGTGACTTAATAAAATCGTTTTTTGTTACTTTTTATTTCATGACATGTTTTTGGACCATCAAAAAACAATAACAGTGATATAAGTTTTGTTCTGTTTGAAATACTTTCGTGAAATTTGGCTGTTATACGAGATACGAATTACCTTTAAGCCAAGAAAACTCGATTTGAAAATTCTTACTTTTGGCCGAAATACTAGCAAAACCTCTATGGGTTACTTTTTTGCCCCACCGTGTACATTCACACGTGTCGGCATACACCAAAGAGCTTTGTTCCTCATTTCTGAGCAGATCACCAATCATGCAGCTCTACCGACTGTGGAGATGTGAAGGTTCTCTGTCTGTCTCTGTCTGTGTCTCTCTCCGTCTCTCTCTGTCTCTATGTCTGTCTGTCTCTCTCTAATCGATCCCAAGGCGCTATAACACTGTTCTATTACATAACCTTGCGCCACATAAGTTAGCTTTTTAAGCGGAATTAAATTCCAATATTTTAGCGAATCTTACGGCGTCAAATGCCGTTCACGTCGATTAGATAGGAAACAGCCATAACTGCACTGGTCGAGGTGTGCATCAGGTAGTTTTATACTTTCTGGTGAAGCCGATTTAAAGGTGTCTAAACACATGCGTAAGCTTACCGCTTGATGATTTTATTATTATTATTACTTTATTATAATTATAATTATTACTAATATTATCATCATCATTATTTTATTTTTATTATTATTAAAACGAAACATTGCAACTGCTACAATGTCACACAGAAAATACCCGAGCGACTGTTCTAAGAGCGTTTTTGCTACGTTTGTAGGCCTATTTGCTTGTTCCAGACATTATTTTCTAAGATCGGTCAACCTTTCTTTAACGATTCTAATTACGAGACATAATTTAGTCAATTTTTAAAAGGGCGGAAAAAGGAAAACATGTCACTTCATCGAATAAATGGCTTACTGTCGGCTTTTTCTGTTTCCAGTTGGCTTTTAAACCTGAACAAAAATCGTTGTCTTTAGCAATTTTTGTCCTGGCGAATGAAACCATTTCAGGCTTAAGACAAGTTTTAGAACGCCATTTGGGAAAAACACTTCAGAACAATATTTATGAACAATATCTAAGAACAGCATTTAGGATCAAAAACGCAATATTTAAACAGAACATTCGAGAATGTGAACTCTAGAATGAAAGAACTTTTACCAAAGATCAAGATAGTAAAGAATATAATTACTAGATCATGAAAAACGGAGGTTGTGAATTTTTGTGAAATTCATGCGCCATGAACACGAACCAAACAAAAATTCAAAACCTGAAGCATGAGAACTATGATTCACTGAAAACAGAAAGCATAACGACCTGAACAACGAAATATATAGAAAAAGAAATATATGAACCGTAAAAAACTTGAACTATGAAGCAAACATGATTGTCTGAATATGAAAACAAAAGTAGGCCTACACGAAGAACGGAAAACATGAAAAACAGAAAAATGAAAAGCATAAAACGTGAAAAACGGAAAATATGAAAAACGAAAAAACATGAAAAACGCAAATCATGAAAAACGGATACATGAAAAACATAAAACATGAAAAACTGAAAACATGAAAACTGCAAAACATGAAATACGAAAAACCACGAAAAACGTTAAACATGAAAAGCGTAAACCAGTAAAAACGTAACAGATGAAAAGGGTGAACATTAAAGATGACAAACTGAACTCAATAATTTTATAGCGTAAGATTACTGCAGCCTAAAGTAGTAGCTTAAAGAGGACGAAAGAATAACATCTTTCGTCCCAGAAACCGGAATCTGTGATTAATTTTCTGCCACAGGATAAACCTCGACAGATGTCGCGCGAAAAGACCATAGATTTAGGAAGCGTAAAGTCCATAGATTTGTTACACTCAGCAGTCGGCTGATACTCGACCAGACGAAATAGATCGGTGTCAGAGCAAAGAGCACGAACAAGAAGCGGTGTCACGTGATGACATCCGGGAACCCGTCCAACAGAGAGACGGATGCGTTGTAGGGCGTTGTAAATGCAGGTCTTCCCAGATAATATGTGTCTGGCTGTCTGTTAATATGTCTGTGTGTGTCTATCTCTCTCTGTGTGTGTGTGTGTGTGTGTGTGTGTGTGTGTGTGTGTGTGTGTGTGTGTGTGTATTTGTCTGTCTGTGCCTATCTCTCCTCGTATGTCTGTCTCCTTCTCTAACTTTCTCTTCTGCTCATTTGCTGCTTCACTCTCTTTGCCCCTCGTTCAGTCTCTCTCTCTCTCTCTCTCTCTCTCTCTCTCTCTCTCTCTCTCTCTCATCTCTCTCTCTCTCTCTCTCTCTCTCTCTCTCTCTCTCTCCTCTCTCTCTCTCCTCTCTCTCTCTCTCTCTCTCTCTCTCCTCTCTCTCTCTCTCTCTCTCTCTTCTCTTTGCCTCTGCCTATCTCTTCGCCTCTCTATCACTCTGTGTCTTTCTGCCTCTGCCTCTCCTTTCTTCAATCTTTCTTTCCATCCGCTTTTGATCCTCATTATTCTGTCTTCATGAATTTCTTTCTTTATTGCCTTATTCCTTTCTTCCGTCCTTTCCGTCCTTCACTTCTTCCTTCCTTCCTTCCTTCCTTCCTTCCTTCCTTCCTTGATTCATGTCCTTTATTCCTGCGTCCCTACAATCTTCCTTCCTTCCTTTCTTTCTTTATTTTCTTCCTTCATTTTCTTTCTTCCCTGCTTTTAAAGCTCTTTCACCAAGTTACTCTTCTAGTCCTCTTTATACTCTATCTCTCTGTAGCTTGCTCTCACCTCTCTCTCTCGCTCTCTATTTATCTATCTTTCTAACTCTTTCCCACTCTCTCTTTCTCTCTCGATCACTGTATCTCTGTCACTCTGTCTGTCTCTGTCTGTCTCTCTATGTCTCTCTGTATGTCACTCTCTCTTTGTCTATCTCTTTCTCTCTGTCTGTATCTCTGTCTGTCTCTGTCTGTCTGTGTCTGTAGTTTGTCTGTCTGTCTGTTTGTCTCTCTTTTCTCTCTGACCACCCTGTGCAGACTGACACGTCTGCCTGTAATAAATTTCGTCTTGTCATGACATTAAATCATCGTCTGCGTGGGTGTCCGCGTTGTCGGTGTCTTTGTATGCGTGCATATTTGTGTCTATATGTAATGCGGAGGATTTGAAATGATGTGGTCATGTTGGCAACTGATGAAGTGAGGCGATAAATCATCCAGGAGGCGATATTACCTCTGATAGAGGCAATTGCCGGCTGTCGTTCATTATATGATCGTCATTTATCTTCTTTGTTGCGCTTAGATCTTCAGCTTCGATCTTCAGCTTCGATCTTCAGCCTCGATCGACAGCTTAGACCTGCAGCTCAGATCCTTAGTTTAGAGCAGTGCCTCCCAACCTCATGAGTGCCGCGGCAGACTTGTTTGCCGCGAGTGCGGTAGAAATGTGCCGTGGCCGAATGTCGGAAGCAGTGTGATTCTCGTTTACGATAACGGTAACGAAATGTTTTCGTTAACGAAAATAAAATGATTTCTTTAACGATAACTATAACAGTAGGCCTAATTAAAAAATAATACTAACTGTAACTGTAACTAAAATGAAAAACCACTAACTATAACTGTAACGGTAACTAAGATAAAATCTGTAAGGAGAATCACTCTGACAGTCAGAAGTTTAAAATGACAATAATATCAATCAATCATAACATGCGCAAACCCATACTGATAAATTGGTGCAGTCAAGTATAATTTTTTACGAGGCTGATTTAGCAGTATGTGAATCTGCCTAGACTATCGTGTATTGCATCTACTATCCAGTGAACTGACTTACTTATTTACTCGATTTTGTGACATCATCGTTAGTAAGCTTCGTGATTACGCGTCTTTGCATCATCGTATTAATTTTTCAAATTCAATTTCTATGATTTACTCGCGCAGTTGAAGTTGATCCAGTTGTAGTAACTGTTGTGTTACATGACATTGTTATTGAGCATTTATCAGATTTGGAAGACAAGTTACAATATAATTTTCCAAGTTTAAATTTCTCTGACAAAGACTGGATAAGAAATCCATTTCTTCACCAACTGCACTTGTTTGGCCTAGATTGTGGAAAAGGAACAGCTGCATGTTTGACATTGCAGCTGACAGAACACTGCGACTTAAATTTGCAGAAAAGAACCCGACTAAGCAGACTTAACAGACTTCTGGATTATCATAAAGAAGGGATAAACCTTGTTAGGGTGCCAAAAGCCGTCGGCATACTGCTGCCCTTCTGCACTAATTACCTGTGTGAAAAGGCATACATACATGCATACATATATACATACATACATGCATAATGCATATATACTTACACACTTGCATACCCTTCAAGGGTAAGAAAAGGAGTTTGATAATTGAGGTCATTTATTTAGTCGCCTCTCCGCAGATACATTTCTCGGCTTCATCTTAGAGATGATCTTCAGACACGAACATTCCACGAAACAGCTTTGACACCCACACAAACACACACACACACACA
>OY744605.1:86027027-86032027 GCA_963556255.1 Allolobophora icterica | reverse complement strand
AGAGGAAAGAAGGAAGAGTGGAATGGAAGAAAAAAGGAAGAAGAAAGAATTAAAGGATGAAATTGAAGGCAAATAAGAGAATATAGGATTGGTTTCCTCAGATCTTGATGTCTATCGACTCTATAAACACATTGATAGATAGATAGATAGATGGATGTATGGATGGATGGATGAATGGATGGATGAGTGGATGGATGGATGGATGGGTGGATGGATGAATGGATGGATGGATGGATGGATGAATGGATGTATGGATGAATGGATGGATGGACCAGTGTGATCCTCGTTAACGTTAACGATAACGAAAATGTTCGTTAGAGAACAAAAAATTATTTCGTTAACGATAACTATAACTATTACTACAAATATCATTAACTATAACTATAACTATAACGAAAATAACACTAACGAAAATTAATCGCTATTTTCGTTAATGAAATAAAAAGTGAAATTTCGATTAACATGAGAATGTGAAAATGCGCTACAACAGCATATGTCCACCCCGACTTTTGGATTTGTGAATCAACCCAGTAGTAGTGGCTCATTCATCAATACTTAACCCTTTGGAGGTGAGGTGGGGTTTGACACACCCCATAGCTATTCCACGTTGCGTTTTCTACGGAAAACGTTTAACCAGCTTGGATTATTTTTGTCTACCTTAGTAAATGTGAAATATGAACATTTTAAGACAATATCAGCTACAATTGAGCACACATTTTTTTTATTTTGTTGTATATTACAAAGAATTTATAAATTTTCGTATATATTTTAATTTTATCGAATTAAAAACAGTAACGGCGCTGTGCCGAAAAATGAAATGGGCAATACTATAAGATATTGCAGCATATAATTTTGCATCGATGCAAACTTGATGCATTATAACGGGCATTATTCGTGCGTTTGGTAATGTTTTGAATGAGTACTGAAAAATGCACGTGCAAAGTAGATATTGCATGGTTATTAGTTCACGTGCTGGCCGCTTAAATAAGTTATTTGTTCGTGATAATCACCAGTTTAGTTGATAATTGGTTATAAAATTATAGTTTACCTAACAATTAATGTTATGTAGTTGATATCGCTACTTGCAAGTAAAAGATATGTAGGCCCTATTGGGGTATATCAAACCCCACCTCACCACAAACGTTCCAATGTTTCACCTCACTTCCAAAGGGTTAAAGAAATCGATGGGCTAATTTATTAAATGTAATTAGGCCTTTTGTGTAAACGTTTCTATAGCGATTGCGACCCAAGTTGACTAGCGCAAATTTGAAAAATTAGTAGTCGTATGAAAGAGTGAGAAACTTGTTTTGATTTTAATTTTCTATGTTAAAAGGAATATTATAAAAAGTTATCATCTTCGTGTTCAAAACAGAAATGTTCACAATAAAAATCAAATTGAATACACATTTAATACAAAACGAGATCGTATTTTTAATGAAAAATCCATTAAATATCTGTGACAGACAGTGATTCCACATGTACATTGTACATGTACTGTAGCCATTAAGTATCAAATTTAAATCTGAATAATAACATTTTGTTTTTTCGGCAATTTCAGTTTTTGCATTTGTTAAAGTCATAGAAATTTTCTGAAGTGGGGTCATTTTCTTTGACATAATTTTCTTAGTGAGGTCCTTGAATGTTTGACAGTTGTTGACAAGGGGGAGGAGATCAAAAACTGCCGAAAATTTGTTGACATTTAATCGATGTCCCATAAGGACCAGACGCAGCGCCATCGGGGCCAGTTGTAACTATGTAGCCTACTAACTAAACTTAACTAAAATAAAACTCCAGTAACTATAACTATAACTATAACTAAAAAATAATACTAACTATAACTGTAACTTTGACTAAAATGAAAAACCATTAACTATAACTGTAACTATAACGAAAATAAAACCTGTAAGGAGAATCACACTGGGATGGATGGACGGGCGGACGGACAGGCAGACACATAGATAAATTCATTCATTCATTCGGATGACTTATATAGCGCCCCTCCAAGATACCTCTTCAGAGGCACTCCCAGCCCAACTCCAGCGATAAAGAACAGTGTTTAGATGCTTGCAAACAGTGTATGCAGATTCCTTAGTTATAAGAACTCGCAGATCTCTGAGAAGGAAGGTCATTCCACATGGTCGGCCCAACCACTGAAAAGTCTCAACGTTGCACCTTGGCAGTGTGCGAAAAGGGGTCCACATGCAGAACTAAACTTTCCTCGGCCAGCCAAACCTCAGGTAGTGCCGCAAGTAGGCAGAGGCGTTCCCTAACTGGCACCGACAAATCCAGACCGAAAACCTAAATTAAGTGCCCTGGGAAACAGGAAGCCAGTGGAGCACGTCACGAATATAATGCGAACATGGTCAAATTTCGAAATACCCCCAACGAGCCTAGCAGCTGCAGAGAGCACGCGCTCTATCTGTCCAATGCCCTTCAAGGGGCGGCCAACATGAATGACACTGCAGTAGTAGATCCTACTACATACAAACGCTTGAACAAAGGTAAGTGCGACACTGAGTGAAACTGGACGGGAAATACCACAACCGAAAAGAAACAAGCATGGCATAAGAGATTTAGTTGTTCAGAGAAAGCAAGTTGATGATCAAGAACAAACCCAAGATTGGGGACCGATGTCGACAAGACAAAAACTGAGGGAAGTCAGCAGATATAACCCGATTATCTATTTTCAGCTGCTGCCCGTTACCCAGCCATATAAGTTGCGTTTTGGATGCGTTGAGGCGCAGACGATTGGACGGCATCCAACTGCCGAGCGCCTCCAAAGCCAGCTGCATTGTGGGTACTGCAGTCACAGCATTAGATACTGGACAAGACAGATAAGCCTGAATATCATCAACGTACAGCTGACTCAAAACACAACCAGAGACCAGAACAGTTGCAACGCTAGCAGTGTACAAATGTACAGCAATGGGCCGAGAACAGAGCCCTACGGCAGATAAAACGGAGTGGCAACCCAATAAGAGCTATAGTGTACATAAAGACAGTGTTGGACATGCGTCCATTCAAAATGGAGCTAAGCCAATTCAGCGGCTTACCAGAAATACCGAAATAAATGTTTCTTGTATGTAAACACCCATACACATAACCGTGAACGTTTGATTGGAGAGAAACTCCGAAGGCAGGGCGCTATATAAATATTCCGCAAGTATTACATCAGCAATTGTAATCGATTGTAAACGACTTACCTTCTTCTTGTTCTTGTTCATGATCTTGTCGCGCGTGTCGAGCGCCGAACCCGGAGCCTTAGCGAACCAGATCCTGTACATGATACGACAGTAGGCGTAACTGATGACCAACAACGGCAGAAAGTATTGAACGATGACCAAATAGAGTCCATACACCTGGCTCACATCAAACCCAGCCATTTCCGGAAAGTCCGGATAGCAGTAGGGCTTCAACGACGTCGGATTCTCTCCGATCTGGATCCAGATGACGCTGTGGGCGACGGCAGTCGGCACACTGGATCCAATCCCAAGAATCCAGACGACGCCCATGATGATGATCGCTGTACGGGCCGACCACCCGGGTCTCAGAGGGTGGACGACGGCGAAGAAGCGGTCGATGGATATGACGGTCAGGGTGGAGATGCTGACGTTGACGGAGAGCTCTTTGACGAACGGAGCGACGGGGCAGAGGATGAACGGAAGGTCCCAGCGCTGGAGGAGCGCCGCCTGGAACTGGAATGGTGTGCTCAGCAACCCGATCATCACATCCGCCACGCTCAGGTTGGCGATGAAGAAGTTGGTGACTGTCTGCATTCGACGGTTCTTCACGATGACCAGAATGACCAGGACGTTGCCGAAGACGGTCACTGCTGAGATGGACCCGTAGAGGAGGGAGAGGAGGACCACCAGCTCCGTTGGAACGTAGAAGAGTCCGAATCCAGAGGAACTGTCCGTCGCGTTGACCGCCTCCGACGTTGAGTTGACCGTCCATTCCGACTGGTTGGCGGACGTCGCGTCCTGTCGCGTTGTCATGGCAACGCACAGCGTCCGGTTGCTAGGAGCTGCGGAATGAAAAGTAAGGAAGATCATGTAGAGCGTTATTGGAAATGTGGAAGATGTGGTAGAAGTCGTTTGGAGAGTCATTAAAAGAGGAACTGTAGTGTAATATATTGTATTATGTATTGTATTGTATTGTTTTATATTGTATTGTATTGTACTGCAATGTATTGTAAGATGATCACCTGATTCTATGATTGTGTAATTCTAAAATGATAATTGAAATCTAAGATCCTATTGATCAAATGCTCTATGAAACAGAGACACACAAGTGTTATGAAGTCATAACACGAAAGATCAATGATTAGATGCTCATATGAGCAAATGATCATATAATCCTGTTATCCTGTAATCAGATAATCATGCATTCATATGATCAATTGATCATAGGATCACAGGATTCTATGACAAAAATAGTAAAATATCGCAAATGCCCCTGCGATTAAGTGATTCTGGTTCATACGAGCAACTAGTCATAGAATCACAAGATCCCTAAACCCAATAATCACACAATCCTGCGATCCTTTTATTGTATAATCATCAGCCGAAGGAGCAGGTGATCAAGAGTGGTTGCCTTTGATCTCTGGAGCCAGTCAAGCGTGACCGTGTCGGTCAGTGAATTAGATCGTCTGGCGGATACCGTGACCTGACGATTGCTCTCCATTTCCGCCTCATCTATCATTCACACGCACGCAATCACCCACAAACACACACATACGCACAAACATTCACACGCAAAGACACACACATACATACAACCATCATCTCCATCTTCCAGCCCTGCTTTCCTCCCCGTCGTTCCAGCCATCACAACGACTACGCCTCCACAGCGCCACGCCCACTTCGGAGTGGAAGAGGAGGCAGAATTAGATACACAGTCAGAAGCACATATGTAAAGACAGAGACGGAGATATAATCAAAGACACAGAAAAAGGCAGACACAGGCAGGCATAGAGAGAGACACGGGAACACAGACGGACA
>OY744605.1:85992027-86022027 GCA_963556255.1 Allolobophora icterica | reverse complement strand
CCTCCTTATGAAAGAGCGTCGTTAAACAGACACCACCACCACCACTACCACTACTACCACCACTACTACTACTACTACTGCTACCACAACAACTACTAATATTACTATTATTAATACTATTACTAGGTTTGTAATAATAGGCCTACTACTACAAGTTAAAAGTAGGCCTAACTCGGTGAATGCATAAAGCTCGGTTTGTGCCAGCCCCAAACCTAGATCAAGGAGGAGGGCGACGCTAATCACCTTTGTTCTGACGCAGCGTCGTTATACAGGCGGCCTCTCTGTCTTTCCTACTGATCATCTGGATATTGACCTGATTTCAGTTTCGTTTTGATATAGCTCTATACAAATTAATAAACTACAATTGCAAATACAACATGACTGATTCCTCAAATCCAAACTACGACGATGATGATGATGATGATGATGATGATGATGACGACGACGACGACGATGACGATGATGTAATCGTAATCGTAAATTTATATAGCGCTACTTCAAGAGAAACTCCTCAATGTTGCTCCCAACCTAAGAACCTGAAACCACGATCGAAAAGAATGGTTTTCAAACGCTAGCGGAAAGAGGCTAAAGAAAGACCAAGAAGTTTATTTTGGAGGTTGCTAGGCAACCTATCCCAGAAAGATGGACCAACCACAGCGAAGCTTTAATGGAGCACTGAGGAGGTTAGGGCCATAGGGACAACCAGGCTGCCTTGACGACGACGACGATGATGATGATGATGATAATGTGATGAAATCTTTCGGACTGAGTGTGAACTCTGATGCCCTCCGCGTGGATAAGCCTATGGGCATAAGCCAAACAGACACAAGATGCGAGACATTCATCATAAGGTAAGGCAGACTTTAACGACCATGCGAGCAGTAAGATGTCGCTAAACACTGTGTTCAGTTGCTAGGAGGGAAGCACGAGAAACTGTATAATGCCAAACGAACAGGGAGAACTGCTCAAAATAACTCCACACCACTTTTTAGTTTGATATTTTCCTATAACACGCAGCAGAAAACACGTAATGACAACTGTTACAAGTAATTCAGAATCTGCCCACATCAGTGGCCTTTGTTGTTGCCATAAGGTCTCGTTATACACTGCATCTATCGTTAAACTGGAAGCTATTAATGACCATAAATACACTGATAGTGCCAGCCCCAATCCTGGACAAAGGAGGAAGGTGACATTACCCTTCTTAGTCCTTTAAGCTTCGCTAAGCAGTTACCAACGTACGTAGTTACCAACTGCGTTTAACCGCAAACTAAAATTACCAAAAGACAATGGTAGGCGTTCAATTGCTCGCAGAACAATTGTTCGCTGGATCAACTGCTCGCTAGGGCATTGCTTTCGAGGTCAGTTGCTCGCCAGGTCAATTGCTCGTCAGCTGTAAGTTACATGTCAATGTATCAGTTTTGTGTTGCCCGGTAAAATTATATTAAATTATCACTGAAAATCAAGTGTTTTTCATTGTTAATATAAACCTAGTTGTTGCTTGGATGGATGGATGGATGGATGGATGCAGTTAACGCCGACATAAATTATTTTCAAGTTTGCTTCAGCGTTTGGATGGATCCAGGGTTTAACGACAACTTATACTTATAGCAACAAAGGCTGTAACAGTTGACGTCGACAGAAATTACTTTTGCATATTATAGCTATTATAAGCATTTAGAACGCAAGTTATGTATTAATAGCAAAAATGCGTTTTAAAGATGTCGAATGTAGTTTAGCGCTGTAGCTAATATTCTGCGCGGGTTAGTATCGAAAGAGCGACTTGACGAAAGAGCGACGTAACAAAAGAGCGACAATTCAAACAGCAGTGTCATAAGAGCGACAGAAATATTGCCGATTTGAAAGAGCGACATAACGAAAGAGCGACGTAACAAAAGAGCGACAAATTGGTTAATATCAGGGGCGCCCGCAGGCGGACGCACTGGACGCACGTGCGTCCACCCACCAGATCAAATCCACACAAGTATAAAGGAGAGCATGGATATTTTTTATGAACGACAATACGGCATGTTAAAGATTTCGATGTTATCTAAATTGAATTGTGTCTAATGAGTCACTCTGAGTCGTTTTCAGTGTATGACGGGTAGGATGGGAGGGGACTGGAGGAGTGTGCGTCCATTTTTTTGGGGTGTGCGTCCAATTTTTTAAAGCCTGCGGGCGCCCCTGGTTAATATCGTAATCTATTTGTGTTGGGGAATATACAAGATGAGTATTCATAGCCAAAAATTACTGACTGATTTCAGGGAACAACCCAGTCAAGAAGAAGAAAGAGCAACTCCTAAGAGAAGAAAGAATTGCAACTGTTGTAGGGAGACACGGCACTATCCCTCTCGAGGAGTTCCTTCGAGGGATTGCCCATAATATGCGCTTGACCTCATGTCCTAGATTGGTTGAAGAATCATACACTGAATGACACTTTAGTATATTATTTTGGTAGTAATCAGACACTTTAGTACATCTATGAGTAGTATTAGTAGTAATGAGCTGCTTCTGTGGCATACATGAGTACATAAACATGTTTGTCGCTCTTTTGAATTTTGACTTTATTTCTTCGGTTGTCGCTCTTTTGATACGGTATTTATGTCGCTCTTCTGTTACGTCGCTCTTTCGTTGTGTCGCTCTTATGAACCGCTCCCTTCTGCGCTTATAACGACCTCTTGTGGCAGCCACGACCGTTGACGTCGACCTTACATTAACAAACGATCGGTCGAGAATCTTACGATTGTACGTAGACCTTCTAACGTTTATAGAACATCAAAGGCCGTTGACGGCTTTGAAGATTTTGATGCACTTCAGTTCATTTTCATACAACTTTCATCATCAGATTTCTTTTGCTTCTCTCTTCGTTAATTCCATGACTGACAAATGGCCACAAATGGTTCTTTTTCTCTCTGAGTTTGACTTTGCAGTCCCAAAGGCTCTCCACTCATGCTTTTTTTGGATGGCCATTAGGTTTTATTTTCAATTTCTGAATCTTATTTTACATTTTTTTTACAGATCTTCACGTCTTTCTACCGTAGGCCTAACGTTAACTCATTTATATGTAAAATTATATCTACGAGCATTGTTCAATACACATACTAATTATTGTACAGTCAGCTTCAAGATTAATATCGTATAATTATATAGGACCGCGCGTCTGTTTTTACTTATATGGGGAATATTTCACCTAAAAGAGGTGTGTAATAATTGTGTAATTATTTTGAACAGTTTGCACGGTTCGTATGACATAGCTTCTTGTTCTTGCTCTTCTTATTATTGTTCTTCTTCTCTTTTCCATGAGGTGTGTTCAGACGATGAGTTTTTTTGTACAAGATGGCTCCATTTCTTTCTGTGTCTGATAGTATCTAGGGCCGTTCTCATGTCTTGTTTTTAAAGATCTATTATGACGTTTTCCATCCATGTCTTTGTTTGTCTTCCTCGACTCCGTGTTCCCTCCACGTGGTAATGTAATGCCCTTGCTGGTAATCTCTTGTCGTCCATTCTTGTTACATGCCCAAACCATGGCAATCTTCCTTTTCTGATCTTATCTACCACTGTTTCTCTTTATCCCAACTCCTTCCGGATTACCTCGTATCGAATTCTGTCTCGTCTGGTCCCCCCCTCGATAATCTTCTTAGCCAGCCCATTTCCGCCACCAGGATCCTCCTTTCGTCCTCCTTCCGTAAGCACCAACACTCAGATCCATACATCAGTACTGGAATGACAAATGCCCTTTACAGTGCTATTTCTATTCTTGTTGATATGCTGCTCGTCTTCCACATCCCACGCAATCTGCCAAACATCGCTGACGCCAGGCCAATTACACTGCGTTTCATGTCCTCTGTACATTGGCCTTCTTCCGGTATTAATTCTTCTAGGTATACACACACTGTGACATGCTCTAACTCCTCTCCATCCAGTCTCACTGTAAACTATTCATATTGTTTTCCAAGTCATTGTCTTTCGTTTTTGCACATTTATTATAACAGAGTACCGGTACAGTAAAACAACATCAAATTACTAATAAATCCCATTTTCTATTTAATCCAAAGTTTAACGTCGTCTTTTGACATCAATGGCGGTTGCACTATCATGTTACTAATAAAGAATAATACGGGACTTTTTCTTATAGGGCGAAAATTATAATTAAAAGAGGTGTGTAATTATTTTTAACAGTTTTCACCGTTTGTGTGGCATAATATAGCCAATAATAATAATGGTCACGCTGTTATAAAAGACAAAGGCAGTAAAACTAAGGTTTTGGAACTGTCGTCGTTTACATTCCGAGGGAGAGATTTTCAGTAAAAGAATTGGCGAACGTAATCATGATGCTGATATTGCGAATCTAGAGGCTGCATGTTTCACTGCATTTTATTGTTACTATAATTAAGCCAGTTTCCATATTATTTGCTTATTCGAGCAATTGACTTGGCATTTGAGTCTATAAGATGTCATTAAACACTCGGAAACCTTTCGCTCGCTATGTGGATATTTCATACTCTAAAGGACTTGGTAACCCTGGTCGATATCAACGGCCTGGCCGTCGTAAGATGGCGCTTGAACGTTGATTATTGATAGCCTTTTTAGACACCTTTATCACGCTTAACTTTAAGCTATATGTTCAATAGTTTCGTTTAATCCGTATTTACATCGAACAGAGGATATTGTATGATGAGATTGAGGTCAACATGATACCCGGGTGGTGCCAGTCCGAAGCCTAGATAAAGAATGAGGGAGATGCTTTTCATATTCATCTTGACACAGTGTAGGGACCTCATTGATCGCATCATTCATACGATATTTCCAATTGCTAATCTACCATAGGTTGCCTCCTTCTGTCTTACGTACTGATCTTATGAACATTGAACAAAATACAGCATCCTTCAGGAGCGCCATCTGACGGTGCCTTGTGGATTAGACATCGGCGCCATAGAAGCTATAAATTACAATTACCACAATTGAAACTCTTTAAACCCAAACCACTCGTGAAGCTGCATCACGCATTGGGTAAGGCGTCGGATAGGTGATGATTACATTGGGTAAGTGATGATTACATTGGATGAGTGATGATTACATTGGGTAAGTGACGATTACATTGGGTAAATAATAATTCCACTGGATAAGTAATAATTCCATTTGGTAAATGATAATTACATCGAATAAGTGATTATTACATTTGACAAGTGATCGTTACATTGGGTAAGTATTAATTCCATTGGGTAAGTAATAGTTGCATTGGGTAAGTGATAATCATATTGGGCTGAACATAGTTACATTGGGTAACGCCTCATGTGAGTCTCTCTGTAAGTAGTGGCGCAATACAAATTCAATATTAGAATATCGCAGACGTGTGAGTTTCATCTGAGAAGGAAACCGTATTTCCGTCCACACGCAGAACCTTGGAATTCGATCTGTGTGAAGTCAAGCGAGACCTTAAAAAAACTAGTTCACTGAAGCGTGAAATTACTAGTCAAACCTTATCTAAGCGCTACGTAATGAGGTCGGCAGGTCAGCCATTGAACCGTGCAGTAGGTCAGGTCAATAATTCTCGGAGTTATAATTATGAAAAGACAACGTCACATAAATCACACAGATATTGATGTAATGCTGCGGAGACAGAGAGACATCGCATCCGACTCTTTGGAGAGCGGTCTGTGAACGAGAGGACTTATCTGAGCTGCTGAGACAGAGTGAGGGATGCAGAAGAGCAACTGCATCAGATGCTCACAACCACCTGACAACGATGACATTGATAATAATGATGATGATAATGATTATTGGGATGATGATGATACTTAGTGGTGGTGGTGGTGGTGGTGGTGGTGGTGGTGGTGGTGGTGGTGGTGGTAATGGTTATGACGATGACGACGTTGATGATGATGATGAGTATAACAATGATGATGATGTCGTCGTCGTCTTGACAAATTCCTAAAAACGCTAAATAAATAAGTGTTAGCGACTTAATTTACTTAGCCTCAGCACATAAGGGCGGTTGGCCAGTCTTCTCCCTCACCGTCTCATCTTCCCACCGACAGCATACTGCCAGTGTACTCATTATAGCTGCGTTGGATAGGTGGCGCAGGTGGAGCAGAAATCTATACCAAACCTTACCTTACACTCGAAACTGAAGACATTGCTTTTCACAGATCCCTTCCCGAGTCCTCATCTTCCCCTTGACTCTCTTGCCGCTTCAATTCTAAGCAACATCCGCCTTACCCCTCTGACAGTTTGCCTGCCTGAACCCTTTGGAACTTGACCTGAAACCGATTTTTACCCTACCTATCTATCTGTTTTCTTTTGATCAAGCGCCTGTGTATAAGCTGGTTTCCACGACTTACCTTATTGCGCTCTGTAGAAAATCTCGAGATTACGATTACAATTAATTCACCTCGTCTTTCTTTACCTTAGTTACACATTCAGAAAACGAAGGTCTAACACAAGATTTCTTCGCTCTGCTGCACAGGGTGACCTGGTTGTTCACCCAACCAGAACATCCACGGTGCAGCATAGAAGCTTTGTTGTGATTGTTCCAACTTTCTGGAATAGGTTGCCTTGCATCTTACGACATGATCTTGAAAGCCATTCTGTGCGACACTGGCTTCCATCGTTAGAACGAGAGCGACTCCGATGAGTTTTTCTTGAAAGGGCGCTATACAAATCTTACATAGTTAGATAATAAATATACATGCATACATACATATAAAAGTCTTACATACATATATACATACATATACATACATGCATACATACATACATACATACATACATACATACATACATACATACATACATACATACATACATACATACATACATACATACATACATACATACATACATACATATAAAAGTCTTACATACATATATACATACATATACATACATGCATACATACATACATACATACATACATACATAAATACATACATACATACATACATACATACATACATACATACATACATACATACATACATACATACATACATACATACATACATACATATAAAAGTCCTAGATACATATACATACATGCATACATATATACGTACATGCAATGCTGACTTCTCGTCTCTTACCTGGTTTCGAACTAGCAACGCTGTGGTCTCCAAACTTCAATTCCAATCACTCTACAGTTCCCGTGCACTATGAACCATACACCATTTATAATTATATTGCTTCGGTTCGTGAACTCGTAATGTAAAGACGGAGCGACGTAAGAGTTAAATCTGAAACAAACAGCCGACAGATGTCGTAACTCGGTCCGATCTGAAAGCGACTGACGGTTGAGATGCTTGAAAAGGCTACTGGCGTCGACGCAAGGTGGCGCAAGGACAATCGGCCGCTGATGCGACTGCTAGTGTGCGGGGGGAAAGGAGGAGGATAATGAAGATGAGGAGGAGGAAGAAGAAAAGGTCGAGGAGGAGGAAGAGAAGCAGGAGGATGAAGAGGTGGAGAAGAAGGAGGAAAAAGAAGAGGATATGGAGGAGGAAGAGAATTGGGAACATGAGAAAGAGGCGAAGGAGGAGAGGAGGAAAAAGAGGAGGTGGAGGAGAGGGATGACGACGAGGTGTAGATGGAGGAGAGAAGAGGAGGAGGAAGGGGTGGAGAAGAAGGAGGAGAAAGAAGAGGAGACGGAGGAGTAGGGGAAAGAGGAACAGTAGGAAAAAGAGGAGGAGAGGAGGAAGAGACAAGAAATTGTGGAGGATGACACACGATGAAGAGACAGGAGAGGAGGAAGAGTAGGATGAGAAGAGGTAGAGGAGGAGAAACAGAAGCAATAGGAGGAGGAAGAAGAGGAGGAGGAAGAAGAGGAGGAAGAAGCGAGGTGGAGGAAAAGGAGGAGGAAGAGGAAGGGGATTAAGAGGAGGAGGAGGAAGAGGAGGAGGAAGAGGAGGAAGAAGAAGAGGAGGAGGAAGTAGAAGAGGAGGAAATGGAGAAGGGTGGGTCTCGATGGCCAGCCGAAGTGATCATAATCTTTGGAATTGCTGTGAAATGAAAAACGGTTTCTTCATGACGACAGATGGAAGAGGAAGACAACAACACAATCTGTGTAATTGGATCTCTGTCCCAAGTTCTTCATATTGAGCCCTAATCGGAAATGTCTTCAAGACGCTAGCAAAGACTAAATGGAGGTGGCTGGGTCATCCGGTCTTATGGGTGCTGGCCCTGTGTTTGGGGAGGGAGGAATAATCCCCTCATAGCTCCATCAAGGTACGAAAATGTGTTCGCTTTTAACCGCATACAGTATTGACCGTGCCATCATTTTCGTGTACATTAGATGATACCCATATGTGCTCCATGCGGGTCCGGTATGGGAATATAATATTGGTCCTACATGAGCTCCATTCCATGCGGGCATGCTGATAGAGGAAAAACCGATGACTGTGAAAATTAATGTCAATGTGACGCATTTGAGCATTTATAACAGGGAGAAAACTTACCACTAGATCCAAGGTTTGATTGCAACGCTTGCCCATCCTATTTCCAAAAACAGTTGTTATGTTGAAGAGGTTTACGGGATTATAAAAATAATAACATACATGTCGTTAAAATTCGAAGATAAGAATTAAAGTTAATTGAAGCAATAATAGATGATAGTTAATGTGATAACAAAATAAAACATGCAACAATAAAGTCTCTAGCCTACCTACAGTAATATATATACATATATATATACTCTAGCCTACCTACAGTAATATATATACATATATATATATACTCTAGCCTACCTACAGTAATATATATATATATATATATATATATATGTTGCATGTCTGACCTACGGTAGCATAGTTCACCAATGGCATCAGAGGCTTTCACCTCCGAACGTTTCACCTCCGGACCAATCACCTCCAGAGATTTTCACATAAAGTGGCTTTCATCTTTAGGCGTTTTCATCTCTAGTGGCTTTCACCTCCAAATGTAAAATTAGCCAAGACCTTTCGAAGAGTTTGTCGTATTTTCTCAAATACTTAGCTAGGTTCCAGAGGCTTTTCATATCTTCTTCTCTGATTTCCATTTTCTTATGCGCTTATGGTTAATTATGGTTAATTACGGTCACTCACGTTTCACCTGTATATGAAAGAGTGGGTGAAAACCCCTAGAGGAGAGAACCCTTACAGGTGAAAGTCCTATAGAGGTGATTGATCCGGAGGTGAAACGTTTGAAGGTGATAACCCCTATAACTTTCGCCAATTTGGGCCCAAACCTCGGGAACGCAAATGGCCGCCTGTTTTCCCCAATTTTACAAACATGATTGTTATCAAGTTTCTGGCTTCATCTGCAGTTATACCGCTGGCTGAAGTCGTTGAAACCAGCGTATTTTCAACGAGACGTTTTTGCAAATTATGTGCATGTACGAAGAGACGCTATTGTCGATGAGAACAAGTAGCCTACTTGGCTACGTCAGGTATAATACGTGACAGACATCCGAGACTGAGTGGCGATAGTAGGTGCAGCTAGTAAAGTAGTGAGTAGGTAGTAAGTACGGGATGTAGTATGTCAGTAAGTATTGAACTGGTGACCTGACAACGACACATTGATAGACTGTTAGTAGGCTATGTTGCACTGTGACTCGTAACTTAATGAACAAGTTGTTGCAGAAAGAATGAATACGTCGTCATCATTTCCACAGAGTACTGGAAGGCCTTTGATGCGGTCCGCAACTCCCGACTGGCAGAAAAACTTGGTTGGCTTCTTAAGTACAAAGGACACAATCAATACGTAGCCTAATGCCAAGTTTATATATCCTCAGTTAATCCAGTTTCAGAGGTGTCTAAAGAGACCGCAATAACGAGTCGATAGTAGTTACTGTTGCAGTATTAGTTTCAGTTTAACGAAACTGTGTGATAACAAAGATCATTAGCGTCGCCCTCATCCTTTACCCGGGTTTGGAATTGGCACTGCCAGATTACGAGCAGTGGCGGAGTTTTTTCTAACAAGTCGGTTAACGTTTCCTATCCGGCGCCGCCATCTGCTATGGGAGATGGTGGCGCCGCTATGGCTCCCGGACGTGTATTACCACTCCTGTAAACACGGTAAATTTACTTGGTTTAAATACTGCAATAACAGTTACCGCTTGTTAAACCTATCAGTCGAAGTGGTGGCGGTGGTGGTGGTGACGATGCTATCATACCGATGGCGCACTTAAACCAAGTCTTATACTCGGTGGGGCCAGCCTGAAACCTAGACAAAGGAGGAGGGCGACGTTAATCATTTTCGTTCTAACACAGCGTCGTTAAACAGCAACGTTTAACAGCTAAACTAATCGATTCACCAAAACATGCGAAATACATGAAGATTATGTCGATTCAACGCCCTAATGGCCTTCAGATGTCGCTAGACGGTAAGTAATTTGTCTACAAAAGTAACACCTCTAAATCGCTCTCAACTGACGCTATATATAATAAAAATTCGCTTCATCATTAGATTTTGCAAAAACTCTGTGTGTTTTCGATGTCGACGTCAACGGCCATGGCTGCCGTAAGCAAACAATTGATAGTGACTGATAAACGACTAGGAGGATGAAGAGGAGGAGGATAATGAGGATGATGAAGGGATGGAGATGGATAATGAGGAGTAGGTGGAGAAGAAGAAAGAGGAACAGGAGATAAAACGAGAAGGGGAGGAAACGAAGTTCAGGAGGAAGAGGAGCTGAGGAGAAGCGAAGAGGAGGAAGAGACAGAGGTTGAACTGGAAGATGAGAATGTGGTGCAGAGGTTAAGGAGGAGAAAAAGAAGAAGTAGGAGGAACAGGAGAGGAGAAAGATGGTGGGGGTCGATGGCCAGCCGAAGTGATCATAATTCGAGATTTGTTGTGTAATGGATAAGGTTTCTTGATGATGAAAGATTGAATCGGAAGAAAACAACACAATCTGTGTAATTAGATCTCTGTCCCAAGTTCTTCATACATGTATGGAGCCCTAATCGGAAATGTCTTCGTAATGTCAGCGAAGACTACATGGGTGGTGGTTGGTGATCCTATCTTTTGAGTCGCTGGCTCTGTGTTTTGGGAGGGGGAGGAAGAGCCCTCCCTTTTCTCCTTTAAGGGCCGAAAGTATTTACGCTTTCAAAAATCAACTGGGAATCTGTTTATGATGTAACTGCTATTCCTTGCTATCGTAAAGCACCGTTTTATGTAGCTCATTAGGGTTGCGGTGCCTTATAAATTGTCGTTATTAGTCGATATTGCATTATATCGCTTGTACTATTACGATAATTGTTACAGTCACGATTACGATTTCGATGACAACAACAATTACAATTTCAATTACGATTCATTCACTAGAATTATTCTTATCATACTACAGTTACAATAACCAGAGCAACAATTGAACCAAAACGACATTACACAGACATTAGCGATTGCAATTATAGCTACCAATGGTAACGATTACAATTGACGTTACGTTTACAAATACAGTTTCAATGACGATTACGATGACGGCTTTAGTTACTCGAATTACTTTCAAAGAGGAGTTTTACCTTAAAATCATTGACTCCTATGGCTCTGCATAACCTCTCATCCTATGTGCCTTCTTTCCCCCTCCTCCTCCTCCTCCTCCTTCTACTCCATCTCCTCACCCATCTCGCCCTCTGAATCCTCCTTCTACTTCTCCTCCCAATCCTTCTGTATCTCCATCTCCTCCTTCTCCTCTTTCGCCTTCTCCCTCCTCTTCGTTCTGCTACTCTTCCTTCTCCTCCTCCTTCCACTGCTTCTCGTCCTTCCCCTCCTTCTCCACTTTCCGCTTTTCCTCCTCCCTCTTCCTTCTCCTCATCCTCCTCCTCTTCTCGATCTCCTTATCATCATTTAAATTGTCTATTGGATTATCATCATTGGTGGGGATTCGCCTCGTCTGCTGATCGAGCTAAGATTGATCGCCTAATTCGTAGAATGAAGCGGTTGGGTTTCCTAGACCAAGATTTTCCATCGATTGACATTCTTGTTAAGAGAGCTGATCAAAGACTATTTCGCTGCATTAAAGTCAATCCTTTTCGTGTTCTATTTTCACTATTCCCCAAAAACTGCAATACCATATGATCTTAGGCCTAGACCACACAACTTTTCACTTCCTACTAAAGATAATAGAAATTTTATTTCTCGTATCTTGTTTGACTGTTAACTTTATTATTCTATGACATTGTTGTTACTTGACTTGTATAATATTATGTACCCTAATGCGGTCTGTCATTTGGCTTTTGAATAAACGAATATATATATATATATATAATGCTATATACCTTATCCAAACTTTATTAGTTAAATCTAACCTAATTTCATCTTCACGAACTCATCATCATTTAACTTATCTATTGGTTTTTCTTATTCTGTTTATTGCGCCTCGTTTCGCATGCTTGTGTCTTGTAAGCCGCAGTGCGTCTGCAAGCGGTTCAATAAAGAACATACTTACTTGCTTACTTCTGGACTTTTTGAAGATACTTGGGAAATCTTAAATGCAACACAATCTGGAACCAATCGCTGCCTTATACCATGTTTATATATTATAGCATTATTCAGTTGAGGTGAGTAAAGAGATGGATGGATGGGTCCAGAGTTTAACGACATCTTATAGCAACAAATAAATACCAAGAAGACAAAGGTCATGAGGATAAGCAAAAGAGAAGAAAAAGAAGTTAGAATAACCGTAAATGGAGTGGTCATCGAACAAGTTGAGAGATTCTGTTACCTAGGAAGTATGGTCACGAGGGATGTGAAGTGCCATACGGAGATAAAAAGAAGAATAGCCATGGGAAAAGATGCTTTCTATAAAAGAAAGGAGCTCTTGAGAGGAAAATTAAATAGGAATCTGAAGAAGCGAATGGTTAAGACGCTGGTATGGAGTGTGGTTCTATACGGATCTGAAACGTGGACTATAAGAGGGGAGGACATCAAAAGGATAGAAGCCTTCGAAATGTGGATATGGCGTAGAATGGAGAGAATCAGCTGGACAGAGCACAAGACAAATGACGAAGTACTGCAAATGGTGGAAGAGGAGAGATCCATGATGAGGACAATCAGAGAGCGTCAAAGAAGATGGATTGGCCATATAATGAGAGGAAATTCCCTGCTACGAGATATCATCGAGGGTAGAATGGAAGGGAAAAAGACAAGAGGAAGACCAAGAACGATGTTCCTAGACTGGACAATGAAGAGGGACGGCTACAGACAGATGAAAGCGGAAGCTCAACATCGAGAGGAATGGCGCCGTTGGACATACGAACCTGCCTAAGGGCAGAGAACCAAAGAAGAAGATAGCAACAAAGGCTGTTGACGTCGACAAAAATTATTTCGGCATATTTCGGCATATGAGTAAAGACAGCGTATCACGTCTGCCTATATAACGGCGACCAACACCTTTTCAGAGGTGTCTAAAGAAACAGTACAACCAATCGACGCAACTACTTCTCACTGATGAAGTCACGGCCTCAAATGAAATAGGTGAGAGATCTCAAATTATCGTCGTCGTTCTAGTGTCGTTGCAATGATCACCGTTTTCATCATCCTTGTGGTCTTCATCATCACCAACTCAACCAAAACCACCACACTACCGATATCATCATCACAACCACCACCACCACCATCAAACCACCATACATTGTAATTACGGGGGTAAGATGCTCATTTCATTTCGGCTCCTCATCACCACTACCTCACTACCACAACCATCACCCCAGCGTCACCATGGCCACGATGGTAAGACGCTCATTTCAATTCGGCTCCTGAGCCAGCAATGGACGAATCCCAAGTTCATTGACATGGAGGCCAGTGCATCGAAGGACTTTCTATTAACTTTTCAGCTTGTGACTCCGTCAGAATTCTGCTGCTTGGTGATAGAGACAAGTTGTTCGTAACACGGTCTTCGCTGAGAAACCTCGAAGCCACAACCGTTAGATCAGGCACAACCGCGTAATATTATAAAAGCGCTAGACAAATGTCAAATACACTCACGAATACGTAGTCTGTGAAATTTGCAGTCTATAAGCAACACACGTGTGCTTGTAATTGTAATTAGTATCGTATCGTACCGTATCTAGTAATTTATAAGGCGCCTCTCGCAGTATAAACTATTCAGAGGCGCCCTCAGTGCATGAGCCCCGTGGAAACAGGAACGTCTTGAGCAAGCCCGTGGATGCAGGGGAGATTGCCATCATGAGTTTAGTTCGAAGTCGAGAGGGAAGACCATTCCAGGCAGAGGGACCTGTTACAGCAAAAGCTCGACGTTGGGCCAGAGTGGTCCTAGTACGAGGGACAAAGAGATCAAGACGGCCAGTAGAGCGCAATATAGAGGGAACAGAAGTAGTCAAGCCCACAGGTAATCAATCAATCAATCAATCAATCAATCAATCAATCAATCAATCAATCGTTTATTTTGCAACCAACCAATTCAGTACAAAGTCACATGAGCATAGATATCGTTATATTCGGCTACAAAAAGGGTGGCCCTGAAGGGATCGGGGATCCCGCTAAGTACATGTAGGGACACCTAGGTACAGATTTTAAATATGAAAGATCAAGGTGGCCAGGAGGTATGATATTTTGACTAAATCAGGTATAAGTGCTTATTACAACCATGAGCACTTTGGTTACCATGTGCAAGATGAAAAGAACGAAAAAACACAACTCATTGTGAAAATAGGAAATAAAGATCAGAATAAACGAATAAAAAGAAATGAGAAGAACAGAAAGTAAAAAAAAATGCTTAGAAAGCTAACTAACTACCTACCTGAAAAAATCTTAACTAACTACAAAGAAGCAAGCTGAATTTACAAGCAATTGTTGTACAGTAATAAAACGAGCAAGATAGGAATAGTCAATTGTCCTAGAAGATACTTACAAAATATTTCTTAACTAACTGAAACGACTTAACTACAGAGAAGCAAAGATCAGTTTGCAATCAATTATTATACTGTAAATACAGCGAGCGAGATAGGAAAGGTCAATTATCCTATTGATTCCAGCAGGTAAGTGCATAGTTTGCCTTTAAATATCCGTGAACTAGGAGATAGGCAATGAAATTGTGGGCGAAAGAGCAGCCGATGGGGGGGGGGGGAGCGGGAACCAAGCGAAGCTGTTACAGCTGAAAGTAGCAAGCGTGGCTCATCTGCGAGATATGCGGAGAGAGGATGAGTTCTGAATCCAAGATGACGCCAAGATCTCTGACAGAGATGGAAAGATAATATGGGGAACTCAGAGGTAAGACTAGCGTGATCGATCTTAGCAAGCTGTTTAGGGGTGCCCAGCCACATGGATTGAGTCTTAGAGGGATTCAAGCGAAGCGGTTGGAAGACATCCAGGCAGTCAAAGAGTCAGTGGCACCAGACGGACAAACTTTCCGGCTATCAATTATATATAGCATATGGTGAATCTGACTTAAAGGTGTCTAAGCGTACTTTGTAATTGTGCACTAAACTAGCTCTGGAATGAAATCGTGTGCAATTCTATTTGAGTCCTTCAGCCGCATAATTTATACGATTGGGAAATTTAGAACGAGGCCTTTAGTAACCTTTTGTGTTTTGAAGCAGTGTGTGTTGGTAGGTGTCTAAACATAAATCTTGCATTAAGCACAAATACCAAACTGTCCTTAGATACCTTTAAGTCTGCGTCACAAGAAATATATATATATATATATATATATATATATATATATATATCGACTGTATAGAGCACAAACGTAATAAGTCCATGGTGTTAAGCATTGGACATAGTACGTTTGTCCTCTATACAGTTGATATATATATATATATATATATATATATATATATATATATATATATATATATATATATATATATATATGTGTATATATATATATATACTTGATCGGCATTTCCTTATCGATTTTCTTAAATTATGATCACTTATAAAAAAACACGAAACATGCGAATTTTCGACAACGTTGACTTTGTGAATAAACTTATGCATTAATGTGTATTATTTTAGGTTTCGTAAAGCATCAAACAAATACAAAGAATACAGTAAACTAAATTTAAATGCTCTCCCTACAAAGTTCAAAAGTGTACGTTGAAGCCGGGCATTCATTCATTCATTCATTCATCCATTCATTCATTCATTCATTCATTCATTCATTCATTCATCCATTCATTCAGAGGACTTATATAGCGCCACTCCAAGATACCAACTCAGAGGCGCTCCCAGCCCAACTCCGGTGTTAAAGAGCAGGTGAATGCAGTTTCTGTATTTTAAAAGAACAAGGAGATCTGAAGGAAGGTTATTTCACTTGGTTTGCCCAAACACGGAATACACATCCGCCTTACTTTACATGTTGTATTGTATTTGAAAACTTATTAAGCGCCTCTATACAGTGCCCACCAATCAGCGGCGCTCCCAGTGCGAAAGTCTTCCCGAATAAAGGCAAGTTTAAGACAACAGACAGGAGTCCGACATCCGCATCGGAAGATATCACAACAGATGGAAATGCTAGCGTGACGGTGAAATTGGAGAATGAATGAGATTATATTGAGAAGATATCTCCAGGACCTTGAGGCTTAAATATTTGCGAGATTCAACGCCGGCTGTTCATTGGAATGTAAAACTATTGTCTGAAATTACTGCCGGTTGAAAACAATTTCGACCGATGTTTACTGTTTCTGCTCAATTTTTTAAACGATTTTTGTTGACCTATAATTTTATGCACACCCATTCTATGCGAACGAAACAAAACCGATCGATTATCTAGCAAAGAATATTTATACTGTACAGTTGAAAATTAATAAAGGTGTCAAATGCGCGAGTGAATAAATATATTGTAGTTTGTAGAAAGACAAAAATAATAAGAACGAGGGACAGCAGGCTGTACGTAGCAGACAGGGAGAGAGTCAAGAGAAACAGACAAACATGCTTAGACAGAGAAGGCTGAGACAGAGACATAGAAAGAGGGAGAAAGACAGACAGAAAATTCCATGGAAAAATAAATAAAACGGTGAGAACTGTTTCAGAAAATATCTGAAGGCCACCGACCTTTGTTGTCATAAGACGTCGTTAAACTATTTAAATCCATTGAATGTGAAGGCAGACATCAAAAAGTCTGGTAGCCACAAGATGTCGCTTGACCGTGACTAAAACTCCGCTTAGACACCTCTAAATCATTTTCAGCCGAAGCTACATATATTCAACAACTGCATTTGATCGCAAATTCATACCGACAAACGAAGGTACGATGTTAACTGTTTCCAAAGTCTTATGTCGATGTTATCACTGGGTAATAATAATTATAGGTAGCAAATGCAATGTATGGCTAGTTTTCGTTCGATATTTTTCCACCACCAGCCTCATCCACGCCTGGGAGTTGATCTATTAAAACTGAATAACAATGTATTATGAATTTGTATTTTTTATAAATGTATCCGTTAACTGCCACTGACTCATAACGAAGCATCAATCGATGGCGCTGAGCATTTGAATGAAAGTAAGGTCGACAAGTAGGACATTTCTATGAACTCGCAAGCAGCGACCTAGCGAGCAACTGTTGGCGAGCAAATTTCTCTAAGTTATCTATTAAATGAATAGAAGGTGTTGTGAAGGTATGACTCACTTGCTAAGAAATGTTGAATTTCTGTTGACTCAAATATGACGGATTTATTTTAAAACCACTATAGATACAATACAATTAAACGGAACTGAACTCCAGTGGGTTGGAGTCCGATGACAGCATCGAGAGAATGGAAAACAGATGGAAATTCTATCATGAGAGATATAGAATTGGAATTGGACAAGCAATATGATTATATTGAGAGGATTTTGCCAGCACTTGTAATTACACTGGGCAAGTGATAATTTATTGAGTAAGTTATAATTATATCCGTAAGTGATAATTACCTTAGGCAAATAATAATTACAGTCGGTAAGCGATAATAACACTGGTAGATAACCTTGAAGGGGCGCTATATAAAAGCTCATTAATTGGGTAAGCGACAATTATATTGGTTAAGTTATAATTACATGGGTTAGGTGATAACTACATTGGGTAAATGATGTACTTGTACTTCCCTTGGGTATGTGATAATTAAAGTGGGCATGTGATACATACACTGGGAAAGCGATAATTACGTTAGGTAAACGATTATTACATTGGGTAAGTTATAATTACATTGGGTAAGTTATATAATTACTTCAGTTATAATTACACTGGGTAAGTGATATTGCACTCTAGAAGCGATAATTATATTTGGTACAATACAATACAATACAACTCATATTTATAACGCTACTTAATAAAACAGAGTCATTATATAAATATATATATATATATATATATATATATATATATATAGTGGTCATACATACAGTCATCCATTCATTCGGTCGTGCACATAATGTATCTGTTGCATGCGAGCTGTAGGTAGGAAGGCTCAGCTATCATCATCATCAGCACAAGTCACTTATGTATTAAGAGGCATGTTTTGGGAAACGAGAGGGAGAGAGAGAAGGAAAGAACGAGAAACGAACGACGGTGGTAGGAACAACAACAGTGTGTAGTGAGTGAATTGAGAGTGCGTGTAGGTGAATCGAATATTAACTATTGTAGTCAACGTAGTTAATTGCAAGTTAACAATAAAGTAAATATTAAATCAATGAGTGTTATCTATCAACGAAGTAGCCAACAACGGCCGCTTCAGGTGGTGGAGAACCGGGGTAGTCTTTCTCGTCATTGGTCTGGTCGTCAGTTACGTTTTCAGTGGAATATTACAGCTTTACATAAACCTTCTCAGATTCGAGTGTTGTTGCCACAGTCCTTATCTATTTCTTACTGTTTGGCTCGAAAACTGGACACTATTATTGGCCCTAACAAACGTTATTCTGTTCAACTGTATATCTCTAGTTTGGAATTCAATGTTCCGCTTGAGTTGCAACCATAATCAGTGTTGTTGTTACCTTGAATTTCTGCTTGTTGATTGAACTATTCGTCGATTGATTGCTATCGTTTAGTTTTAGTTGCTTATCTTGCTGACGCTTGTATTATCATGTTCTACTTGTTCGTATTGGGATGACGATTTTTATGGTTACATGGTTATATTTCGGTACTTTATATGGTTATTGTGTTGTGATCATTAATGGTCATATAGTGGTAGTTATGAGTATTGTGTTATATTACGTTAGTTTCTCATGTCGTGCTTACTATTTGATTGCTATTTCGATTGTTATTGTCACTGCGTTCGATTCACCGCACGGGGTCTGATAGAGTTATGGACTGATAGACTATTTGACTAGATTTTTTTGAATTGGACTTATGTGTTAGTATTCTTCACTGTTGATTATTCGTTATTTTGTTGAGGGGTTTAATGGGCAAAACCCGTGGCTCGTGTTTTTTATAAGGATGGTCATATAGTGGTCATACATACAGTCATCCATTCATTCGGTCGTGCACATAATGTATCTGTTGCATGCGAGCTGTAGGTAGGAAGGCTCAGCTATCATCATCATCAGCACAAGTCACTTATGTATTAAGAGGCATGTTTTGGGAAACGAGAGGGAGAGAGAGAAGGAAAGAACGAGAAACGAACGACGGTGGTAGGAACAACAACAGTGTGTAGTGAGTGAATTGAGAGTGCGTGTAGGTGAATCGAATATTAACTATTGTAGTCAACGTAGTTAATTGCAAGTTAACAATAAAGTAAATATTAAATCAATGAGTGTTATCTATCAACGAAGTAGCCAACAACGGCCGCTTCATATATATATATATATATATTCAATAATTGCGTGCCTGACATGGGACGTGACAGTGCCCGACACTTACGCCACTTCCCATCTTGCCCACACATCCATCGGAGCTGGCGAAGCCGCGGAACGTGCAGTACTGTCCAAGAAGTCGAAATACTCAGCCATTACTAACACCCATGCCTTTGTGGCGATATCCTTGAAAACGGAGGAGGAGGAGGAAGCGGAGGAGGAGAAAAAAGAGGATGTCGATGAGGAGAAAGAGGAAGAGGAGGAAGAGGAGAAGGATGGAAAGAAAAACGAAATAGTTGAGGAGGAAGAGGAGCTGAGGAGATGAAGGAGGAGGAACTGAAGGAGGAGGAAAAAGGAGGATGGGATCGATGGCCAGATGAGATGATCATAATTCAAGAATTGTTGTGTAAGGTTTCTTGATTATGAAAGATTGAATCGGAAGACAACAACACAATCTGTGTAATTAAATCTCTGTCCCAAGTTCTTCATATGGAGCCCTAGTCGGAAATGTCTTCGAGACGCCAGTGAATACCACATGGAGAGAGGAGGGTGATCCGCTCTTCTTGGTGGCTGGTCTTGTGTCTAGGGAGGGGGAGGAAGGGCGCATCGTAAAGCACCGTTTTAGGCAGCTAGCTATCATTACGGCGCCATATAAGACTGCAGTCAGTCCTAAATGCAGCTGCGAGATTAATTGCCCGTCTGCCACGCTACTCACGCATTTCATCCTTCATGTTTGAGAAACTGCACTGGCTTCCTCTCTCTGCACGTATTAAGTTCAAAATCCTTATTCTGGTGTCAAAGACACAGCGGGGTCTCGCCCCCAAATATTTAATTGATGTAATTCACCGGCCTCCTTCTGTCTCTTCGCATCGTCCACTTCGCTCCTCAAACAGATTTGAACTTGCAGTTCCTCATACTAGAACAGCTATGGCGAAGTCCCGATCTTTTGCCTCAATTGGTCCCTCTCTCTGGAATACACTGTCTCCTTCTACTCGCTCTCAAATTTTAATAAGTAACCCCTCATCTTCTTTTGCTTTCCTCAAGACTTATTTCTTTTCTCTTGGCCTTGCGCACTGGGAGCGCCTCTCAACGGTTCACCCTACTAGAGGCGCTTTATAAATGTTTAAATACAATACAATACAATATAAATTGTCGGTTTTAGGCAATATTACTCTTCTCATGGGTTTGACAGGAGCGTTGACATCGACCTTACTTTAAATCATGTGTAAGAATTCAGGCCGATTGATTAGGATTGGATTCAAATTAGTTTAATATCTTTTGGCATCAGAAGCCAGTTACAACGATTGGAAAATTGGCGCAGCGAATCCACCTATTCAAATTGCAGCGATTAAGGATGCATATATATCATCTCATAAATCCAACTTAAAGGTGTTTTAGAGCTGCTTTAAATTGTGCACTAGAGTTTAGTTCGTGGGTGAATTCTGCTGGATTTCTCTTCAGTTTTACTTTCAGCTGAACAATTTACACGTTTTGTTCATGATTTATGGAGCGCCAATTTTGACACTAACCAACACACAGCTGCTTTAAACGACAAATGCTTATAACGTCTTAGTAATGACTTTCCAAATCGTACAAATTATGCGAATGAAGAACTTGAAAAGAATTGCAGCAGATTATATTCACGACTTGCGTTAGTAACCCTACTTAAGTAGAAATCTGGGACCTGACACCTTCAAGTCTTATTCAAGTCTTATTGACGATATAAATAAACCGATCTGTTTTATTACCAACATGACCTCTAGTGGCTGCATTGTGCCATACGAACGGTGAGAATTGCTTTGTTGCCGTAAGATGTCGAATTTCCGGAAATGGTGTTTGGTATAAGGTAAAATCGACATCAACGCCCATGGCCGTTATAAGCGATCGTCAATGTTAGAAACTGACTAAATGGATAGTATAGACCCATTTGTCAGAAGCCTAGGTTAGAGATGGCAAGCAATCTTCATTATGACACAGCGTCGTTAAACTGCCTGCCTATAACTCGTGTCCTGTAACTCTAAGATTGCTGGTTCGATCCTCGCCTGAGACGTTTACTACTTGGAGACCTTGAACAACGTCATTGACGCCGACCTCATTTTACATCACTAGTAGCAAAGCAAGTACACAAAGCGATTGATTAGTATTGGATTCCATTAGTTAAACCACATCTTTTGGCTCAGAGGCCATTTACATCGATAGGAAAATTGGCAGAGGTTGCAAACCGAACTATGTAAGTTGAAGCGATTAGAGATATATATACTATCTGATGAATTCGAGTTAAAGGTGTTTTAGCGCTGATTTTAATTGTCAACTAAATTTTAGCTCGCGGGTGAAATCTGCTGGATTTCTCTTCGGTTTCTTCAGCTCCTTAATAATTTACACGGTTTATTTTGATTTAAGGAGCGCCAGTTTCGACATCAACCAACAAACGACAAAGCTTAATAACGGCATAGTTGTAACATTCACAATCGTGGAAATTATGCGGATGAGGGACTGGACAAGAATGATGTAAAATTAATAAGCCCATTTATTTTATTTTCCATTAATAGATTTAGTGGCTGCATTGTGCCATACGAACAGTGAGAATTGTTCAGAATAATCTCTACTGACGCCATAAAATGTCTTAAACCGAGTATATCCATTGAGATTAGATTTTCGGGGATAAATGTTTAGTATAACGGAACGTCGACGATATATATATATATATATATATATATATATATATATATATATATATATATATATATATATATATATATATATATATATATATATATATATATATATATATATATATATATATATATATATCGCATTCTGTACAAGACTGCTTACTGACATTCCTCTGTACAAATCCCTGAATCTGGGCTCAAAAGAATTCACCTCAATAGTCTAGTTTATTAAAGTTGCCTCTGTGTCATCTTAGTGTAGACCTATATGAATCAAAGAATTTGACTGATTGATTTAAACCTTGGAATAATAATAATTCCTGCATTGCTACCTCACCTTTGAGGTTTATTCACACAATCCTAACAATCGAACGAAAGCTACCCATACAATCATACATTACGTTTGCTACTTTTATTGTGACCCAGTGTTTAACGACATCCCATATTTTCAATGGCCGTGGACGTCGGCCTTTAAGAGTTTCCAAACAACTTTCATCGTAATGCTGGAGTAATGTAATTAGCGATAAAAAGCGATTGTTGAATATATAGCTTCTGTTAGAAATGATTTAACGGTGTCTTATTGTACTGTAAATATAAATGAAAATCTCCGAAATTTCTGAGCGCCACACAAAACCCACGTCAGGGAGACCAGCTTATTCACCGGCTCTGTATCAAATCAAGTCCGCCATAGCCATGTCCGCCTTGTCCGTTCCGGTGCCAGGTCAGAGTCCGGGGAGGTCAAGCCGAGGAGACTTTATTATTAATGGAGTACTACTCTCGCGGTCAAACGATATATTGTGGCCACCAATTTTTATTGTTAACTCCACCACAACCTTGTGGTAGTGCTAGTCTCAAGCCTGAAGAAAGGAGGGCGATGCAATCATCTTTGTTATGACACAGTGTTTTTCAACAGCAACTAACCATCATATTTTAGTGCCTTTGAGGTGATTAAGCAGTTTGCAAGATATTCGCTGATGAACACTCAACTAGGCCTAGTAAAAGTGAAAAACAATGAATGATCCGATTGTATTCGTTCATAGATGAGACAGAGGTTGGGGGCGGGGGGGGGCAGAGTTAAGCACTGCCTGCATCCGTACTAGTTGACAAGTCGCCGCCTGCAGGCTGTTCTGTAGTCAACTCTGGAGATTATGAAGGTATGACGAAGAAGATAGTTGTTGACGATGTATTGAATCTGCGGATAGTTTTTATACTACGCAGCTGGAAGGTATAGCCTCAAACCAGTTGACTCACATGGTAATAGAGCTGTCGAAGTGGACTACAAGGTTGCGGATGCTGTCAACAGAAATAGAAATAATATCAAAAGAGTAGCAGCAGAGGTAATAGCAGAAAAATGGAGTAAGCAGAAAATCTTCGCAAAACTAAATCTTAAATGGTGCATTTTTAGCATAAACAGTCAAATCATATTTATAAAATCTTCATTTGACTTCATACGCAGTGAAAGTTAACATTTGAACTTTTATTCTGAAATTGTGTAGTCTCAAGGCAAGACCCCTCGCGCAAGAAAAGCAGTGGAACAAATTGGTTGTTAAATCTCAGATTTATATACGAGCGTTTGACCCATTATTAGAGGTTTCTAAAGAGAGGAGTGCTATGCTTATATATAGTGTCAATATACTACTTTTGAAAGGTATCTAAAGAGAAAGCTCAACCAATCGACTTAACCACCTCTCCCTAAATATAAAGTCGTGACCTCAACCGAAAACATCGTTCTAGACTCGTTGCTATTATTAGCAGCCTCGTCATTATCCATTACATCATCGTCGTTGTGGTCGTCATCATCACCAACTCCACCATCACCATCACAATCACAACCACCTACGTCATCGCCAACACCGTCACCACAACCGTCACGTTGAACTGAGTCTGCGGATGGTTTTTATAATCTGCAGTTGGAAGAAATAACCTGAAACAATTTGACTAACTTAGACCGAAATGGTCAAACAGATGTCAGAGTGGACTAAAAGGCTGAAGATGGTATCAGCATCAATAGAAGAAATAGGCAAAGAGTAGCAGCAGAGGTAGCAGCAGAAAACTGGGGTAGGGCTCTGGAGGCACGGTGAGCTAATTCCCAGAAGATTTTTGCAAAACTAAATCTTAAATCTTAAATCTCAAGTTATACAATCACATCATGTCAGTGAAAGAACATCGAACGAAAGGTACCCATGCATTGCATATGCCACCTATATTGGGATCCAGTATTCCCAATAATTCCCGCCCTACGCGACATTCGCCTTAACAGCTTCTCTGCCTCCTCTCTTGATCTGGCCCCTTGAAAACCGGACTCTGACCTCCTTTGGACTACTCTGTGGAAAGCCACCTCTGATTTAACGGTGCGCTCGTGGATAGGCTTGTGCCATGCCCTTGGCCTTGGAGTGGCGCTTTAGAAGTTTGGAGATTACGATTACGATTACCACATATTATGGTTGCCATGACCGTTGAAGACGACCTTACGATTGTCGGTGGTAATTAGCGATCAAACGCAATTGTTCAATATATATAAGTTCGGTCAAACGACATCTTGTGGCTACCAGAGTTGTGATGCATACATTCCCATTCAATGGATTCAAACAGTTTAATGACGTCTTATGACAACAAAAGCCGCTGACGTCATCAAAATGTTATCTGAAACAGGTCTCACCGTTCGTATGTCATAATAGAGCTTCCTGTTTACTCGCATGGAGTTGCACTGGATGCTTATACAATTTCTAGCACTGGTGGCAATGCGCCTAAATACTCCCTTGCATCTATCCATGGTCTAGCGACATTTTGAGTCTTTCAGCTTTGTTGACGTCGAAGATTATCACATAATTTGGACAATGAACTATTTAAAATATTATTATTAATTTACAAAGCGGCTCCTAAGTAACACCGTGCATCTAGCCTTCTGCGTTCAGCCCTAGTCAAGCGCACCTGCCACGGTGCGCCTAGCCTCATGGGTTCAGCACTAGTCAAGCGCACCTGACATGGTCCTCCCAGCCTTCTGCTTTCAGCACTAGTCAAGCGCACCTGGCACGGTGCGCCTAGCCTTTTACGTTCAGCACAAGTCAACTGCACCTGGAACGGTGCGCCTAGCCTCACTCGTTCAGCACTTAGTCTAGTCAAGCGCACCTGGCACGGTGCGCCTAGCCTTTTACGTTCAGCACAAGTCAACCGCACCTGCCACGGTGCGCCTAGCCTCACTCGTTCAGCACTTAGTCTAGTCAAGCGCACCTGGCACGGTGCGCCTAGCCTTTTACGTTCAGCACAAGTCAACCGCACCTGCCACGGTGCGCCTAGCCTCACTCGTTCAGCACTTAGTCTAGTCAAGCGCACCTGGAACGGTGCGCCTAGCCTTTTGCGTTCAGCACAAGTCAAGAGTACCTGCAACGGTGCGCCTAGCCTCACTCGTTCAGCACTAGTCAAGCGCAGCTGCCACCTAGCCTTCTGCGTTCAGGACTAGTGAAGCACGACAGGTTTATTGAAGATCTTTTCGGCATTTGGAACAAAACCCCTGAAGAACTTCTCAGCTATTTCGATTATCTTAATAACTTCCACCCGAGCTTAAAATTCACCTTAAATTGATCAAAACATGAAATACCTTTCTTAGACGTAAAGGTTACTAAGGTTAACAAAACCCTTCATACCACTATATATACTAAGCCTACTGATAGAAAACTATATTTGAATTATTCAAGTAACAATCCACCGCACACCAGAAAAGCAATCCCCTTTAGCTAGTTTTTACGGTTAAAACGGATCGTCTATGACCCATCGGACCTAGAGAATCAAATCCTTAAAAGGTCCAATGCCTTCAAACTTAGAGGTTATCCAGATCTGATCTTAAACGGAGCAATCCAGAAACTTAAACAAATAGACAGGGCTCCCCTGTTCGCATATAAAAGCAAACTGAATAGAAATGATAGACCCATACTAATTTTAATATATGAAAATAAATACGAAAAGAAGAACGTCCTTAAAAGGTCTTTACATTAACTGTGGCAGGAATTTATAAGCGAGAACCCAGATCTGAAAAACATGCTTCAACAGAAAACCATTGTTAACATTTAAAAATGGCAAAAGTATCAGAAATACTCTGATCAGCTCTCGTTTTCCAGCTCCATGGCATAGAAAGACTAAACAAAACCAGATGAACATCAGCCTAGATGTAACAAACCTACAAAACCTTATAGCCTTGCTACATTGGCAGTAATTGGTCTGACGAGGGTCTGACTGTGCCATTGAAATCACATGGTCGTACAGACACAGCGGCCGCTGGGTCACTTCCTGGGATGAGAGGCTCCACAGGCACCATTCCTTCTGCCTTTGAACTGGCCCGTAATGATGACCTGAAAGAGAGATCAAACTATTAAACAGAATTTAAATAAGTTTTTGATGTAATACATGTCTAAATAGTTTTTTTCTTGAACTTGTTGTTTTAACTGCCTGTCGGGAAGTTTTGATGAGTCACCCTGAATGCCTAGTTAGGAGATTGTTTTCCAACTAAAAATGTTTTGTCAGGCCTATAGGCTATTGTGATAAACAGGCTGACCTGCTCTACCAAAATTTACTACAAATGCTATGGGCCGTTTATAGACTTAGTTAGCATCTACAGAATGTCTATGCCATAATTAAGTATTAAAATACTGATACCTGCTTCTTGAACTGTGTGCTCTGAACGACTGTCACCTTGTTTGGACGGATCACTTCAAATGCCTTTTTAGGAAATGCATGCCTAGTATAAATGCTATGCCAGGCCTCTGCGTGTTACACAGACTGACCAGTACTAGAAATACCACAACCACCATGCAGGCCGTTTCATGAGTCTAACTGTAAGATTGACATGTTCAGCTACCGAAGTTAGACCTATCCAATATCTAAAGAATGTCTGCGATATAAATAAGTACCGAAATACCGTTTGTGTTCCACGGTTGGAGGCGTTGCCCGTCTGACATTGTGTTTGGGACCTTCGTCGTTGGCCTGATTGACGGTGGAGCACACTCCCTACAGAGCAAAGAGAGACAGCCAATGTACCAATCGACACTGCGCCTTCGGTGTCTATCGGCATTGGCATCCCGACCTTTTTTGGTGTCTACAGTTTAAACTTATTACATTCCATCTTAAAATTGCTACGCACTCTTACGAGCTCTACGGTTATATCACCCTACATAAAATAGACGAGAATTCCATTACTGTACCTTGTCGGACTTGTCTTGGCCGTTTTGGTCGCGTTCGGGCCGGTTTTGTAAGGGGCGTGGTCCCATGTGACGGGAGCTAAAGTACAAATTGGCGTCACCTCGTTTTCTTATAATTATCCTTAACTAGGATCTGGACAATTTATTATTGGTGCGCCACCTGCCGGGAAGAAGATTTTTAACTTACCCGCTTCATCTCTTATACAGGTTGCTTTAGAGGACGTACTCGGACTAATATTCTTCTTCTCTTTTTTGGGAACCTATTACAGTCTCTAATTCACTGACACAAAGTCATACAGGGCCAAACTAGTCGAAATGTTTTCCTGTTGGTGGCGAACTGCGGCTTTAGCGTCCCAAATTAAATAATGAATTGAAATCATACATAGAAAGGGCCTTTTGGACAGCCAATGCTTACGACAACCCACTATTTGGAATAATTTTGAACGGTTGTGCTCCACCCAATATGCGATATGGCGTTTATTATAGTCGCACCTACCATGGTGCGCCCAGCCTCACTCGTTCAGCACTAGTCAAGCGTGTCTGCGCGTAGACTCACTCGTTCAGCTCTAGCCAAGCGCACCTGCAACGGTGCGCCTAGCCTCACTCGTTCAGCACGCACCTACCACTGTGCGAGTAGCCTTCTGTGGTCAGCACTAGTCAAGCGCAGCTGCCACGGTGCGCCTAGCCTTCTGCGTTCAACACTAGTCAAGCGCACCTGCTACGGCGCGCCTAGCCTTACTCCTTCAGCACTAATCAACGCGCACCTTGCACGGTTCGCTTAAACTTTTGCGGTCAGCACTAGTCAAGCATGCCTGCAACGGTGCGCGTAGACTCACTCGCTCAGCTCTAGCCAAGCGCACCTGCCGGGGTTCGCCTAGCCTTCTGCGTTCAGCCCTAGTCAAGCGCACCTGCAACGGTGCGCCTAGCCTCGCTCGTTCAGCACGCACCTACCACTGTGCGAGTAGCCTTCTGCGGTCAGCACTAGTCAAGCATGCCTGCCACGGTGCGCGTAGACTCACTCGTTCAGCTCTAGCCAAGCGCACCTGCCGGGGTTCGCCTAGCCTTCTGCGTTCAGCCCTAGTCAAGCGCACCTGCAACGGTGCGCCTAGCCTCACTCGTTCAGCACGCACCTACCACTGTGCGAGCAGCCTTCTGCGGCCAGCACTAGTCAAGCGCAGCTGCCACGGTGCGCATAAAATGATTGCGGTTACAATTGAAACCAAAACGACATTATAAAGACAATTGCTATTACAATTATGATTGAAAGTTCAATTATGCTTAAGGTTGCAATCGAAGTTATAATTACATTTACAAATACAGCTACGATGACGATTGCGATGACGGTGTAGTTACTAGAATGACTTGACACGAAGAGGAGAGTTAACGTAAAGTCATTGATTCCTATGACTCTGGATAGCCTCTCATCCTACGTGTCTTCTCCCTCCTCCTCCTTCTGCTCGCCGCAAATGCATACCCATCCTCCTCCTGTAGATTTTTGTCGCCTTCATCTACTCCTCCTCCTCCCTTCCTTCTTCGCCTCCGTCTCCACCTATTCCTTCTCCTCTTCCACTTCCTGCTCTCATCTTAATACTCTCATTCCCCTCTACTTTCACTCTTTTTCTCTTTATTTCGCGCATTTCGAGTATCGCCGAAAGAAATTACACGGTCGAGCATCTTACATTCAATTAATATTAATGCCACGCTTATATACCAGATTTTAATGCAGGTTTAGAGGTTTCTAAACAAAACCTAACCTACCTCTATATAATATCCAATATCAATGTTTCAAAGGTGTCTAAAGAGAGCGCTGAACCAATCGACGCAATCAAGTCTCACTAATGAAGTCCTTATTTCAAATAAAAAAAGGTGAGAGTTCTAGCAAGATCGTCGTTATTCTAGTGTCGTTTCTCAAGTTGTGAGAATACTGGTTAGGTGTAAAATATGAATTTAAGGTCCGAATTCTTCTGGGAGCGACTAATCCGTTGAACTTCCTCTCTGGGTGCATTCGCGCCCAAGGCTCCCAAGGAGTCGGCGCCTGTGGTCTGAAAGTCAAATGCAACAGCTATGAAACTGGTATCTCGTTTTTTGATAGTAGATTTTTCTTCCAATTAAATCTGTTATGATTAACGTCTCCCTCCTCATTTATCCAGAATTGGGAATGGCACTACCAGAGTATGCGGAAATGGCGGAGTTAATTTCATTAAGTAAATGAAACACTTTAGCTTAACATTGTTTAAAAGATGCCTTATGGCTGTTACAGCCGTTGACGACCTAGCCACAGCAACGGTAAGGAGAAAATCTACCTGTTGTCCGCTTTTTAATATATATAGTGTCGGCTTAAGACATTTTGAAGGTGTCTAAATACGTCTTTCCATTAACTGCGGTCAAGCGACCTCTTGTGTTGCCAGGAAAATTAACATCGACTTTACCGAACAACTTGACAG
>OY744605.1:85884527-85989527 GCA_963556255.1 Allolobophora icterica | reverse complement strand
AAAAAACTTTTTTCACCTGTTTTTTTACCAGATCAGTTCAGTGGATCTCGTGCTCCACACCTGTCAAGCAAGATCGCCGCCAGTGGTAGAACTACCTTCCGAAGCCTAAGTTAAAGATGGCTAACAATCTTCGTGACGGCATAGCGTCGTTAAACGGAACACTACCTACCTAAGTTGTGAGAGAGCGGGATCGATCCTCGCAGGAGACGATTATTACGTAGTCACCTTTGAAGAAGTCTTATTCCACTCAAATGCCAATCGTGATCGACTAATACTTCGTAATGAGACAGTTTGTAGTTCATAGATACATATATAAAATATACATTCGTAATACATGATAATTAGTTTTAATAGATCAACTCCCAGGCCTCTATGGGGTTGTTCTTGGACGAACATCAAACGAAAGCTACCCATACATTGCATTGCTACCTGTATTACGATCCAGCGTAGATACATTTATAATACAAATTCGTAATATCAGTTTTAACTCCCAGGTGTGGATGGGGTTGATCGCGGAAGAACATCGGACGAAAGCTACCCATACATTACGTTTGCTAGGTAGGTCTATATATTATTATTGCCCAGTGTTTAACGACATCCTATGGATGTTATGACCGTTCATGTCGACCGTAAGAGTTTTCAAACAGTTTTCATCGCACAAGTTATTATGGTGTAATTGGGAGACAATTAAATATCAAGCGCATTAATTTAATATATAGCTTCGAGTGAAACGATTTAGAGGTGTCTAAACAGAGTATTTTTGAAAAACGGTCAAACGACGTCTTGCGGTACCTTTCTGTTCAGTAATTTAAAACAATTGAACAAATACAGCTTCCTGTTTGTTGTTAAATTTCGATGGCGTTTGTCTCTATTGGCCCGATTCTGTCTATCTTCTCCTTATGTTTATCTGTATCTATCTTTGTCTCTCTCTCCCTGTCTTGTCTCTCGCCTTGTCTGCTACGTACAGTCTGCTGTCTCTCATTGTAATTTTGTCCATTACTAACTGTCCACCAAACAGTATTACGAATGTCTTCAAAAATGTTCAGTTGTTAGATATATCTGTTTTGCTTTCTGCCGTCCATCTGGTGTACACTGTACAATTCCATTTTAATGGCAACTGTAATCCCAAGGAAAACCGTGTACCTCCTCATATTCACACCTCTCATACAAAGGCTATCTTTCGACTTCAGCTTAAACTATCCTCTTCTAGTCTGTTTATAATTGTAGTCTGTTGCGTAGACGTAAAGTAAGGCGGATTTTGTTTTCACTGGTTGGATCCACCTCTTGGAATAACCTTCTTTCAGATATTTTGTCTATGGAGTCTGCACACACCTTTCACAGGCATTTGAAAATTATTCTTTATCGCCGGGGTTTGGCTGCAGTTGGTATCTTAAAGGGGCGCTATATAAGTCTTCTGAATGAATTGATGAATGAATAGTTGTTAATGTTTTCCCGGCTTCAGCGTACACTTCTGAGAGGGAGAGCATCTTATTAAAATGACAGTTGTATTGTATTGCACTGTATTTGAAGAAAATCAAAATAAAATACTTGTTGAAACTTCCCAGATCCTGTGCAATACATAAATCTTCTAACAGATATAATAGTTGAACAGATTTCTAGATTTATAGAGTCTCATATGATCGAAATAAACGCGTCTAAATAAACATGGCATTGATATTTTTTCTTGAAATAAACTGGTTTATAATAACAGAGTAAGAATGGACAACACTATTCAAATTGCCGCGCTGGTGAGTTTATATAACATCTGTTGAATCTGACTTAAAGGTGTGTAAGCGCTGCTGGGTAATAGTGCACATATTTAGAAGGTGAATAAAATTGGCTGACTTTCTATTCGGTTACTTTATTCGAATAATTTATTCATGAATTATGGTCACCAGTTTTCACACTTACCAACACACACAGTTGCTTTAAACGACAAAAAGCTTAATAACGCCATATAGTTCTAAAGCTTTTCCAATCGTGAAGATTATGCGACGTTAACACAGAGACTGCCTACGTTGTCGTTAGGTGTTGTCTATTTCATTGTAAGGCATGCAGCGGACTTAGACGGCCATTACGTTTGTGGTTTATCTTTGATTCTTCACACCTGGGTAAACGATCTGTTTAAACCGAAATACATGTGTTATTAATTTGACTGATTATAGATGTATCATGTATCTGTCAAATGCTACTATCTTGTAACAAACAATCAATCGTGTGTGAAAGGACCAATACAAGACCGTCATTGTAACCGTTTCAGGGGAAGCTCGAATCACTCAGAGGTTACAAGGCACGCCTAGATAGTATTCTCTCCCTCGACGCTGTTTCATAAGAATGCTGTTTAGCGCCGCCCTCCTCGTTTATCAAGACTTGCGGCTATTAGAGTAAATGGCTATTCAGTAGTTTCAATTGTTTAACGTCAATCTGATCACCCAACACACTTTCTGACTCAGTTGGTAGAGAGTTGTTGTTTAACGACTCTGTATTATAACAAAAATGATAGATATAATTGCTAGGATGGATGGCAACAAAAGCTGTTCACGTCGACAGAAATTATTTTTGGGGAGCCCGATAGCGCATTGGATAACATCTGGCGCAGAGTGCGAGAGGTACAGACAGTGCCGGCCTTAGGGGCGTGCGAACCGTGCGGTCGCACAGGGCCCGCAACATAAGGGGGCCCGAAAATGTCACAGAAAATAGCATGAACAAGACATCCTAATAATTATAGTTTCGATTACATCTTTTTTGTCAATAAAATAAAGGTCAACTTCCTCTATACCCCAGAATTCTCGTGTATAGTTAAATTTGACTTGTTGTACTTGTTCACAATCTACTAAAATAAAATGATTAGCAATGAAAAACAATTTGACGTGTGTTATGAGGGACCCGTACAGTATACTCTGCACGGGGCCCGACATATATCCTAAGGCCGGCACTGGTACAGAGATTGAGTCCCATAGGCGGACAAGCTTTGTAGGCTGCAATTTGCGCCGTGTATTGCAGGCTGTCTGTTCTGTTAGTAGTTAAGGTTTATCGCATAACATGTACATGTCGCTCAGTGCTAACACCATGGTTTGACGCCGAGTGTCGTGCTTATCGACGACATGCCCGTCGCTTGGAAAGACGTTACAGGAGAACAAAAGCCCCTGCTGACCGTGCTACCTGGACAAGATACGTCCGTGAAATGCACCATCGGTACAAGGATAAAGAGCGGAGCTACTGGGAGAGCAAAATTGCCCAACACTCCGGTGAGCCCAGAAAACTCTGGTCAACATTCAACGACATCTTGGGTCGTGCGCGCTCTGGTTCCTGTCCGGCTACATCACACTTCACGGCTGATGCCTTCCTTAAGGCATTCACGGCTAAAGTGCGTTCGGTCCGCGAGGCCACGGCAGATAGCCCACCACCGGTCTTTCCACCTACGAGCTACGAACTTCCGTCTCTGGGCCTAATCACAAGTGCTGAGCTCCGTCGAGTTATACTTTCATCAGCGCCGAAGACCTGCAAACTGGATCCGCTCCCGTCGTTCATCCTCCAAGAGACCCTTGATGTCTTCCTACCATTCCTTACGGTTCTGTGTAACCGCTCCCTCAAAGAGGGAGTTCTTCCTGCAAGCCAAAAGAGGTCCATCCTTGTTCCAGTGCTTAAAGCGGATGGACTCGACGCTACTGAACCAACCAATTTTAGGCCCATTGCTAATGTTACATTCTTGTCTAAAATAATTGAGAAGATTGTTGCCGCGCAGCTCATGTGCTACCTGGACAAATATTGTCTTCTCCCCACCTTCCAATCGGGTTTCCGTAAGGGCCACTCCACAGAAACCCTATTAGTCCGCCTCTTATCGGACATATATGGGGCCATTGACAGATCCCAGGTCACTCTCCTTGCGCTGTTCGATGTGAGTGCCGCGTTCGACACTGTCGATCACGACATCCTCTTGCAGCGCTTATCCATTTCCTTTGGCTTCTCTGGTAATGTTCTAGGTTGGCTTACTTCATTTCTGCAAGACCGCTCCTTTATGGTGGCTCACGGATCCTCTAGGTCCCCTTGGGTTCCTGCTCCTTTTGGCCTGCCTCAAGGCTCTGTCCTTGGGCCCCTTCTTTACATAATCTACACTGCTGACCTGGGGTCCTTGTTAGCGGCTGGGTCAGTTTTTAACCAGTCCTATGCTGATTACCTGCAAGCCTATGTACACTGCCCTGCTGTCCGGGCTGTTGCAGCTGTGGAAACCATGACCCGTGCCATGGAATCCCTGCAGGTCTGGATGTCTGCAAACCGCTTAAGACTGAATCCGGTTAAGACGCAGTTTATATGGCTTGGCACACCCCAGCAGCTCTCCAAAATCGATTTGACTTCTCTTGCCTTGCAATTCTCACACCTTACTTTTTCGACCTGGGTCCGGGACTTGGGGTCATCCTGGACCAGGAACTTGCATTTACGCGGCACATAAACCTTCTCTCCCGCAGCTGTTATTACCAGCTCCGGCAGCTGAAGGTGATTTCCCGTTCTTTGTCCTCTGGTGCAGCTTCCACACTTGTCCATGCATTTGTTGTGTCTCGACTGGACTACTGCAGTGCCATATATAACGGACTGCCGGCCTGCCGGATTGAGCCCCTGAATAGAATCCTGCGTTCTGCTGCCCGCCTTATAGGCCGCATCCCCAAGTTTGGCAGAGTGTCTGCGTATATGAGGGATGTCCTACACTGGCTCCCCTACCCGCAACGCATCACTTATCGAATCTCTGCCTTGGTTCGGCGATGCTTTGAAGGCGTGGCCCCTCCATACCTGCGGGAGCTCTGCTGTCCCACTTCATGTTCGCAACGTCGTTGCTCTCTCCGCTCAGCTGCGCAGGCTGAACTTATTGTTCCCCGTGCGCGGACAGCCATACAACAGCGCCGTGCCTTCTCTGTGGCTGGTCCCATGACCTGGAATGGGCTCCCTACCAAACTCCGCCAAATACCGATTGGTCATTTCACCTTGTTTCTTACTGTTCTCAAAACTGCGTTGTTCGACCGTGGTTGGGCTGGGAGCGCTCCTGAGTAGGCAATCTTGAAGTCTTGAAGGGGCGCTATAAAAAAACTGCTTTAATAATAATAATGTTCAGCGCAGTGCGTTTGAAGGCACTTAATTAAAGAATAAATATTATTATTATATTACAGGTCTATGCAGAAATGCTGATTGCAATTAATATATACTTCTGAAAGAAATTAGTTTAAAGGTGTCTAAAGGTGTCTAAAGATGTTCTTCATTTTCCGCGGTCTAGAGACATCTTGTGGGAGGTAGAGCCGTTATCGTCATGTATTTACCACAAATGGACTTTTTTATGATTTCTATAATTATTGGTATAATGTTTTCCCCCGAGGTATACAGTATTCCTCAGGGACTTGAACATAAATTAGTGTAGCAAATTAAGGTGATTTTCATCACAGGTTTTTACCAAGGGAGTTGGCCTTGTGGTTGTTCCGCGTATGGACTCCTCCACGGCCCAATCCAGGAGCTTTGCCTATGTGGGTCCTTCAGCCTGGACAGTCTTCCCCAGACCCTCCGCCAAGAGCTTCTTGTCCTCTCTCCTCTTCAATTCCGTAGACGCTTGAAAACCTTTCTTTTTGCCGGTTTTGGCAGTGATGCGGGTCGAGAGCGCCGCTGATTTGAGTGGCGCTATATAAATGTTCAATTACAGTTAATATTACAATTTAAGTGACGCCATAGCAAGTACTGAGTGATGATGATGATGATGATGATGATGATGATGATGACGATGATGATGATGATGATGATGATGTTGGTTAGGTCAATACAAATTTCTCTTTTCTCCCCTTAACTGTTATTCTCCACTTGTTGTCCAATTCAAATCGCTTTTGACGTTAGGATACTAAGACTCAACATACCAAATGGACACGTGAATCAAACACCAGGACGAATTCGTACGATTGGAAGTCTTTTTAGAATGTCGCAGTAAGATGGGACATTGATGGTATGTAAACTTGGAATTAGGCAGCGGTTAATATAACCCTTGTAGGGTAACCGTTTTTTGGTTACAGTTTTCGGTAACCGGGGGGTAAAAAATTACCCCCAATTTATTTTCGTAAAATCTAGGGAAATGTTTAACCAATTTTGGTCATGTTTAATTTATCTGATAGACAAGGACAATAGACAACATTATTGTATGTAATGAGTAATAAATCTTGAATTAAAATGACGACTCGTTCCAATATGGCTGTCTAAAGCGAAAGTAGTAATAAGTTGTGAGTCAATGCTACCATGCTACCAGTTTCAGATACTAATCACTGAAACCAAATGCTGTGTCGTAGTGTTGATTGAAATAACTAACTGCAAGCAATAACAAGCGGCTGTGCAGTGCTGTAATAGTCAGTAACTAATGACGTTTACAAAATTTCACTTGACAAAACTGGATCTCATCGACCTTAACAACAGCATCAGCAAGAGTAATATTTTGTTCTGCTCTTATTCTTAGAGCAGCTTCGATATTGATATACATTGATTGCTTATTCCAAAGGGACTGTTTTGCCAGAATTTTTGGAAGTGAATGGCAGGAGGTATAGAATTAATTCTTTTGTACCTAGACCATTGAGATGTGATCATTGCCAAATGTTTAGTCACTCTAAATTATATTGCAGACGAAAAGCTGTGTGCAGCAGATGTAGTGATAGCCACTCTTATGTCGATTGTCCAGATAAAACTACAATAATATAATCCAACAGGAAATGGAAATCACACAGCAAAGAATGACTAATTCATATGCAAAAATACAACAACCACATATCTCCAACAATTCAGTTCTATCAACTACTATGTTTACAAATACATAGTGCAGAAATGATTTATCCAGTACCGGAATATAAAACCTTATTCTTCATAGTAGTCTACCGATAGGTGGCAGCGCAATGTGGCACAGCTGAAAACGACATTGTGAAGAAAAAACATATCTAGGAAAAGTCACAAAAGCAAAAGTCTTTTTTGTTTTATTCAAAAGAAGCGTACGAAAAAAAGTAGACTGGGAGTTATTTTTTACCCCCCGGTTACCGTATAAGGGTTAAAGGATTGAAAATCTAGAATATCAATCCTACAAACCGCCTCAAACATTATAACACAGGTTCAATGGAGAAAGAATTTAACGGCTGCCTAAGCCCAAATTTACATACTATTCAACGGACCAGTTTGAGAGGTGTCTATAAAGACAGCGTGTAACGTGTCCTGGCTTTTTATAATATCAATTAGTCACGTTTTAAAGGTGTGTAAAGAAAGCGCTCAACCAATCGACTCAACCATGTCTCACTGATGAAGTCGTTGTTTCAAATGGAAACGGTGAGAGATCTGAAATATTATCATTCGTCATTCTAGTGTCGTCGTCATCAGTTACATCATCATCGTCATGGTTATCATCATCGCCAGTTTCATCACTACCAGAATCACCATCAAAACTACCACTACCACCATCATCACCACCAACACCACTACTACCATCACCTCCAGCACCACATCCATCTCCACCACCATAATCTCGGCGGTAAGACCTTCCTTCACTTCTACTCGGCTGCTGAGCCTGCAAATGGAAGAATCTCAGGTTCCTTGACATGGAGGCCAGTGCATTGGAGGCCTTTCTCTTAACTTCTGGTGACATGGTTTTCGCTCAGAAACCTCCAAGCCGCAACCCTTAGGTCGGACACCAACGCGTAACATTATAAAGGCGACAAACAAATGCGAATTAACGCACAAGAATACGTAGTCTACAAAATGTTCAATCTATGACCAACACAGTGTGTGCTTGTAATTGCAACTGCAAATGCAATTGTAATTGTAACCGTAACCGTAACTATAACTGTAGCGGTGGATGTACCTTGTACTGTAACTGTAACTGCAATTGTAATTGTAACTTATGCGTCGCTAGACTGTATATAAATGTTATTGGGGGGGGGGTAGAGAAATGGATTACACACTGGGGTGAAGAGCAGTAGGTACCAAGATCGATTCCCGTAGACCCCATTAGGTTTATTCAGCCTTCCACTCGCTAGGTGGCGGCGGTGGTTAAATGAATAGTAAGTCGTGATTGATGCTCTGTGGATGCCGTATAAAACAGTTGTATTCGACTTCTGTAAAACTGTAATCATGTGCTTCTACTGTATACAAGTATGTAAGGCGCCCTGCGTGGCTGCCGTTTCTTATCTTATCTTATCTTATATAATTATTTATAAAGCGCCTCTCACAGCATAGACTATTCAGAGGCGCTCCCAGCGTGTCAGCCCCGAGGGAAAAGAAAGGTCTTTAGGCAGCGGAGAGAAGAAGGCGAGATCCCAAGCAAAATCTTGCTACGGAGAGAGGGGGGCAGGTCATTCCAAAGGGAAGGGCCAAGGATGGCAAACGCACGATGCTGAGCCATCGAAGTCCTTGCGCGAGGGACAAGCAGATCAAGGCGGTCAGCAGACCGAAGAGGGCGGGAAGACAGAGCAGATAGAGGTTTGCGCATTAGGTCACAGAGGTATTTAGGAGCTTTTCCCAATTGAGTCCTAGAGACCAGGAGAAGAACCTTGTATTGGATGCGGGAAGCAACAGGAAGCCAGTGAAGTACATCAGTCATAAAGGTAGTTATGTGAGAGAAGCGAGGAAAACGAGCAATGAGCCTGGCAGCCGCATTCAGAACAGACTGCAGAGATGAAAGGCGCGCTTTAGGGAGCCCAGCAAACAATGAATTGCAATAGTCAATGCGGCAGCAAATGAAGGCATGGACCATAGTAGTAAACACTGAAGAAGAAACTGATCGTCTTACAGCCCTCAAACGCCTCAGATGATAGAAACAGGAACGTGTCAGGTGGGAGAGGTGTTCAGAAAACGAGAGGGTACTATCAAGGGTGACACCCAAATCCCGAACACTGGATGAAAATGAAAAAGCAGGGTATATTGACGACAGAAGTGGGATATCAAGTTTAGAGAGTTGCTGTTTAGTGCCAAACCAGATCAGTTGGGTCTTAGAAGAGTTAAGGTTAAGTCGATTTGATGACATCCAAGAGTGGAGATCATGTGACAGGGAATCAATGGATCCAACAAGGGAGATCTGCTGAGAGGATGGGCCTTGGACAAAGATCTGAACATCATCTGCATAAAGGTGACCAGAGGTAAAGTGTTTAGTAAATATAGAAGGAATGTCAGCTGTGTAGAGTAAGTACAGAATGGGGCCAAGGACAGAACCCTGTGGGACACCATACTCAACTCTAACCCAGGCAGTTCTGGAGTCACCAAGGACAATCCTCTGAGTACGGTCAGAGAGGTAAGATTTGAACCAAAGAAGAGGGAGACCACTGAGACCACAAGATAGTTCAAGACGTTGAAGTAGGATTTCATGGTCAACCATGTCGAAGGCCGAGGAAACATCAAAGAGTGCTAGAAGCGTCAAATGAGACCTGTCAATGGCAGTATAAATGTCCGAGAGAAGGGACAGGAGGGCAGTTTCCGTAGAATGGTGACCTCTAAACCCTGATTGACTAGAAGGGAGGAGTCCAGACTGTTCAAGATAGGGCAGAAGTTGAAGCGAGACAAGTCTCTCAAGAGTTTTTGAGAGAAAAGAAAGGATAGAAATAGGACGATAGTTAGAACATACTTGTGAGTCAAGATTAGGTTTTTTGAGGGTAGGGAAGACAATAGCTTGCTTCTGAGATGGAGGGAGATGGCCCTCTGCTAGAGACCTATTGAACAAATATATCAAAAATGGGACAACATCATCCAAAACATTAGTAAGAATAAACGGAGGAAGCGGGTCCAGTTCACAAGATTTCTGATTTGAAGAGCTGAGAACACGTCGAAGATCAGCCTCAAGGATGGGACGAAAGTCACCAAACTTGAAGTCCGTGCGTGTGAATTCAGGTGGAGACGAGTCAGCGGTTGAAGCACGTAAGCCCGCAATCTTTTCTGTCATCATTCTGAGGAAATCATTGGCCGAAAACGCAGGAGAGGAAGACGAACGGGAGGCTCGGCCCAGGAGTCCCGAGATGGAAGACCAGAGACGTTTTGGGTTCTTTTCATCTCGAGCGACGAGTCTCTCCCAAAATTCAGCCTCCTTGCGGTGATATAGACGATGGAGCGATCGGAGTTGAGTCACCCACGTCAGGTGGTCAGCCGGATCTTTCGAGCGACGGTAGCGTCTTTCAAGACAGCGTGTACGTCTACGATACTGGCGGCACTCGCTGTCAAACCACACAGCAAGTGGTCGCATGCGCATTTTGACCCTCCGCTGAGGTAGTAATTTATCCAGTATTTCGTTCATGGTGGTGGAGTAAAGGTCAAACAGGTCAGCCACCGACAAGACATCCAGTGAAGAGGAGTCAGAAGCAAGTTTTGAGCAGCGAAGAGCATCACGGAATACTTGATAGTCAAGGGTCTTCCAGCCACGCACCATACGAATGGCGTGTATGGGTTGCAGATGCAAGAAGGGAAGAGTTAGTTCAACGAGCTGGTGATCAGACAAAGACGGCGGGTGAACATGTAGATCACAGATAGATACTTCGTCAGACGTGATGATCAGATCGAGGATACCGCCGAGCACATGAGTGGGCTCACTTACATGCTGACGAAGACCAAACTGAGCAAGCAGATCAAGGAACCGTAGAGTAGATGGGTCTGAGGAGTCTTCTAGATGTATGTTGAAGTCACCTAAAATAACCAGCTGACTGTTTCTTGTGATTAGACTCTCCAGAACAGATGAAAACTCATCAAAAAATGTTCCGGTTAGAGGAGCAGAGCCAGGTCTGTAGAGAGCCAGAAGAGTTGATGGTCCATGGGATGTAGAAATAGCAAGGCATAGCGCCTCGAATGAAGTGATGTCCGGATCAAGTTGAATTACGGAGGTTCGAAGTGTAGAGCGGATGTAGACAGCAATACCCCCACCACGAACCGAGCTGTCATCTGGACGAGAGGCTCTGGGGCGGTCGTAGATGGAGAAACCGGACGGAGCAGCACGAAGAAGAGGCACGTCATCAGAACCACGGTGCCAGCTTTCCGTAACGGCTAAGACGTCGAGTTGTCTTTCCTGAAGAGTTTGTGCTACATAAGCGAATTTTTCCGAGAGAGAACGGGCATTCCAGGTAGCCATTCGAAGCCCTGGATGCCGCTTGTCGTCCTGAAGAGACTGATCAGGAGCGAGAGGATCAGAAGTAGATCGATCATGGGCAGCCAGCTCATCAAGGCCCAAATGAGAGCTGGACGCCGGAATGGAAGACGACGAAGACGATGAAACTTTCCCAGGTAGAGACAAAGTAACGTTGTTGATGGATGAGCGATAAGCAGCCGGACACCAAATCTGGTAATAAAATAGCGTCTTTCGAAGTGAGCGACAAGGGCGCTGGGCAAACGAACGGAGTAGATTGAGCTGTTGTGCTGTGTATGTGACAGACATCATTACACGGAAAATGACTCAAGTACTGTAGACGTATTATCCTCGTGTACACGCGGAAATGTAAACAAATATCAGTTACGAAACACAGGTCAAGGTCACATCAGGCCGGTAGCGCATAGAACGTCAATCCTCCATGTACACGTAGACATGTAAATAAACCGATGACGTCACGCAGCCCAATGTCACATCAGGCCGGCAGCGCGTAAATGAGTGTATTTTGAAGGCAGACAAAGCATCCAAAACTTCATTAAATTTAACAACGATCAGCTAACCAAACTCACGAAAATTAACAACCGCATATCCACAAACTAAATTGAAAGATTATTGAAAGACGAGGCTAGATAACTCCTAAGATAAACTGCAAACGAGACGTAAAACGATCAGAGCTGAACACGCCGGTGCGTACACGACGAACGCTAAACGCAAAAAAAAAAAAAAAAAACAGTTAGAAGGCGCTTTAATAAAGATAAGATTATTATTATTATTATTATTATTATTATTATTATTATTATTATTATTATTATTATTATTATTATTATTATTATTATTATTATTATTATTATTATTATTATTATTCGATTACAACACCTTTAAAACATTTTAAACTGAACCTATATAAATGTACAATTTTCGTTTTATCGGTAGCTTTAAGCAATGGTTCAACGTACGCAAACAAACGAAAGAAACTGATTAAACACTAGTTAACCGTCATAGTCGTTTTCGGTAATGCCCGTCTATATCCTGGATGAGAGAGGAGGGAGACGGTAATCAACATCGTTCTGATACTGTGACATTTCTTTCTTGAATTGTACAGTATACTGTAGACGAAAACGACCCTTGGAGCCACAGAATATAGTTCACCATTGGTTCCTTATACATTCGTAGCAATTGCAATATATTCATAGCTTTCGTTCCTTGCTCTTCCGTAAGAAATGCAATCCATAACTGAAAATGATCTATCAATACTGAAACATATGTATCAATAATTATATATGTATTTATTAAGCGCCACTATCTCATAACAAAGTATCAATCGAAAGTGTTGAGAAATTGTGTGGATGAGCATTTTGTTCAAGGTCTCCCAAAACTAACAGTGTGCGTTATAAGGCAATCGGCAAAAAAGAACGACTAATGTGTTACGTCCAAATTCGATGCTTTCGAGAAAATTGAAGTTTATTTCCTACGTATATGAAAAAAATAACTTAGTTTTCTTCCACCTTTCCGAGTATCTTTAAATACTTCTATAAATAGGTCCTCAAACCAAGCATAGCGCTGATAATATATGACATGAGATTAATATGAAATTAAGCAAATATGTAAGGGAGTGTATCTTTTAGTGGGTATATTTACAACATACATGTATCGTATAGGGCTTCACGCTAATTTTTATTACATGAGTATATCATATTTATGGAAATTCCATAGAAAATGTAAGTTTCAGGTGAAATCGAAAGGTAGTCTTTGTATGTGAGTTGCGATTATGAGGAGGTAGAGAGTTTTCCACAGTCGTCTATTAATTAAATGAATAGAACGTTTTGTGTACGTATGGCTCACTTGCTAATAAATGTTGAATTTCTTTTCACTCAAATTGTTTTTTGGCTACGACTCTGTTTATTGCAATGTTTTGAAAAGAAATCCCTCATATTTGAATCAAAAGAAATATGATATACTCATGTTATAACACTTAGCGTGAAGCCCTATACGATACAAGAGCCGTAACTGGTTCCCTCAAGGGACCAAAACTGATGTAGCTGCTGTTCATTACGTATCGTAAAACACCGTTTTAGGTAGCTCGCTAGGATCACGGCGCCATATAAATTGTCATTATTAGACGATTCTTACATTAGAATATCGATTACGACTATAACAACAATTAAATTTACGGCTACGATTTAGTTACTATGATTATCATATTACATAGTTTTACAAAAAACAGAGCAACAATAAAAACCATAACGACATTTGAAACCAAACTATAATTATTACAAAGACAATAGTGATTACAATTATGATTATAGTGCAATAAAGCTTAAGATTACAACTTACAGACTATTATTATGCAGTTTTAATGACGATTACGATGACGGCTGCAGTTACTTGAATAACTTTCGAAGAGGAGAGTTAACGTAAAGTCATAGATTCTTATTCCTATGGCTCTCCATAACGCCTCATCTAGTGGAATATGGTTGCTCCCGGGAACCCGCTAGCTGTTTGGTATCACATCTATATAGATTATCTATTGATTCAGTTTTACGGGTGTCTAAAGAGAGCGCATCCCAGGCCTATATAATATCTAATAACCACCTTTCAAAGGTGTCTAAATATAACAGAGCGCAACCTATCACATCAACCATTATTATTAATGAGCTTTTATATAGCGCCCCTTCAAGGTTATCTACTCAGGAGCGCTCCTAGTCCAACCACGGCTAAAGAGAGTAGTTTTTAAGTTTGCAAGAAACAAGGTAGAGTGAGTCATAGGGACCAGGCGAAGTGCAACAGGAAGGCCATTCCAGGTTGCAGGTCCAGCGACCGAAAAAGAACGTCGCTGCATAATGGCTGTCCGCGTGCGGGGGACCAATAGCTCGGCCTGGTCAGCCGAGCGAAGAGCAGATCTCCGCGCTAAATCCAAGCTGTAATAAGGCCAGTGGCCATAACCATGCCTTATACTAGGTGGTACAAGCCCGAAACCTGGATAAAAGAGGAGCGCAAGGCTAATCATCTTCGCTCTAACAGAGCGTCGTTAAACAGCAACTACCAACAAATCGCTACATCCAAAGATGTCGGTAGACGGTAAATAATCACTTCATTAGGACACCTTTAAAACTGTGCCACGCAACGCAATATATACATAAGAATTCCGTTTATCGCTAGAATACGAAGCTCAGAAACCACGTATAGAGATTGTATGTCGACGTCAGTCATAAACAAGCAAATTAAACTAACTGATTAAGGACTAGCTTAACTGGCACTGTCGTTTACTCTGTCGTTTACAAAACTGACAGTCTATAGGCTGGATGAGAGAGGAGGGCGATAATAACGACTAACATATCGACCGTATTATGTCCAAATTCAATTCTCTCAAGGACTTTGAAGTTTATGTTCAAATGAATTTGAAAAATGTAACTAAGTTACGCTGTCGTATTTTTGTGAGTCAGTGAGGGCTTCTATAAATAGCGTCGCCCTTCTCCTTTTTCCAGCCTTGGGACTGCATTACCATAAGTTAGATGGTTGCGGTAACATAGTTTATGCCAGACATGTTTAAGATGTTTACAGAGGGCAGCCATCTTCATCAGACTAGTGACATCTTGTGGCTATTAGAACAACGAACCTCACGAATTAACGACACTTGAGACATTTTTAAAACTGATGTTCAGACAGACGAACGAACATCAGCGATGAAACGATCGATCTATGAGATGACTTCAACGGCATCTTATGGCTACTATGACCGGTGAAATATTATAACAATGTGGCTGCTGTATTTATTTATTATTAAAGGGAAAGTATCAGCAAAACTGGATTTGATCTGATGTAGAGGTTGCAGGGAATCAAACTAAACAGCTGAAGAGTCAATGGTAATCAAACTGAGGGCACAAAAATATTCTGTTTTGACCGTTGCAAGTGTCAGAAAACGCAGTGTCGCAGTTTCGAGTATTTTCGTTTAAATAGCATCGGTTGAAAACATTTTAACGGTGTCTAAATGATGTGGCGTAATCGACGTTTGAGAAAAATACTTTAAATAATGCAGAAGATCTTAACCAATTTCATTTAAACCCCAGAGCCCTCAGTCTCTTCCCAAAAACACCAGTATCCCTGATGTGAAGCAGTATCAAGTTTTCAACAAGGGTAAAACTTGCATTCAGAAAGTTTTCGCTTGTAATATATATGTGGTCTCTCCGACTTGGTCCTAGAGATTACATCACCCATCCCTGCAACATCTACACTGGCTTCCCATCCGCGCCTGTATCGCATTAAAAATCCATCTCCTCGCGTACCATATTCACTCTGGAACCTCTCCTTCGGCCGCTTTGCTTAAATTGGTTCAAGCTGCCATAACATTTCGTATTCAAAGGACTGGACGGGTGGATCCAGAGTTTAGCGACGTCGAAAGAAATTATTTTGGTTTATGTGTACATTTTCGCGTGTACATACGTGTAGTAGTATTAATAGTATTAGTAGTAGTAGTAGTAGTAGTAGTAGTAGTAGTAGTAGTAGTAGTAGTAGTAGTAGTAGTAGTAGTAGTAGTAGTAGCAGTAGTAGTAGCAGTAGCAGTAGCAGTAGCAGTAGCAGTAGCAGTAGCAGTAGCAGTAGCAGTAGCAGTAGCAGTAGCAGTAGTAGTAGTAATAGTAGTAGTAGTAGTAGTAGAAGTAGAGGCAGTAGTAGTAGTAGTTTCGGTTTAACAACACTGTGTGATAACAAAGGTCATTGGCGTCGCCTTCCTCCTTATATAGGTTTGGGAGTGGCACTGCCAGAGTACGAGAAGTGGCGGAGTTTCGTGTATGCGAGATGTAGTGTTTTAAATGTGTAGTTTATGCTAAAAATGTTTTAAAGATCAGGCCCGCCGAGAGAGGGGCAGGGGCAAATGCCCGGGGGCCCGGCGATTTTCATGCGATTTTTAGGGGCCCGGGCCGGGTCCGCAATCACTGGCGTAAACTTGTCCAAAATATTAGGGGTGGGGGATTTGGTTATTCATTCTACACTTGTTGCATTGAGTGTACAGTCTATCTCAATTATTGGGGGCACGTGCCCATGCTGCTCCCCCCAGAGTCCACGCCTATGCCTGCAATCAACTTTTCTCATAAAGCCTAATGATAGTTTATGGACCCGTGACTGCTCTGCCTAGGGTCCAGGAATTTCTGTCGGTGGCCTTGTAACAGGTGTACAAAATGTAAGCTACATGTATCTTCTCGGACTGCAGAAATCTTTTGGCAGCCAGCAGAATCAACCTCACGAATTTACCAGAAATGGACTTTTTCGAAACTGATATTTTGTAAGATGAACGAAGATCAGCGATGTAACGATTTATGACACCCGTCCTGAGAATATAGCAATTATCCGCATTTTCACATACATAGCCTTGGCTTAAAACGTTTTAAAGGTGTCGAAATAAGTGTGCCGTTATCCGTGGTCATGCTACATCTTGTGACTGCCAGGATAATTAACATGTATGAAGTCAACGAAAAAACTCGCAAAAGGGGCATACATTTGAATTGCAATACTTTCATACACTGCTGTATAGGAAATCCTATGTCATCCGCTCACTGTGCAAATATAAAAAAATTGTGACAATGTCAGTCGGATTTATCTTTTAGTACTTCAATCTTGTAAATGTCTTGCTTGAATGCATGATTTATGAGGCGCCAGTACAAACACTAACCAAACACAGCTGGTTCAAACGACAGATGCATGCTAATGACACAGTCTACTTTTCCAAGGCGCACAGCATTGCTGTTAAAATTAACTTCCCAGGTGCTATGATTTTTCGCTGCTACCCAGTATTTTGACAATGTCTGTAAATCAGTTCAACGTTAGTTCTAGATGAATTTGAATCTTAGTGGATGGTAAATCCCGTTCTTATAGTAAATGAATAATTAAGTAACTGTTTTCAATTTTTGGTTAATTTCTGTGATACTTGAAAGTTTGAAAACAAAATTTAATGTTTATACACTTGTGCGTTGTGTCTAAGACTTAACTTTGCCAAAGCTTCTCTTTCTAACGAGGAATTACTGTATTAAAAGATCATCAGTCCTTATAACACCGGCAATTGCATTATATTGCCACGTGGATGGAACACAGAATTGAGAAAGAAAAAGATATGGATGGAAAACGCGAGAAAAGGTCTTAAAGAGCACAACATGGACATGAGAACGGCTCTGGATACATCAGAGATAGGAGGAAGTTTGTTCAGAAACATATCCCATACTATAACAACTACGAAATCGTCACACTGAACATGTTCTATTTAAAGTACAGTGTTCTGCCTGTTGTAGGCCTAACTCAAATAAGCGAATAATCATACATCGTTGTTTGGCCGTGTTGGACTCGTGAGCGCCTCTGAGTAGTTCTCTGGAAGAGGCGCTATATAAATCTATGAATGAATGAATGAATATAGGCTTACAATAACGGCCTTCGTTTTCATAAGACGTCGTTAAAGTCTTTGAAATCATTGAACGGTAAATAGTAGACATGAACTACCATGGTAGCCACAACGTGTCATTTTGACCGTTACAATGATACATTAAGACACCTCTAGATCCTTTTCCGGTTCGCAAAGGTTGGTCAGTCACCTCGTAAGAGGTAAAACAGGAAGGTGACCTGACCGACGTTCCAGGACGGAGGTGCGGGCCCGGCCTGGGCTGACCAACCAAAGACCTCCGTGTCCACCTTCTCGTGGTGCGAACCGTTAGTACCCTCCCCAAGGGGAGGCGAACGAACGGGCACGGCAGGCAAAACCAGAGGAAGGCAATGGCAAACCACCTCTGTAAATCTGCCAAGAAAACTGTCATGGAAGACAAAACTCATGGAAAAACGATAATCACTGATGGCGAGACACCCAGGCCAGAGAGTGATTCAAGAGCTACTGGGGAAGAGCTGAAGGATGATCTGGTGAAGAGACGGCATCATGAAGTAACGGCATTAAACCCGCAAGGAAGTGCAGTAACTGATTCAGTCGAGGAACACCAGCTCAACCTGAGCTGTAAAACCCAGCTGAGACTGGGGACATGGAATGTCCGGAGCATGCAGATAGGGAAGCTAGAGGTGATAAAACGAGAGATGAAGCGTTTGGGGCTGGCGGTGCTGGGCCTGAGTGAGACTCGATGGCAGGGGCAGGGACACTTTAATTCTGGGGAGTACAGAGTGATGATGTCAGGACCAAGCGATAGCAGAAGGAATGGTGTGGCAATGGTCTGCGACAAGAGGAGTGCAGCAGCAATACTGGGCTACGACACGGTTAATGATCGAATCATGAGCGTAAGGTTCAGGGGGAAAGTGATTAACACTACTGTCATCCAGGTGTATGCACCTACGTCGACGGCGGACGAGAAAGATCGAGAAAGTTTCTACAATGAGCTACAGAGGAAGATAGATGGAGTTCCAAAAGGCGACACTTTGGTGATCATGGGGGACTTCAATGCAAAGGTAGGGAGATCGGACAAGATCGAGTCAGCGATTGGAAGACATGGGCTGGGAAAACGGAACGATGCAGGAGAAAGGCTCATCGACTTTTGTGAGACAAATGAACTGAGGATCATGAACACATGCTTTGAGAAGACAAAGAGAAGATTATACACCTGGACTTCGCCGGATGGGAAACACAAAAATCAAATAGACTATGTGATGGTAAAACAGAGATGGAAGAGCATGGTGAGGGATGTACAAACGAGACCGGGAGCGGATTGTGGATCGGATCATGAACTGCTGGTGGCTACCCTTAAGTTGAAACTTAAGAGACTCAAATTGGGGGAACGCCTGACTAGATACGAGTGCAAAGGGATCATTCCTGAGTACAGGGACGAGATAAAGAACCGATTTGAGGCACTGATTTTGGTTGAAGCGACTAGTGCTGATGATATGTGGGAAGGAATGAAGAAGGTGATACAGGAGGAAGCGAACATTCACGTACCAAAAAGACAAAAGAAGAAGATATCACCGTGGTTATCGTCGGATGCAATCAAGATTGCAGAAGAAAGGAGAAGTGTGAGAACAGCAGGAAACAAAGACCTAGTCAAGGTGCTGAACGGGAGATTTCAGAAGCAGGCAAGGAAGGATAAAGAAAGATACTTGAACGATCGATGCAAAGAAATGGAAGAACAGGGAAAAAAGGGAAGAACTAGAGAGATGTTTGCGGAAATGAGGAAAATCACTGGCAAGTTCACACCACGGAACGGCTCATTAAGAAACGGGAATGGCGGAATAATATGCGATAAAGAGGAAGCAAAGAACAGGTGGAGAGAATATACGGAAAATCTCTACAAGATCGATGACAGAGTGGAGGAAAACGAAGAAGCGATCACAACTGATTACGTCAAGGAACCAAAGATCATGGAAGCAGAGGTGGAATGGGCAATTACACAAATCAGAGATAACAAGACCCCAGGAGCAGACGAAATCCCTATTGAGCTGATCAAAGCAGCTGGAGATGGAGTGATAAGAGAGATAACAATTCTGTGTAATCTGATTTGGGAGACTGAGGAGTGGCCGAAGGACTGGCAAACATCGATCTTTATACCCATCTTTAAAAAAGGAGATGCTAAGGAATGCGAGAACTACAGAACCATTGCGCTAATATCTCATACGAGCAAGATACTCCTAAAGATTATCCACAAAAGGATGGAAGACACGATAGAGAGAGAGCTGCCGGCAAATCAAGCAGGATTTAGAAAAGGGAGAGGCACAAGAGACCATATTGCAAACCTAAGATGGATAATGGAAAGGCAGAGGGAATATGGACAAGAGGTACATCTTTGTTTTATAGATTACAGCAAGGCATTCGACTGCGTTGATCATGCTCTGCTGTGGAAAACACTGAGTGAAATGGGCATACCCATGCATCTGATAACTCTCCTCAAGAACCTGTATGGCAATCAGGTGGCGGTGGTCAGGACAGAACATGGCGACACTTCAAGTTTTCGAATAAAGAAAGGGGTCAGACAGGGATGTATACTATCACCATACCTATTCATTCTATATGCAGAAAGGATAATGAGGGAGGCAGGTTTTGATGATGAGGCGGAGGGTGTGAGGATAGCTGGAAGGATAGTGAACAATTTAAGGTATGCGGACGACACAACACTGCTGGCGGAAAAAAAGGAGAAACTGAAGGATAACATCAGAAGGCTAAAATGTGCTAGCGAGAAAGCAGGAATGTACTTTAATATAAAAAAGACGAAGATAATGACCACTGAGAAATGGAGTTATTTTGAGGTAGATGGAGAGGAGATAGAGGTGGTATCAAGCTTCTGTTTCTTGGGGGCCATGATGGAGAGTGAAGGTGGATGCGAACGAGAAATACGACGGAGAATTACATTGGGGAAGACGGCAACGCAGGGACTGGAAAAAATATGGAAGGACAAATCAGTGAGTTTGGGAACGAAGACAAGAATTGTTAAAGCAATGATCTTACCAGTGGTGCTTTACGGATGCGAAACATGGACAAAAACCAAGGCATTGGAGAAGAAAATTGAGGCATGTGAAATGTGGATCTGGAGGAAAATGTTGAGGGTTTCTTGGACTGAGAAGAGAACTAACGAGGATATCCTGGAAGAAATAGGACACTGGAGAGGGAGTTTGACGTTGGGGCAGAGAGCGTCCAGGCAGAAGATGTCATACTTTGGACACGTGATGCGTGCAGATGGGCTGGAAAAGGAGATGATGTTGGCGTGTGGGGAGGGCAGAAGGAGGAGAGGACGACCAAGGAGGAGATGGATGGACGAGATACAGGAGGCATTGAAGATGAACATCTCGGAGCTGAGAGAGGCAACGAGAAATCGGAGCACATGGAGAAGGTTGACCATGACAGTCGCTAGGATTCAACGAATCGACAGCACAAGGTGACAAGGTGAGATCCTTTTCCACAAAAGCTATATTACATTAAACAATTGCGTTTTGAACGATAGTACCATCAAAACATAGGCGAAAAAGTAGCATAATATCAGCAGAACACAAAAAATTATGGAATATTATAAACACTTTTTAAAGTGTCTGATTTATATTCAGTTTTACATTATAGCTATGAGCGTTGACGTCGACTTTTTCATTTACCAAACATTATTCCGCTTAGGTTGTTGTCAACGGCCTTGGCAGCCATAAGATATCTTAAACATTGTCACAATGCTTTCTGACACTTGCAGTGGTCAAAAGAGAAATGTATATGTGGCCTCAGTTTAATTACCATTGACTCTTCAGCAGTTTATTTTGATTCCTTGCACCCTTAACATAAGATTGAATCACGTTTTGCTAACATTTTCCTTTTATAATAAATCGATACAACAGCCACACTTCTATAATACGTAACAAATACTGAGATCCTTAAACTAAGTCTTATCAAACATAAAGGTTTAAATGATCAAAATCGCAAGTACACAATATATCGAACATGAACTAAAGCTACATTATGTTCTTGTAATACTTCAACAGTCATAGACTCATAGTAGCCATTAGATGCCGTTTAACTCTTTTCATTGATCGATCGTTGAATCGCTGATTCTCGTTCTTCTTTAAGAACATCAGGTAGCAAATAACCACAGTAATAATGCTTGGTAATGATATGTGTAATATGCTATGTCCGTGTTAAAAAAATTTTTTGGGGAGCACATTAATGTACCACTGTGTTATAACGATGTTATTAGCGTCAACCTTCTCTCTCTCTCTTCAAGGCAATTGATTGCAACCACTTAAAAACGACAATGACGGTTAACGTAGTCGCTAAAGAGTTTCACGACCGTTGACGTCCATGACCACCGTTTGCTGATAGTATCCATCGATAAACGAAATTTTTATTTATATAGAGTTGGCTCTCAGGGTTTTAAAGGTGTTGTAACAGAGTCAAATTATTTAGCGTCTAGCGACTTCTTAAGGCAGCTAAGGCGTTGTAGTAGGCCTGAACTTCGTGTATTTCGATATTTGTGAATGTTATTGGATGGTTAGTTGCTGTTTAACGACGCTATGTTAGAACGAAGATGAATAGCGTCACCCTCCTCCAATATCCATGTTTCGGATTGGGGGTGGAAAGGGGGCAAGCAAGCGACTCAAAAAGCCTCTGCTGCTCAAATGTCCACCACGTCGCCTTCACGTGGCCCCCCTGTTGGAAACGAAGTACGTGGTGGACGACCGAGTACACGCCGGTATAAGCGTGTGCCCCATGGGTGAAGAAACCGAAGGACGGACGATCAACGGTACCGACGCAGAGAGATGGTGTCTCCCGATAAAAACACCGGGAGGAAGGCAACGGGAAACCACCTCCCTATCTCATCCCGAGTAAAATGAAAAATGACGACAATAAGAAATTCAGATAACAACGTTAACGATTCAAACCAGACATTGGGGAGAGTCGCGTTCGGCAGGGGAAGACAAGGCTTCCTCGGTCGTCAACAAGCGAAAACCTTCAAAATAGGGACGGAGACGGAAAAGGAAAGGCTAAAAATAGGGACCTGGAACATAAGAACAATGGCAAGACCAGGAAAGCTCGCGAACGTCATAGGAGAAATGAGAAGAGCGCAGCTTGACATACTAGGTTTGGCAGAGGTAAGATGGAAGGAGGGAGGAGATTTCGTGAGCGATGGCTATAGGGTTGTCCACACTGGAGGAGACAAGGGACAAAACGGGGTAGCAATTCTTCTGTCAGAAAAAACAGCCAAATGTGTGACGAAAATAGAAAGAGTCGAAGATAGGATGATAATAGTATCAATACATGCACACCCAGTAGACATAACAATAGTACAGGTGTATATGCCTACGTCGGCGCATAAGGAAGAGGAGGTGGATGACTTGTATGAGAAAATAGAGAGAGGATTAGAAGACATCAAAGGTACGGATTATGTGATAGTAATGGGAGACTGGAATGCAGTAGTGGGAGAGGGCGAACAGGAAGGTATAATAGGGAAATTCGGATTGGGGAAGAGAAATGAGAGAGGAGAGAAATTAATGGAATTCTGCAAAAGGCAAAGACTGGTAATAACGAACACATGGTTCCAGCAGGAAAAAAGACGAAGGTACACGTGGAAATCACCAGGAGACAGGGAAAGATACCAGCTGGATTACATAATGGTAAGGCAGAGGTACAGAAATAGTGTGAAGAATGCGAGAGCCCTTCCCGGGGCAGATGCAGATACAGACCATAACATGGTAGCTATGACAGTGAGCCTACAACTTAAGTTCATCAAAAAGAAAAGAGTGAAGAAAATGAAGTGGAACAAAGAAATGATAAAAACAAAGATGGGAGAAGTATCGAAGAACCTAGAGGAAAAAGTAGAAAATCTAAAAAAGGGAACAAAAACAGAAGAGAGGTGGACGAACCTAAAAGAGGCATCGATGAAAGAGGCGACTGAAACGATAGGATTCCAAAAGGGAAACGAACCACGTAAACCATGGATAACAACAGAGATGATAAAAGACATGGAGGAGAGAAGAAAATGGAAACATCAAAGTACAGAGGAGGCTAAACAGGAATATAGAAGACTTAACCCTCGGGCTACCAAGGGGGGGTGGTTACCACCCCCCCTACGTTTTTCTGGAAAAATTTTTTTAGCACATGGAATATAATTTTGACAGTTTAGGTAGCTGTAGGGGGTCCATTTGCACACATTTTGAGGTAAAAGTCGTGATGATAGCCCACGCCATAAAAAAGTTATACCCGATATAGCCTAGGTACCACTATTGAAATCAGGACTTTCTCTCGTCAGCTGTTAGCTGTTGTCGACTATAAAGGTATTCATTATTCTTTCTGGAAGAGAAACAACTATGCCATTCTTTAGAGGGAATGTAGGGCTATATTTGCATACATATTTACATACATACAATCATACATACATACATACATACATACATACATACATACCTACATACATACATACATACATTCATACAATCATACATACATACACACATACATTCATACAATCATACATACATACATACATACATTCATACATTCATACAATCATACATACATACATACCTACATACATACATACATGCATTCATACATACATACATACATACATACATACATACATACATACATACATACATTCATACAATCATACATACATACATACATACATACATTCATACATACATACATACCTACATACATACATACATACATTCATACATACATACATACCTTAGTTATTTGTCTTTTGATAACCGGAAGTGATCATAATAAATAATAATACGCTTTTTCAGTGTGAAAATCACTGATGCAACATCACAACGTAAACCAATATGGTTGGGTATGGGGAAGGGCTATAAACAGTTGAAGCAGAATGCTAACAGAGTAAAGCAGTGCTGTGGAGTGTTCAAGAAGCCTGTTTGCAGGAAGCATTCACACAAAACAATGAAAGTAACTTGCAATAACTGCAAGGACCACTGACGTTTTTGACTGCCGGGAAAAATTACATAATTTCTTGTTTCATGTTGATATAGCTGCACGCCTTTAGGTTTTGCCTGTAACTAAAACAGACTTTGGAATAGTTTGTATTGTTGAAAATTAAACCTCATTATATTTAGAATATTCTTGGATACATAGTTCATTTTCAAAACCCACATCATTTATATTTTTTTATCCAAATAGTACAAATTGTGTGGGATAATATCAGATATCGTTAAATGGACCGGTGCCTTTGTTAAAAACTATATAATTTCGAGATGCATTCATATATTTTACAACTAAATATACCATTCTTTTCAGAAATGAATGCTGAATCAAATGCTGTATTACACGATATGATATTTTAAACCAAACACGAAATTCCGGGGGGGGGTGGTAACCACCCCCCCCTTGGTAGCCGATGTCGCAAAAAAACCTTGGTAGCCTGATTGTTAACAACCAGCTGAGAAGAACAACGGATAAAGCAAGAGAAATGTGGTGGGAGGAGCAGTGCAGAGAACTGGAACTCCTGCAGGAACAGGGGCGAAGCGATTTGGTGTACGGTAAAATAAAATCACTAAGCAAGAAGCAAAATACAGGAAGAGGAGGTGCAATCAAGAGCAAGGACGGCAGACTACTGGAGGACGCAGATGATATAAGGGAAAGATGGAAGGAATATGTGGAGGAATTATATACAGGAAGTGGAAGCATCGAGGAAGAAATGAGGAAACAAGAACGGAAGCAGGAAGAAACACAGGTGGAGGACGGCATGGGTCCGGAGGTGATGAGAGAGGAGGTCTTGGCTGCAATTAAGGACATGAAGAATGGGAAGTCGGAAGGAATTGACAACATCCCAATAGAAATACTCAGAAATCTTGGAGAGAAGGCAATGAGCGAGGTGGTGCAACTATGCCGGGACATCTACAACACGGGAGAATGGCCAAAGGACTTCCTGCAGACAATAATTATACCAATACAGAAGAAGCAGAATGCAACAAATTGCGAAGACCATCGCACGATAAGCCTTCTGACACATGCATCAAAAATCCTGCTAAGAATTATAACAAAGAGACTGCAGACAAAGGCGGAAGCAGAAAATTGCTTGGGAGAGGACCAATATGGGTTTAGAAAGGGAAAGGGGACAAGAGATGCGATAGCAGCATTGAGGATAATAGCAGAAAGAAGCATCCAACATGACCAAGACATATATATCTGCTTCGTCGACTATGAAAAAGCTTTCGACAGAGTAGACTGGAGAAAGCTAATGGGAATACTGAGAAGAAAAGGGGTGGATTGGAGAGAAAGAAGATTGATAGGTAATCTATACATGGGACAAAGAGTGAAAATAAGAGTTGATGGAGAGTACTCAGAACCAGGAAAAATAGGAAGAGGGGTAAGACAAGGATGCCCACTGTCACCAATCCTATTCAACATCTATATAGAAGAGATCATAAGAGAAACGCTAGACGATATGGAGGAGGGGATAAAGGTAGGAGGAAGAAGGGTGAAGGCATTGAGATTTGCAGATGACCAGGCGATGCTGGCAACTAGCCAGGAGGGCTTACAAAGGATGATGGATCGTCTAAATACGGTATCACTGGAATATGAAATGAAAATAAACGTAAAGAAGACAAAGGTAATGAAGATAAACAAGAGAAGCGGTATAATACCACAAACAATAAAGATCACACTAAACGGACAAGAAATAGAACAGGTGGAGAAGTTTTGCTATCTAGGAAGTGTGATCACAGACGATGCAAGATGCCACGAGGAAATAAAAAGAAGAATATCCATGGGAAAAGATGCATTTTACAAAAGAGGAGAGCTGATGAGAGGAACCTTAAGCAAGAATCTAAAGAAGAGAATGGTGAAGACACTGGTGTGGAGTGTGGTGCTGTACGGCTCCGAGACATGGACAATGAGGAAGGACGACATAAAAAGATTGGAGGCCTTCGAGATGTGGGTGTGGCGCAGAATGGAGAGAGTTAGCTGGGTGGAACGGAGGACGAACGAGGAAATCCTGCAAATGGTAGAAGAACAAAGATCACTCATAAGTACTATACGCGGACGACAAAGGAAATGGATCGGGCACATCCTAAGGAGTGAGACACTGCTAAGAGACATCATGGAGGGAAGGATGGAGGGGAGAAAGACGCGAGGAAGACCGAGGGCAATGCTGCTAGACTGGATGATGACAAAAGAAGAAGGATACAGTGGACTGAAGAGAAGAGCACAAGACAGAGAACGATGGCGTCATTGGTCATACGAACCTGCCAATGGGCAGAGAACATAAAGAAGAAGGATTGGCACCACCGAGTTTAAGGCATGGTTTTAGTGCGCCATCGGTTGATGCATTATGCATTAGACACCGGCGCAACAGAAGTCACTAACTATAATTACAATTACAACCACACTCCGTTTTGTTTATAGATTGTAAATTTCATACACTGCGGATTCTTGTGTGTGTTTGGCTCGTTTATTATGTGACCTGGTGGTGTCCGATCTAACGGTTGCAGCTTCGAGGTTTCTTAGGTAAAACCGTGTTACGAATATCTTGTCTCTGTCATCAAGCAGCAGAAGTTAATAAAACTCCTGGAGTTGAATAGAAATGAGCGCCTTACCACCAGGATTATGGTGGTGGTGATGGGTGTAGTGGTGGTTGTGGTGGTGGTGGTGGTGGTGGTGATAGTGGTGATGATGGTGATGGCGGTGGTAATGGTGGTGTTGGGAGTAGTGGTAGTGATAGCGATGGTAGTAGTGGTGTTGTTGGTGATGACGGTGGGATTGACGATGATGGTATCGGTAGTGGTGGCGGTGTTGGTAGAGTTGGTAAATGATGACGACCATGAAGATGATGATACAATTGATGATCCGAGGCTGGTGATGATAGCAACGACAATAGAATGACGATAATTTCAGATCTCATTGCTTTCATTTGAAGCTACGACTTCATCAGTGAGATTTGGTTGAGTGGATTAGTTGAGGGCTCTCTTTAGACACCTTTTAAACGTTATTAATCGATATAATATAAGCTTTGGATGCGCTCTGTTTAGACACCCCTACAACTGGGTCAAAGTATGATATATATAACGGTGGCATTCATAGAGCCATTGGTTTCACCTCCTCATGTGATTTAGTTTTATGCAAGATTTCAATAGCGTAATTTAAAGTCCTTCGACTTTCTTCGAAATGGCGCAAAATGAATCGATTGGTTGAGCGTTCTCTATAGACACCTTTCGAACGTTTTTAATCGTTATTATATAGGCATGGCGTACGCTTTCTTTAAACACCTCTAAAACTGGGTTAAGAAAAGGTATATAAAACGGCATTATAAAACGGATTGGTGTCTTCGTCATAGCCTTTTAATCTTATGCAAGGTTTCAATAGCGTAATGTCTTTCGACTTTCTTCGAAATGCAGGAACACGAAGCGGGTAGGTAGAAGATGGAGAGGATTGGGAAGAGTGGGCAGCGGAGGAGAAGGGGAAAGAGAAGCAGGAGGATAAAAAGGAGGAGCAACAGCAGGTGAAGGAGAAAGCTGAGAAGGAGACGGAGAAGAAGGAGTCAGGAGGAGAAGGAGGAATAGTGGAGGAGAAATAGAAAGTGGTGGATGAGGTGGAGAAAGGGGAGGAGGAGGAGTAGGATGGGTAATTGAAGGTGGAGGAGGATGGAGGAGGAGGAGAAACAAGCAAGTAGGATGAGAGGACATGGAGTGCTATAGGAATAGGAATCATTTACGTTAAGTCTTTTCAATTAAATAAACGAATATACATCATACATATACCACCAGCAACAACAATTATAATAACAATAAAATAATTATAATAATTCAATACTCATTTTTGTTGACATCTGTGGTGAAAGCAGAGGCTAAAAAACAAGACCATAATGCTATAGTCTCTTCAGATGGCACTGCAGGCTAAAATTAAAGATAAATAAATAAATAAATAAAATATTAGATATAAGTACAATCTCTCTCTCTTCTCCTTCTTCTTCTCCTCCTCCACCTGCTTCGCCTTCTTCTTCCTTTTCCGCTGTCCGCACATCACTGGCTCTGTGTGAATTTGTCTCTTTCTCTATCTCTCTCTTGTCTCTCTCCGTATATGATACGCACAGTCTGCTGTCTCTCATCCTCATTTTGTCTTTCTACACACTACAGTATAATATTCCAAGTAAGCATCTGACACCTTTATTAAATTGTAACCACAGAGTATAAAAATTCTTCCGACGCATTGGATTGCTATGGATTAAGACATACGAATCGTAAGAACTGTTCAAACTAAATACACACCTCTTTTAAGTTTAATATTTGCACTACAAATGAAAGCAGAGGCGCAGAGCTATATGTTAGCTGGTAAACAATTTATACAAACGGCGTTTTAATTGCTGAAACTAAATTTTGCCATACGATGTCGTGGAACTCTGGGTCTTCCTCAATCGCCATAACTAAGCCACTGCTCATACTGTGGCAGTGCCAGTCCCATGCCTAGAGAAAGGAGGAGGGTGGCGTTGAGATCGGTTCAAAATCATCTATACCTCATTTTAGTATGAAAAGAACGGTCCTGTATTATGCCACAGGAACGTTGAGAACTGTTCAAAGTTATTTTTCTCAACGTCAACCTATTATGTTGCAAATAAGTTGACATTAAACTATTGGACCAAATCTCTAGCGTATCATGTTTTGGCAAATACAATGGGCCAGCGTTATTATTTCTTTATTTATATATTAAGTAAATTTATATAGCACCACTCAAGAACTAATCGGTAGAATGAGATGGAAGTCAGTCTATATGATGCTAAAGGTTATTATGAATGACAACATTACATCACTTAGCAAAACAAGTGGAGTCACCTATAGAGGGCCCACGCACACACGTGGAACCAGCCAACGGATTCCCGTCGATAGATGGCATGGATGTTCAGAGTCTTTGGACCAAGTTGCGTCGATAGAGTAGAGCGGCGACATGTGGCAGCGCTCACAGACCCGATGGCTCTGTTGACGAGAAGTCCCTCACTGGTAGAAGATGACCCACGTCCGGCTCTTCATCGAGACGCCAGGTGTACGTAGAGGAGGCATACCAGTGACTAACTGTCGATGTCACTCCAATGAGGTTAATCCACTAACCCACTTCGTCCGTCCTCCACCGTATGGCTCAGGCTCGATCGTACATCAAAAGGATGCGACTGATGCAGTTACACATTCCGAGGCGACTTGCAAACAAAATGCCCTTCAAACGTGCAAAATCTTTGGTAGAACCGACGAATAAGTCTGGTACTCAAACCTATCACCAGAAAACTCCAACATGTTCGAAGTTACTAAACAAATTCTGCATTTGGATTAAAAATCCGTCGAAATGACTCAGAAGGCGATCAAGGACCAACATGGCGGATGACATGCGCAGTCGTTAAAAACGACAGCTGCAGCGCTGTCTAGCGGTTTAGTAACTCATAGGTTTAAAAATAGACCTTATCTTTCCAATTCATTTCGAGTGTGGAAACAACCAGTTTTTACTGCTCTAACTTTTATGGAATGATAGCAGCTAACGATCAAGCGCAATTGTATAATATATAGCTTCTGTTATAAGTGATTAAAAGGTGTCTTATTATCGCATCAGTTTTAGAGTCTATGGATTGTAATTGTAATTGTAATTGTAATTGTAACCGAAAACTTATATAGCGCCACTCAAATCAGCGGCGCTTTCAACCCGCATCAATGCCGGCACCGGCAAAAAGGAAAGTTTTCAGGCGTCTACGGAACTGGAGAGGAGAGAGGGCAAGAAGCTCTTGGCGGAGAAACAAGGGGAGACAGTTCCAAGCAGAGGGGCCAACATAAGCGAAACTTCTGGATTGTGCCGTGGAAGATCGCATGCGAGGGACAACCATAAGGCCGCGAGCCGAAGATCGCAAGGAAGCCCTCGCAGGCAAGGAAGAAACTGGGTTGCAAAAATTCATTAGGTAAGACGGAGCAGAGGCAGTAAGGCAGTTGCGCATGAGAGTGAGGGTTTTAAACTGAATTCGCTGTTGAGCAGGGAGCCAGTGGAGGGAATCACGGATAAAGGCAGGAATGTGGGCAAACTTAGGAATGTCACCTATAAGCCGAGCAGCAGCATTAAGGATAGTCTGGAGTTTGTGCATATTGGAGGAGGAAAGGCCAATGTACACAGCATTGCCAAAGTCTACCCTAGTGCAGATCAGAGCATGGACCAGCGTAGTAAAAGCGAAGGTCGAACTAATCATCTTTGTTCTAACACAGCGTCGTTAAACAGCAACTAAGCAACCAATTGCTGCACAAAAATATCCGAAATACCTGAAGATCATGCCAACGTCAACGCTCCAGTAGCCTTAAGATGTCGCTAGACGGTGAAAAAATGAGATTCTATTAACACACCTTCAAAACTCTTTCAACCGAAGCTATATATAAAAAAAAACTGAGTTTTATCGCTAGTTCTTCTGCCATTGTTAGGTAAAGTCATTTGTCGACGTCAATGCTGTAAGCAAATAAATGAAACGAACTAGTTAACGACTAGGTTAACTGTCATTGACATTTCGGGTGGTGCCAGTCTACAGCCTGGATGACGGAGGAGGGTGACGCTAATTATGACACAGTGACATCCCTTTTCTTCAATTATAAAGTATACAGTAGACGGAAACGACCCTTGCAACCACAAGATATCGCTCTCTGCAAAACCTGATAAAATTAATGGAAAATGGGTTTAAATTAAACAAGAAAAACCAAGTCTCCATGAAAAACCCCATTTCATAAGTTCAGATTAAAGTTCCCAAGATCTTGGAAAAAACCCAAAGAGTGGTAACGCCGCAAATATTACATTAGATCGCGTGCATTATGACGATCATTGTTACAATCGCGATTACGATTACAATAACAGTTAAAATTTCGGTTATGTTTCAATTTCTAGAATTACTGTTACCATATTATAAAAAAATCCCTCAACAAAACCAATCGGGTGCTTACTTCCAGCTTTGTATAACATCACTTGAGACAGGTTTAGATGTGGCGAGATTGATAGAGAGAGACAGATACAGAGTGAGAGCTAATCGCCTGCCTATATACGTAACTTATAAGCAACACAATGTGTCCTTGTAATTTTTACTGTAAGAATAATTGTAACTTCCATTGCGCTGGTGTCCAATACACAAGGTATCAATGGATGGAGCACTAAAACCATGCCTTATAGGCCTACTCGGTGTTACCAATCAATCGCTACACCCAAACATCCAAAATACATGAAGATGATACTAACGTCAACGCCCTATTAACCTTAACATGTCGCTAGAAGTTAAATAATGTGACTCTATTACGACACCTTTAAAACTCTGTCGGAAATGCCTTCGAGACGCCAGCGAAGACTACATGGGTGTGGTTAAGTGATCCGGTCTTCAAGGCACCAAAAGTTTTCTCGCTTTCGAAAACCAATTAAGAGTCTATTGTCGTTATTAGACGATTATTACGCTTGTACTATGACAATCATTGTTCCAATCACGATTACGATTTGTCACGTTAATTTGGGTTCAGATTGGTTCACTTACACTTGAACTGATGCTGTGTATAAATGGTCAAATTGTAGGTTACCTTCTATTGGTTACCATCAACTAGGGAAAATGTCAACACACCAACTGAGTAGAAATGTTTGTATGCAAAACCTCCATATACATATTTACACGAAAAATTCCACGAATTAAGCTCACTATTGTCTCTTAACAAACATGCCACCGAATGGTTAGAGGAAGAATATTGTCTTTGATGCACATCAAAAGTTACTTGAAAACAAAATGAAAGTACAATTGGGCAAACCAGATGTTAAACCAACTATCGTCCCTGCAGACGCAGAACAAGTCTCGTGGAGAAACTCGTCACAGGCTAAGTACTGTACGTAGAATGAATGCCTACTTCCTCCACGCCTAGAATCTAATTAAGTGGCGAACCTTAAGTGCGATATTGGAAACAGTACGTTGCATGAATGCGCATTTCCACGACAGCACGTCTCCCTCCTGATACTGCATGTATTAAAACCACAATACCGTAAATAATGGTGCGAATTGTAAACGCAATTTAAATGCAGTTCCAATAATTCAAACCAAATTCCAAACACACCTGCACTCAAAATACCCAGCAAGGCAACACAAACAAAAACGTATCTCACCCGACTAAAAATGAATATATTCGGTTTTGGTTTGATTCAGTTTTCTGCCAGAAATGCGTGACCTGATCACGGCCATCCCTCCAGAACGCCTCTCTGTCTTCCCTCTACCCTTCACACACCCTCTGCCAAAAACCCGCATATAGTATTTCTTTAGCGCAATTCAAAATGGTCTTATATAGCGCACTGTTTGTTGTGACACGATTACAATAACAATTGACATTTCGGTTACGATTCAATTGCTGGGATTGTTGTCATCATAGGCTATTACAGTACTGTTACAAACGCCAGTCTAACTCCCTAATTCAATAACAGTAAATAATAATAAATAATTCAATAACAGTCTAATTCCCCTCTTTCTCCTTCTCCCCTGCAGTGCGCGACCTTGGCGTCATACTTGACCAAGAGTTAACTTTCTTGCCGCAGCTTCGCCGCTTAACCCGCGACTGCTTCTATCAGTTGCGCCAGCTCCGCACTATTGCTCGCGCCCTTTCTCCATCTGCTACGTCCACTCTGGTCCATGCTTTTATCACGGCCCGAGTAGACTACTGCTCCTCTCTCTATATTGGCCTACCTGCGGTGCGTCTGGCCTGTCTTGAACGCATCATGCGTGCTGCTGCCCGACTTATTGGTCGGATATCCAAGTTTGACCATGTGTCCGACTTCATGCTCTGGGACTTGCATTGGCTACCGGTTCCCCTGCGCATCCAGTATAGGATTGCCTCCTTGGTCTGGCGCTGCCAGCTGGGCATCGCTCCAGCCTATCTGAGGTCCCTCTGCCTACCTGTCGGTGAGACCCGTGGTCGCTCACTCCGCTCTGCGGAGAGCGGGGTGCTTGTTGTGCCATTTGCTCGTACTGCTACCATGCAAAATCGGGCCTTTTTGGTGGTTGGTCCTGTGGTTTGGAACGGGCTCCCTCTGGAGCTGCGTCTCCTCCCGAAAACCCAACCCGAGTCTTTCTACACTGCGTTAAAAACTGTTCTTTTTGTTCGTGCTGAAGTCGGGAGCGCCTCTGAGTAGTCCCCTTGAAGACGCGCTATATAAGTGCTCAAATGAATGAATGAATGAATAACATGGGAAGAATCCTATCGATTGCCAAATTCCACCTCTATATGTATCTTAGTTTGACCAAGTTTTAGGGGTGTCTAAAGGGAGCGCATCTCATGCCTATATAATATCGACTTCAACCGTTTCAAAGGTGTCTAAACAGAGCGCCACCGCGTAACATTTAAAACGCACCAAACAAATGTTAAATACACAAACGAATACGTACTCCATGAAATTTACAATTTAAAAACATTGTGTACTTGTAATTGTTACTGTCAGAGTAATTGTAACTTCTTTTTCACTGGTGTCTGATGCACAATGCACCAACTGATAGAGCCCCAAAACAAAGCCTTATACTAGGTGGCATCAATCCGAAACCTGGATAATGGAGGAGGGCGACGCTTTTCATCTTCGTTCCAACAGATCGTCGTTAAGCAGCAAATAGCCATCCACTCACACTCGCTAAACATCCAAAATACATGAAGATTATGTTAACGTCAATGTCCTAGTAGCCTTAAGATGTCGCTAAGATGGTAAATGTGATTTTATTAGGCCACCAGCTTAGTGGTGGATCAGTGGTAAGTTCGGCGCCTTGTGACCGGAGGGTTGCAGGTTCGAATCCCAGTCTAGCCGCTGCGTACGGACCTTGGGCAAGTCCTTCACTCGCAATTGCTCGTGGCGCTTCGGCGTGAAAATTCCGGCACAGTATCAAATGCTGTAGTCGGGAGCGCCTCTGAGTAGTAGTTGACTTCGAGAGGCGCTATAGAAATATCAGGAATAAATAAATAAATAAATAAATAAATCTTGTGATTGCTAGGACCTATAGCATCGACTTTACCATACAGCTTGGGCAGTAGACTGCCAACCTAAAGATTTGTAATAATAATGTAGTAGAGTGCGGTAGCGGAACTCAGTTACCCGATCGCAGAATCGTAACCATAATCAAAACTTTGATAGTACTCAAAATACTAAATATTGATTTGTATGCTGTGTAAAACATAACAGATTGACATGGGATGGGGTTCATACATAACAAACAGTTTTTTAACATGTAAGAAAAACATAATTGTAAAAAGAAACAGTAATAATATTGCGAAATTAAATATAGATATAACATCTTATATATGTAGTGCAAGCAGATGTTGAACCCCTATCTCTCGATTGACAGTCCAGCACATGAACCACACAACTATTTGAAGACAGAAGCGGGCAGAAAATAATCGAAGGAAGAGAACTTCAATCGCTGACTTTACACTCTCGGTGGAAGATGAGACGGCGAGGGATATTATTTACCATCACAAGTCGAGGCTAAGGAAATGAAGTCGCTAAAACTTCATATCCATGGCTGCCTCTAAGGCTAGGTTAAGAGACTGCTCTTCTTCTTCTTCTTCTTATGGCTATAACCTTACTTTACGTCCTGAGTAGGAAATAAAGTATAAGGATTGATAAGGATAACAACATTTTTGGTATCAGAGGGCAGTTAAATCAAGAGCAAAATTGTTACATTTAAACGAACCCCAAAATTTAAACTTGTATATATATCGTGTCCTTAATTCGTCCTAAAGGTGTCTAACCGTAACTAGGTAAATGTGCAATAGATTAGTTTGTGAATGAAATCGGCTGAAATTTATTGATTGATTATGATACAAGAAACACCTTTTAAAACGGTTGCAACCGCAGCTATATACAAGAATAACATTGCACAGCTTTGCTAGAATATCGTTATGGCAATGGAAACATTATATCGACCTCTACGGCCCTGAGTGCCATAAACTAACAGATGAAACAAACTAACGACAAGGTTAACCTTCGCAGACGAAGCGGGGTAAATAATTACCCCAGCGGTGTCTGGATGTTGATTGCGGAGCAACTGTAGGTAGGTATAATTTGTAGTTCCATGTGTATACAAGTTACCACCAATGCTATAGTCCTACTGCATACCCATCACATTGTCATGCAGTAGGAAAAAGATTTTTCAGTCGAAAGTGTCCTGGGGTTAAAATCTACCCCGCTTCGACATCGACGTCGATATTTTTTCGTTCATAGGGCAGATATGTTTTTTAAAGATACATGTATGAGCTCATAAGTGACCTGCAATCATAATTCAAGTGTGGAATCTACCATGGAATTTAGTGCTAATAGTTTCATAATTGTGGTGAGTTTATTTTCCAAGATGGCGGCCAATATGGCCGACAAAACAAATATATGCATGTCTCAGCTCACAGGTAAGCTACCATGACATATAAAGTGTCACTTGTAACATTTCCAAGCTCAAGGAATCGACTTATCGTAGTGGCAATAGTGTGTGAGTACTACTGTCTAAGATGGCGTCCAACATAGGCGCCAAAACACAAAAATATGTATATCTCGGCTCGTAAGTAAGATAAACTGACAAATGAAGTGTCGATTTTAACATTTTCAAGGTCAAAGAATTCATTTATCACAGTGACATAGTGTGGGAATGCCATTGTTCAAGATGGCGGCCAATATGGCCGCCAAAACACGAAAATATGAATTATCAATCAACTGACTGATCGGTCACTATTGCCGCAATTGGAATCAGACGCCTTTTACATCGATTTGGAATTTGAGATTATTCAACTTTCTGCGATTAAGTTCGTATGTATATCGTCTGTTTAATCTAACTTAAAGGTGTCTAAGCTCTGCATGGTACCTGTGCACTAAATTAGCTCGTGAATAAAATCGGCTGGATTTATCTTCGGGTGCTTTAGCTACATAAATTTTACACTTTATGCCTGATTTATGGAGCGCCGTTTCGACATTAATAACACACGGCTGCATCGAAACGATTTCAGCTCTTCTTCTTCTGGTTATAACAGGTCCGTTGACATCGACATTACATTACATGTCGAGTATTAAATCAAGTACACACTATACAGACCGATTGATTAGGATTGGATTCCAATAGTTTAACGACATATTTTGGTAGCAAAGCCCATTTACGTCGTTAGGGAAATTGTTACACAGGTCATATATATATATATATATATATATATATATATATATATATATATATATATATATATGTATGTATGTATGTATGTATGTATGTATGTATTATAGTATCATGCAATGCAACTCCACACGAATAAAACACGTGGTTATGGTTTTGGTTATGGTTAGATCTGCTTAAGATAATTTGTTACCATAAGACGTCGTTAAACTGTTTGAATCCATTGAATGGGAAGGAAGACATCAACAATTCTGGTACCAAAAAGAGATGTCGTTTGACCGTTACAAGATATCTTTTACTCCGAATCCATGCATCTTATTGATGATTTTTATACAGCGGGACAGAATCGAGACTTCTACATTCCTGTATGGTAGAAATCAACAACCCTCATAGTCACGAGGTGTCGTTTGACCGTTACAATAATACACCATTAAGACACCTGTAAATCATTTCTAACCGTAGCTATATATTCAACAATGGCAACTAATGGTTAATTACTTCGTCATCAGAAACAGAAACTGTTTGGAAACGCTTAAGGTCAACAACTATTATTATTATTAATGAGCTTTTATATAGCGCCCCTTCAAGGTTATCTACTCAGGAGCGCTCCTAGTCCAACCACGGCTAAAGAGAGTAGTTTTTAAGTTTGCAAGAAACAAGGTAGAGTGAGTCATAGGGACCAGGCGAAGTGCAACAGGAAGGCCATTCCAGGTTGCAGGTCCAGTGACCGAAAAAGAACGTCGTTGCATAATGTCAACAGTCAAATGTCAACTATATGATTATTATGTCGTATAACAGTGCATCCGAATATATTTTAAGAAGTAAATACAATATATAAGTGTGTGGTGAGCGCCTCGGCAAGGTGGTGCGTAATGGTCCGAGAATCCCTTATTACTTTATGTCTGGGTCACAATGGAATCTGTTCGCCTTAGGGGCGTGCGAACCGAGCGGTCGTACAGGGCCCGCCACTAGGGGCCCAGGAATGTTACAGAAAATTAACATGAACAAGACACCCTTATAATAATATTATGGTTTCGATTACATCTTCTCTTTCGTCAATAAAACAACTTCCTCTATATCCAAGAACTCTCGTCTATAGTTAAGTTTGACTTGTACTTGTTAACAATCTGCTAAAAAGAAAGACACGGAAACCCACAGACAGACAAACAGAGGCAAACACATGTAAACGCAGAGACAGACACACAGGAAGACGCACAGAAGGACACGTAGACAGACACAGCGACACACAGAGGCAGACACACAAGCAGACATAGGGACAGACGCACAGCCGGACACACAGAAAGAAACAGAGACACAGGCAGACACACAGGAAGACATAAAATTGATTTTTATTTATTTATTCCGGATATTTCTATAGCGCCTCTCGAAGTCAACTACTACTCAGAGGCGCTCCCGACTACAGCATTTGATACTGTTGCCCAAGGTCCGTACGCAGCGGCTAGAGTGGGATTCGAACCTGCAACCCTCCGGTCAAAAGGCGCTGAACTTACCACTGAGCCACCACGCCACACCTTATGTGACAAGGACAAAGAAGGATATTATGTGACATGAGAACGATATGAAATGAGCAAATTTTTAAGGGAATGCGTCTATAAATGAACCTACAACATACATGTATGCGCTCCACATAAATTTTTTAAACCTGGACATTTCATATTATAGATATCGTGTTTAAAAAGGTAGCCATCTTCCTCAGACTAGAGACATCTCGTGGCTGTTAGAACAATGAACCTCACGAATTTATCACACTTGGAATATTTTTTAGACTGATACTCTGTAAGACGAACGAAGATCAGCGATGAAAAGATCGATCTATGAGGAGAGTTCAACTTAATCTCACGGCTACTATGACCGTTGAAATACTAAAAGAATGCGGCTATTTTATCGATTTATTATCAAAGGAAAGTGTTAGCAAAACTGGATTGATGTAAAGGTTACATGGAATCAAACTAAACAGCTGAACAATCAGTCAATGGTAATGAAACTGAGGCCACATAATACATTTCTGATTTGTCAGTTAAAGTAGGAACGTCATCGATAGTTTGAGGCAGATTCTTCAGGTGACGAATTTAAACCAGTGGCATGCTAAATATCATCTCGTGAAATGCTTTGACCTTTGCAAGTGTCAAAAAACGTACTTGGCGGAGAAGTATTGCAGTTTGAAGCATTTTCTTATATATAGTGTCGGCTGAAAAAGTTTTAATGGTGTCTAAGAGGTGTGGCGTTTTCTGCGGCAGTTTAAGGCAGATAGGCCAACTTTAAATAATACAGAAGACCTGAAACAATTTCATTTAAACCTCTGGCACCCTCAGTCCCATCCCGTAAATAGTTTCCCTTATGTGAAGCAGATTCAAAGAGGGTGAATCTGCATTCAGAAAATTTTCGCTTGGTCCTAGAGATCACATAACGCATCAACTACACTGGCTTCCCTTCCGCGCCCGTATCGCCTTTGTAACGTTACTATCGCTAATAACCTTATTAGCAGATAGGCCCCTTGTTTGGTTATCTCTTAGGGACTGGTATGGATCTAATACCTCGTTGCTTTTATATTTTCATTTGCTCAGAGCCCCCATCAACAATTCACAACATACATCATTCAATTGTAGAGTCAATTACAAGACCTGTGCTTGTCATTATATGTATTTTAACGATATAATCAATGCAAGTTATTTCACAGTTCAATAATAGATCACGCCTAAACAATCCTCTAGTCTAGACTAGACCTATCTTACCTAAGACCAGCACGTATGCATCTTAAATATTCTATATATCTAGGCTAAATATAAGCACATTAAATTACCCTCCCGTGGTAGTGCACCATTGGAGTTCCTTCTTGGCATTCGTATGACGAGTTCACCAACAATGTCCTTCGCCCGTTTATCGAAGCTTTATTTGAAGAGTTATCTCCCGATCTCCTCGTCCGTACTCAGAACAACCCAGGTATGTGCCGGTCTGATGTTTCCACGTAGAATTCTTTCTGGATGTTCCCAGAAAGCCAATGTTCGAACAAGTATTTTAGTCTCTTTATTTCGAAACTACTTGCCGATCCGAAGTTCAATCGTTCGTATCACTAGCTCGTAGTTTTACACGTATCGAACTGTAACTTGAAGACGCTATGCTCGCATCTTCACTCGCAACTTCAGTTTTTAATCGTTCGATACTAACTTTGTTAAATGTCGACCGATTTCGATCCCAAGTTCACCGTATCGTAGAATGTACTCTGTTCTACACGACTAACGTGAACATTTGACGATTTCTATCACCAATGTTTGCCTCTTCCTGAGTCAAACGTCGTAGCTTCACCACGACCAACTATCGCCATCAGCGGCGAATAACCGACTCTCCTCTGCCACGTCACCAGCAGACGATCGACGTTGAATTAACCAGTAATTTCGTATTGACCAATGGAATCTTGGCATCTTGCGGTTGACAACTCTCAAACCCTCTAACTTGTCCCCTAACTCTATATTATTAATTACCCTTACCGTACTGGTCTTACGTGCTGGTTAATTAACTAAACAATTAATACCAATCAATAACTATGATAAATCATTTGTATCATACACACAAATCATATAGCGCTATTCTATACATTCAGTGTATTTGGGTGATGAAAGGGACATCCGCTACAACTAAACCCCTTCACTAGAATATTTACCCTAAATTTCTTAATCTATGTCATTAACCATCACACAAATCACTTATCTATATCAACTGTTTATATATTACCATTTATATCTTATACTAACTCCATTACTAAGTATCGGCCTTAACCAACTAACCTCTTATACAACACCTTCAGACAAACTACTCCTCTAACATCTATTTGTTTATATTACATTAAGTCACATCTAACTTTACTTATTTACATACTCTCTAATTGACATTTCTGATGTGAGATAAAATGTAAATACTTCACATCTTGCTTATATTAAATGACAAAAGCTTGAAGTAACTAACTTTAACCTCTAAGCTCTTGTTCTCAACATCTATTTTCTTAATAACCCTTCTTAACAGAAAACTTCTAGTTAAATACTTCAGCTATCTACATACACCCAAACTTTTCTTAACCCGTGTTAAATCTCACTTATAACACTTCTCTCAGTATCATCTTTCACTCATGTGATATCGTGGCACGCCTTTCTGGCGTTCAAACTTACCACCTCTCCTCCAACTTGGAAAGTCACTATCCACCGACTCATCATCACTGGAGTTTCTATGACTCCTCCACTGAACATCTTCCAATGGCACAGTCTTCCATCTACCTGACTGTTTATTTCTCTCATTACCTCCTCCACAACTTCTATTTCTCTCCCAATTCATTTCTCTCTTGTCCTGAAACCACCTTCTTCTAGTCCATGGTTCACTTTTCGACTTATCTTTTGGACATGATCTCTGTAAGTTACTCTGAATTTTCTCCCTTGACCTCTTCCAGTTAAGATTCTCCCCTTCAAATGGAACCTGATTATCATGTGAAGATCTAATCACTCGATTATTCTTCCAATCGGTTCTGTTTTTAGTCTCATAGCGCCGCCCATAATTTCTATGTGTCCTTCTATCTATATTTCCAAATGGTTTGAGATCTCTCTTCACATTACTATATAAATCTGGGACACCTCTCACTTTCCCACTTACTCCTTCATTGTATTTCCTATACCACATATCTTTCTTTACTATGAAAGATGGATTACCTCTGTATGGTTTCTCTTCCGTGTTTTCTTGTGAACCATCAGTTAATTTCCAATATTTGTCTTGGATTTCATCCGTCTTCTGCATATCTATTGGTTCTTCCGTTCTCACTTTAAGATCTGGTAATATTCCACATTTCAATGATTTCTCCTTACGAGTTACATGTTCTTCCTTATTTGACCTCGTATTATACGTAGCAATTACTTCTGACTCGTCTCTGAAATCAAATATAATGCCTTCTTTCGACGTGTTCTCATTCCGCGACGCAATATATTCCGTCTCAACACGTGTTTCACTCTCAGCTGGCTCACGTGAATTTCTACAGCTGTTTATTTTTAGCGTAGTCGTCCTTGACGGAACGTTAGACGCTATCATTTCTCCTGGCGCATTTCCCGCCATGACGTCATCAGTTTGAATTGCTACACTGATTTGAATGTGCTTCGGTTCCAACAGTCCACGCTTAATATCTCTACCTTTGTATAGAACCTTAGGACTAAAGGGACTAATGATTAAGTCCGTGATTAAACCACGGATTACTAGAGCCTCAACTCTACCACTAAATTCTTTACCCGTGATCTCAATCATTGCCGTGGGATATGTTCCTTTCATTCCATTGGAAAATAGACAAATCTTCCTACGACCTGTAAATTGCTGTGGTTCTACAAACTCTTCATTAACAGCCATGCAACTCGCGCCAGTGTCGAACACAGCTTCTACGGGTCTTTTATTTACTGTCACACCTTTAGTTTTACTGTACCATTCCAAAGGTTGTCCTTCTACAAGACAACATGCGATTCTCTCCACTTTTTCTTCCTCCTTCTCTTCTCCATCCTCTATACATTGCATCATAGCAATTTTATGCGGTCTATCATTACGGCTCATCTCTTTGAATCTCCAATCATTCCTGAATTGGTTCCTATCTCTGTATTCTTTACCCCTAAACTGGGCTTCTTCTTGTTCCTCTTTATCCCTAAAACTCGGATAATCTTTTGCTTTAACTGGGCCAACGTTTTGTTTCTCCTTATATTTCTGGTCTGACTCTCGAATAAAATTCTTCTGATTACCTTGTTTATTCATGTTTATGTTGAACCCTCTCCTCTCATCTTCTTCTCGCGCCTCTATATAATTCTGTGCCTGGATAGTCATCTCACTAAGACTGAGTTTTCCTCTTTCTTTCAAGAATCTTCTCAACTCGTTATCGCAGGTGACATAAAATTGATCTCTTAGGATTAATGCCTCTAATCCTTCATAACTCTCTTCCATCTCCGCCATCGTCCTCCACTGTCTCAAATATCGTTTTAATCTTTCAACGAATTGCCCAACGCTTTCATTTTTCTCTTTCCTTTCCATTTTGAACAATTTTCTATATCCGGATTCTGATAATTCAAAACGCTGCAAAAGCTCTTGCTTAAGCTTCTCATAACTCTGCACATCTTCTGCGTTCATTCTTTCATAAACTTCTAAGGCTTTGCCTTCAAGAAATCTCGCAAGAGATAAAGACCACAAATTCTCTGGTATACTATAAGTGACACACATCCTCTCGAACCTAAGTAGGTAAGCATCGAGGCAATCTTTATCTGCATTGAATGTTGGCATTTTGAGAAACTTCACTCCATTGCATTGTTCCATGTTTCCTCTGTCTATGCCATTACTCATCCTGTCTTCTCGTTGACTGTCATATTGGAGTCTACATTCTAACTCCTTCAACTTAAGCTCCTTTTGAATCTCAAGCTCCCTTAGCTTCATTTGCATTTCTCTCTCCTCTGAGAGTTTCTGCATTTCTCTCTCCTCTGAGAGTTTTTTCAATTCTCTCTCCTGTTTCTGCATTTCTCTCTCCTCTGAGAGTTTCTGCATTTCTCTCTCCTCTGAGAGTTTCTGCATTTCTCTCTCCTCTGAGAGTTTCTGCATTTCTCTCTCCTCTGAGAGTTTCTTCATTTCTCTTTCCTCTGAGAGTTTTTTCTGATCAAACTCTAGCTGCATTTTCCTTAATTCGGTCTCGTCTTGTCTCACTTTCTCTAATCTACTCTCCTCCAGTCTGGCTTGGATGAAATCCTTCACCTCTGATCCTTGGACCCCCATTTCAGTTGCAATTTTGAGCCATTTCTGATACTCGGCCGCCATGTTTGTGAGGTAGTATCTTAACTTGGCGTTATATATACTTCGTCTCACTCGCTTCTACAAATTTTCCAGTTTGTCTATCAAACTTCAAAAATTAACCTGACTCGACCTATTTTTATCCAATAGCAATTCAAGTCAACGTCAGAGGTCACCACCTGACCTTACCTCGACTAATCAAATTCCTTTTATTTGAATATGCTTACGTCACACTACCACTAACCTGCCGAAAATAGTTCCAGCAGCTACCGTCAAATCTATTATACTGGAAATTTCTATGTTTCTACCAACTGAACTAGACTCGTTATCTACAGGTAATTTATCCCTGATTCTAATTAAAACGGATCCTATTTTAATCCCGTGTCGAGCCACCCAGTTTTGTAACGTTACTATCGCTAATAACCTTATTAGCAGATAGGCCCCTTGTTTGGTTATCTCTTAGGGACTGGTATGGATCTAATACCTCGTTGCTTTTATATTTTCATTTGCTCAGAGCCCCCATCAACAATTCACAACATACATCATTCAATTGTAGAGTCAATTACAAGACCTGTGCTTGTCATTATATGTATTTTAACGATATAATCAATGCAAGTTATTTCACAGTTCAATAATAGATCACGCCTAAACAATCCTCTAGTCTAGACAAGACCTATCTTACCTAAGACCAGCACGTATGCATCTTAAATATTCTATATATCTAGGCTAAATATAAGCACATTAAATTACCCTCCCGTGGTAGTGCACCATTGGAGTTCCTTCTTGGCATTCGTATGACGAGTTCACCAACAATGTCCTTCGCCCGTTTATCGAAGCTTTATTTGAAGAGTTATCTCCCGATCTCCTCGTCCGTACTCAGAACAACCCAGGTATGTGCCGGTCTGATGTTTCCACGTAGAATTCTTTCTGGATGTTCCCAGAAAGCCAATGTTCGAACAAGTATTTTAGTCTCTTTATTTCGAAACTACTTGCCGATCCGAAGTTCAATCGTTCGTATCACTAGCTCGTAGTTTTACACGTATCGAACTGTAACTTGAAGACGCTATGCTCGCATCTTCACTCGCAACTTCAGTTTTTAATCGTTCGATACTAACTTTGTTAAATGTCGACCGATTTCGATCCCAAGTTCACCGTATCGTAGAATGTACTCTGTTCTACACGACTAACGTGAACATTTGACGATTTCTATCACCAATGTTTGCCTCTTCCTGAGTCAAACGTCGTAGCTTCACCACGACCAACTATCGCCATCAGCGGCGAATAACCGACTCTCCTCTGCCACGTCACCAGCAGACGATCGACGTTGAATTAACCAGTAATTTCGTATTGACCAATGGAATCTTGGCATCTTGCGGTTGACAACTCTCAAACCCTCTAACTTGTCCCCTAACTCTATATTATTAATTACCCTTATCGTACTGGTCTTACGTGCTGGTTAATTAACTAAACAATTAATACCAATCAATAACTATGATAAATCATTTGTATCATACACACAAATCATATAGCGCTATTCTATACATTCAGTGTATTTGGGTGATGAAAGGGACATCCGCTACAGCCTTCAAACTCTTCATCTTCATGATATTGTATTGTATTGTATTTTATCTAGAAATTTGTAAAGCGCCTCTGGCAGAATAACTACTCAGCACAGAAGCCCCGGGGAAACAGAAATGCCTTTAGGGAACGCGAGACCGATGAGGAAAAGCCAGTCATTAGTTTGGCCCTAAGCAGAGGGGAAGGTTGTTCCAGATCGTGGGACCACTACAGCAAACGCCCGATGGTGGTGATGATGATGATGATGATGATGATGATGATGATGATGATGATGATGATGATGATGATGATGATGATGATGATGATGATGATGATGATGATGATGATGATGATGATGATGATGATGATGATGATGATGATGATGATGATGATATTAGTAATAATGATATGACGAATAATTGTGTACGCATCTACCAAACTCGTCTTGGACACCTTTAAGTCGGCTCCAACAGTTCTTATAAATACGCTCTCAGACTGGTCCAATGGTATTAGAAATGGGTGAAAGATAGACAGAATCAATTCTGTTTCTGTATCTGTCCTTCTCTCTTCAAAGTCTCTGTCTCTTTCTGCCTGCTTTTGTCTGTCTGTCTGTCTCTCTCTCCCTTTATGCTGTATACAGTCGGCTGTCTCTCATTTTGTCTTTCTACACTTCAGTGTACTGTTTCCAAATGTTCACTTGACACCTTTTTAAACTGTTCATTATATAGTATAAATAACTCCAAAGCGTTAATTCATTAGAGTTAGTTTTATCTGGACAGTCAACATAACAGTGGCTACCACTGCATCTACTGCACACAGCTTCTCGTCTGAAAAATAATAATTTTGAGTGACTAAACATTTGACAATGATCACATCTTTAAGGTCCAGGCACATAAGGATGAACTATATATCTTCTGCCACTCACTTCCTATAATTCTGGAAGAACAGTCCCTTTGGGGTAAGCAATCAATGTGGCTTTGCTAAATTCGGAATTATCCAGTCTATGGATATGATGAGCTCCCTTTTCCAATGCAATCTCGTTTAAATTCTCTTGATTTTCAAATAAGCCAAATACTACCCCTTTAACAAAGTAATCCTTATCCTGTCTTTTCACAGGAGGCGGTTTGTTGTTAGACAAAGGCTGGACTGTCAACGAAAATGGAATGCTAGTTTTCACAGGCTTATCATATATATATATATATATATATATATATATATATATATATATATATATATATATATATATTCGTTTATGGAGAAAAACAATCTGAAAAAAACGCAGAAAGATTTAGTGATTGTATCTTAAGAAGTTGATTTTGAGTACATCTTGTTGTGTAATGAAAACCTTGTCAACCTCTCCCCTAGTCTTCTCAACTATTTCCTTGTTGAGTTGACGAGGCATGTGTTTGAAATATATACGGAGGTCATCCTTATGCCCCTGTATATACACAGTGCGTGACTGAACCTCCCGTAAGAGCTCCTTTTTTCCTCAGTCAGAGAAGGACGGGATTTGTGGTTAACTTTGCTTTTAATAACTTGGTCAGTTATTGATTTGTTTACATCATTTATCACCTCATTTGTCAACATTGTGGAATTATTCATGGTAATGATCTTCTCTTGTCTTACCATATTTGCATTTGACATTTCAATCATTTCAATATCACTAAAAACCTGAAAATTTACATCATCTTGACAATGTCATGCAGGAAATTCATCATTACATATCTCATCAACACATTTCTGAGAAACAGATTTCTCAGTGCTGTCAATGATCGGACGTTTATAAATGCTTGTCTTGAGTGTCTTTTTCGGGTGTGCATGTGGGTGGCCATCCATCCTACACCGCCGATCCTGGAGCTTCTCAGTAGGGACTGCCTTCACGAAGTCATCTTCAATCAATGTTTTTGTATTATTCCCATTTATTACCAGACCTTGCCGGTTTTCCAATGAATGTGATCGTCTTTTTGCCGTTGATTCAAAGTGCGATTCAAAGTGTGTGACATTATCATGGCGAAGATTGTCGGAGGAATTATACAAGAAATTTCTGATATCTTCAACAGAATTTGATTTATAGTTACCACGTATGTCTTCATCTGGACCGTCACCGTTTGTGTTTCCAGAAGTTTCGGCGAAACTCGTTTGGTATGAAGCAGTTTCACAGGCTGAAGACGACAAGATTTCCTGGTTTTCAAGTAGTAAGTCTGACTTATGTTGATTGTCTGATTTAGGTGTATCAAGGATATTCTTTGTCATCGAAACATCGCCTGCATTTGAAGAGCAGGATGATGTATCGAGAGATCTCTTTCTCTTGCCTTTTCCAATTTCAGATTTCTTTTTTTGTTTAAAGTTCAGTAATATAAATTCAATTTCATGAACAGTACGGTACAGATTTCGCGCGTAAATGGCGCGATAAGCCGAATCTCTCGATTAACTCGTATTAACTCGACTAATCTCTTGATTAACTCGTATAATCCTTTAAAAAGTCTCGATTATTTCGTATGTAATCAGGCTTAATATGGAATCGCATAATCTAGCCTGTCTATCAATGTAGAAGGTCCTCACGAAAAAACTAAAAACGATTCAACGATTCGACAAATCAACAACTCGCCGATCAACACAAAATATTTGAACGGACTTCTTAATTTATAGTGCATCTTAAAACTCACTTAAAGGTGTCTAAACACACAGTCTTGAATACTTTATAACAATAGAGGAAGAAAATGAAGAGCAGTCCCTTAAGCGAACACGTGGCAACCATTGATATGATGTATTAGCGACTTCATTTACTTAGCCTCGGCATATGACAGCGGGTTGCCAGTATTCTCCCTCGCTGTCTCATCTTCCCACCGACAGTGTAGGTCAGTGTACTCGTAATAGCTGACTTAGCCAGAGTACGCAGGCGGAACAGAAATCTCGAACCAAATTTGTGTCATAGCATGGATTTTAATCCCCGACTTCAGGATTTACCGGCCTGCGCGATAACCACTAAACTATTGGAAAACAGAAGTCGACAGAAAATAATCGGACAATGAGAACTTCATTTGCTAACCGATTACGATTCAATTACTAGGATTACTTTTATCATATTACAGTTAAATGTACAAGAGCAACAATTCAAACCACAACGACATTTCAAGGACGATAGCGATTACAATTATGATGACCGTGCAATTAAGGTTACGATTACAATTGAAGCTACAATTACATTTACAAACAAAGTTGCAAAGACGATTACGATTACGATGACGGCTGTAGTTACTCGAATGACTTGCCACGTGATCATCGAAATGACTTCCGAAGAAGGTTAACGTAGAGTGATTGATTCCTATTTCGATAGCTCTTCATAAGCCCTCATCCTGTGCTTTTCCCCTTCTTCTCCTCCTCCTCTTGCTCTTCCTAATCTTCCTCTTTCTCCTTCTTCTACGCCTCCTCCTTTTCCTGTCAGTTCTTCTCTTTCTCCTTCTCCTTCCGACTGTATCCTCTCAATGAAACCCAACTTACACATTGAAATAGGACAGAAACAATCTACGGTCTATTGCAACGCTTATATATCATTAACTGACTCAGTTTTAGAGGTGTCTCAGATAGCCTCTGCTGCCCAAATGTCCACCCACGCCGCCTTCACGAGGTCCCTCCTGTTTCAACAGAGTGCGTGGTGGGCGACCGAGTCCTCGCCGGTATAAGTGAGTGCCCATGGGCGAAGAAACCGAAGGACGGACGATGGATGTCATCGACGCTGAGAGATGGTGTCTCCTTAAAAACACCGGGAGGAAGGCAACGGGAAACCACCTCCCTATCTATCCCGAGGTAAATGTAAAATGACGACAGAAAAGAATTCAGTGAACAACGTGAACGATTCAATCCAGATACTGGAAAGAGTCGCGTTCGGCAGGGGGGACAAGGCTCCCTCGGTCGTCATCCAGCGAAAACCTTACAAGAAAAGAAAAGCTAAAAATAGGAACGTGGAATGTAAGAACGATGCTGAGACCGGGAAAGTTGGCTAAATGTCGTTGGAGAGATGAAGAGAGCAGGTTTGGACATTTTGGGCCTGTCGGAGGTCAGATGGAAAGAGGGAGGAGACTTCATGAGTGACGGCATTAGGGTGATATACACTGGAGGAGAGGAGAGTCAAAATGGTGTGGCCATCTTGCTGTCGGAGAGAGTCGCCAAATGCGTATCAAGGGTGGAGAGACGTGAGGATAGAATGCTCATAGTGACATTGCAAGCACACCCAGTCGACATAACAATAATACAAGTTTATATGCCAACATCAGCACACGAGGAGGAGGAGGTGGACGACATATACGAGATGATAGAGGAAAGGCTTAGAGACATCAAAGGCAAAGATTATGTGATTGTCATGGGAGATTGGAATGCAACAGTTGGTGAAAAAGAACAGGAAGAGGCTACAGCAAAATATGGACTGGGGAACAGAAATGAGAGAGGAGAAAAGCTGGTGGAATTCTGCAAGAGACAAAAACTCATGGTAACAAAAACTTGGTTCCAACAAGAAAAGCGGAGAAGATACACATGGAAGGCACCGGGAGACGGAGCAAGATACCAACTGGACTACATCATGATCAGACAAAGGTACAGAAACAGTGTCAAGAACTCAAGAACTCTCCCAGGAGCCGATGCAGACACAGACCATAACCTGGTTGCCATGACAATACATCTCAGACTTAAGTTCATAAAGAAGCAAAGAATAGTTAAACAGAAATGGAATAGAGAAAGAATGCAAACAAAGAGTAACGAACTCTCAGAAAATATAGAAGAACGGGTGGTGGAGTTGAGTACGGAGATAACAACAGATGAAAGGTGGAGGAGTCTGAAGGAGATCGTGATTGAGGAAACGACAAAGACTGTGGGGTTCCAGATGGGTACAGGACCGCGCAAGCCATGGGTTACAATGGAGATGCTCAGGGATATGGAAGAAAGAAGAAAATGGAAACACAAGAGCACAGAAGAGGCAAGGAGTGAATACAAAAGGCTGAATAATCAACTAAGAAGAACAACAGATAAGGCAAGAGAGGATTGGTGGGAAGAGCAGTGTGAGGAGCTAGAGATGCTACAGAATCGAGGAAGACACGACCTGGTATATGGAAAGGTCAAAACACTGACAAATAAGAAGAATATGGGTGGCGGAAGCGCAATCAAGGACAAGGATGGCAAGTTGCTAGAGGACGCAGACGATATCAGGAAAAGATGGAAGGAATATGTTGAGGATTTATATATGGGAAAAAGTAGCCAAGAAGATCTCGAGGAAGAACAAACACCAAGTACCGATAACATAGGACCGGACGTACTATATGGGAGGAGGTTCTGGCAGCAATCAGTGATATGAAAAACAACAAAGCAGAAGGAATTGATAATATCCCAATTGAAATACTGAGGAACCTGGGAGAGAAGGCAATGACAGAACTAGTGTGGTTATGCCAAGACATATATAACACGGGAGTTTGGCCGGAAGATTTCCTACAGACCATATTGATCCCGCTCAAGAAAAAGCCAAATGCAACAACATGTGAAGACCACCGAACTATAAGCCTCCTCACCCATGCATCCAAGATTCTACTAAGAGTTATCACGAAGAGACTGCAATCCAAGGCAGAAACAGATGACTGCTTAGGGGAGGATCAGTTTGGTTTTAGAAAGGGAAGAGGAACAAGAGATGCAATTGCAGCGGTGAGGATACTAGCGGAAAGAAGCCTCCAGCATGGCCAGGACGTCTATGTGTGTTTCGTCGACTATGAGAAGGCTTTCGATAGGGTGGATTGGAGGAAATTAATGCATGCATTACGAAGAATAGGGGTGGACTGGAAAGAGCGAAGACTTATTGGAAACCTGTACATGGGACAGAAAGTAAAAATAAGAATAGATGGTGAATACTCAGAGCCGGGAAGAATAGGCAGAGGAGTGAGGCAAGGATGCCCGCTCTCTCCAATACTCTTCAACATCTACATCGAAGAGCTTGTACGGGAGGCGATGGAAGAAGTGAACGAGGGAATAAAGGTGGGGGGTAGGTTGGTGAAAGCGCTGAGATTTGCGGATGATCAGGCAATGTTAGCAAGAAGCCAAAAAGGACTGCAGAGAATGATGGATCGCCTGAATATGATCTCAACAGAATACGAAATGAAAATAAATACCAAGAAGACAAAGGTCATGAGGATAAGCAAAAGAGAAGAAAAAGAAGTTAGAATAACCGTAAATGGAGTGGTCATCGAACAAGTTGAGAGATTCTGTTACCTAGGAAGTATGGTCACGAGGGATGTGAAGTGCCATGCGGAGATAAAAAGAAGAATAGCCATGGGAAAAGATGCATTCTATAAAAGAAAGGAGCTCTTGAGAGGAAAATTAAATAGGAATCTGAAGAAGCGAATGGTTAAGACGCTGGTATGGAGTGTGGTCCTATACGGATCTGAAACGTGGACTATTAGAGGGGAGGACATCAAAAGGATAGAAGCCTTCGAAATGTGGATATGGCGTAGAATGGAGAGGATCAGCTGGACAGAACACAAGACAAATGACGAAGTACTGCAAATGGTGGGAGAGGAGAGATCCATGATGAGGACAATCAGAGAGCGCCAAAGAAGATGGATTGGCCATATAATGAGAGGGGATTCTCTGTTGAGAAATATCATCGAAGGTAGAATGGAGGGGAAAAAGACACCAGGAAGGCCAAGAATGATGTTCTTAGACTGGACAATAAATAGGGACGACTACAGACAGATGAAAGCAGAAGCTCAACATCGAGAGGAATGGCGCCGTTGGACATACGAACCTGCCTAAGGGCAGAGAACCAAAGAAGAAGAAGAAGAGAGCGGTTAACGTTTCCAACACACAAGAGCCATAAGAAAGTGAAGTTCAGCTACAGCTGGCGTTCAAAATGTCCTCCTTGTTCACGGACACACGACCGTAGACGTGGACGCCACTGTTTGATGGCCCGGTCGATGATCACGTGGTCAAACAGCTGCCACTCTTCAATCAGGTGATCGACATTCACGAATGCGGGAACGATAAACGCGCTCCTCCAGTACACTCCAGATTTGATAGTCAACTGGATTGAGGTCTGGACTGTTGGGCGGCCACAGCTGCGGGGATATGAAGTCGGGTGTCTCCCGGGACAGCAGAGCAATGGTTCACGTGTTCGGTGCGCAGGGGCACTGTCTTGTTGAATGTGAAGTAGCCGCCCGATGAAAAGTAGACCCCTAAACGTTTGTCAAAAATTTGTATTTTGGAAATTTCCCCTTTTCAGTACTGCATCTCAAACGTTGATAAACTTGACAAACTCACCAACATTTCCAAACGGCGTTACGATTTGGGGGCAATATGGCTAGTGTTGTTTTTAAAATTTCAGGCAAATGCTAAACGTTTTGACCGAGTTATGACACTTTTTCTTTGGGTCTGCTTTTTATTGGGACACAGTGTAGTCTGTGAACCAATTTTAGAGGTTGTAATATAATATTGACAAACAACATTTCAAAGGTGTCTAAAGAGATTGTTCAACCAATCGACTCTATCGTCGTTATTTGAGTGTCGTTGCTATTATCATTAGCATCGTGATCCTTAAGTTACATCATCATCGTCGTGGTTGTGTTCATCAACAACCCCACCACAACTACCACCACCGACACTCACACCATCATCACCACCATCTTGGTAATCACGGTTGTAAGACGCTCGTGTCTATGCGGCTAGTGAGCAAGCAATGGTCGAATTCAAAGTTGCTTGACATGGAGGCCAATACATAGGAGGATAATGAAGCGAGGAGGAGAAAGAGGAACAGGATGAACAGGAGAAGGATGGAAGGAAAAGACGAAGATGTTGAGGTTGGAAGAGAAGCGGAGGAGAAGCATAATCGGAAATATCTTCGTAATGCCAGCAGATACTAAATTTGGGAGGAGGGTGATCCAGTCTGGCCCTGTGTCTGCGGAGGGGAGGGAGAGCCCTCCCTGGCTCCCTCAAGGGACCAAAAGTGTTTACGTTTTCAAAAACCATTAAAAAATTTGAGGCAGATACTTTAAATAATGCTAAAGATTTGGCATCCTCAGTCTCATCTCGTAAATAACAGTTTTCCTTATGTCAATCAGTTTTTCAAAAATGGTTAAACTGTATAAGCTTACAAAGTGTTCGCTTGTAATATATTTGGACATCTTTACCACGTGGTGTGTAGCAATGCCAGACTCATCAACTGTCATTTCAAATTCAATTTATGTAAAAGTCTATAGGTAGGACTTAAGCTATTCAATTATAGTGCGTTAATTATAATTCTAGCGGCGCTGTAATATACTACTAATATATTATGAAATTGGTTTTGGCTGTTGTTGTGGATTAACGGTGCATCACGTGATCTGCAATTTCAGACGGAATGCCATAGCAAAGGGCGACGCTGACGAATCTTCTTACGGGTATGATAGAGGCGTTGACGTCGAGTAGCAAATTAAGTACACAGACCGATTGATACAGATTTTATTCTTTGACGTCAGAGGCCATTTACATCGACAGGAAAATAGAAGTAAAAGTCAAGCATCAACTATTCAATTTGATGCGATTAAGTATTGTTACATACTTACTATCTTGTCGGATGTTACGCTAGACCAGTTTTGTAGAAGAAGTGGTGCACGATCGGTTGCTATACAAGCGGGTTGTGTAACGGTGTGACGAGCCTGGCTTTTTGTTCTTGGATCCACAGGGATCTTCGAGTAATTAAGTGACCTGCCATGTCTCCAGTTGTACTTCCGGTGTAAGAAGTGTATGCTTTACGTTGTCTACTTTCGTTAAGTAGACTGATGTACAAATTGATTCGCTAGTAAACAAACTCTTATCATACTTCTAGATCCAATTATTACTTGAATCATAAGGGGACCATCTAACAGTATACATTTCTGATTTGACCGCTGGAAGTGTCAGAAAACGTCGACAGTTTAGGCAGATTCTTCAAACGATGCAGAAGCATTGAACCAATTCCAGTTAAACCAATGTAGGCCTAATTCTAAGCATCAAAATAGCAGAATAATGTCGCCCTCATCGTTTATCCATACTCCGGACTGGCACTACCAGAGTATATGGAAGTTGTTGAGTTAACTGCATCAATTAACTGAAATCCTTTAGTTTTACGTTGTTTAAGATACCTTATTGTTGACAGATTCTTGACGTAGACGTAACCATACCAACGCTATTCGAGATTCCAGCATATATAACCGCATTTTCACTATGTATATATAGCTTGGGCAAAACCCATTTCTAAGGTGTCTAAATAGGTCTTACGTTATCCGCGGTTTAGCGACATCTTGTGACTGCAGTACCGTTAACATCGACTTGAAGGCCAATCTAATGATTTGTTATTAATGTTTACTCGAGCACACAGTTGTAGTCACATTGAGGCAAGACGAAGAGGTTGCTTTTTTATATTTCAAAAATTTTCCATGGGTTATACCTCCGCACCCCTACTACACCTGGATGCCTCCCGGAGTTGCGTCCTCTGGAGTTTAAGTCTGGCTACGTCTTTGCTCGAGTATTAATACTGAAATTAAACCACAGTATAAATAATTACACACTACGTCGATTCCCTCTTCTCTGCCTCCTGTTCCTGATACATCTCCTCTTTCGCCTCAGCCTTCTCCTTCTCCTCCTCTTATTCCTCCTCCTCCTACTCCTCCTTCTTCTCCGCTTCCATATTCTTCCATTTCTCCTTCTCCTCCTCCTTGTACTCTTTTCCTCCACCTCCTGTCTCCTCCGCCTCGTTCACCTTCTCTTTCTCCTCCTCTCACTTCTACTCCTCCGGCTTCTCCTCTCAATCTCCTTCTAACTCTCTTCTTTTTGCGCCATTTGGACGAAAGTCGAGAGACATTACACCTTAGAATTCTTCCATAAAACTAAAGGTATGACAACGAAAGAAACTAATCGGCTACCTAATGCCACCTTCATATACAAGAGGATGACCAAATTGTAGGGGTGTCTAAATAGAGCTAACCATACTTACATAATATCGATTAAGTCAGTTTCAAAGGTGTCTAAAGAGAGCGCTCAACCTATAATTGACTCAACCGCGTCTCACTGATGAAATCGTGGCCTCAAATAAAAACGGTGAGAGACCTAGTGTCGTTGCTATCATCACCAGCTTCGTCACAATCAATAATTGCATCATCATCATCATCATCATCATCATCATCATCATCATCATCATCATCATCATCATCATCGTCATCGTCATCGTCATCGTCATCGTCATCGTCATCGTCATCGTCATCGTCATCGTCATCGTCATCGTCATCGTCATCTTCATCATCATCATCATCATCATCATCATCATCATCATCATCATCATCATCATCATCATCATCATCATCATCATCATCATCGTGGTCGTCATCATCACCAAAACCGTCATCGCCAACAACACCACTGCTACCATCGCTACCATCACCATCACCACCATCGTCATCATATAAAGACGGTTGTAAGACGTTTATTTCTATTCGGCTCCTGATCCAGCAATGGACGAATCCCAAGTTCCTTGACATGGAGGCTAGTGCATCGCAGGACTTTCTATTAACTTCTGATGCTTGGTGATATAGACAAAATTTTCTCAACACTCTTTTCAATGAGAAAACCTCGAAGCCGCAATCGTTAGATCGGACTCCACCGCGTGACACTATGGAGGCGCCAAACAATGCTATTAAACTGAGGAATATGTAGTCTGTGAAATTTAAACAACGCAACGTGTGCTTGTAATTGTATCTTCTGTTGCCCTGATGCCTAATGATGGTGATTAAAACCTTGTAACAGGAAGCAGAGGTCAAACATGGACAAAAGAGGAGGACGACGCTAATATTCTTCGATCTAACACGGTTCCACGACAAATAGTTCACCATTTGTCCGTGAACCATTTGTCGTGGCACCATCTAACACAGCGTCGTTAAACAGCAACTAACCAACCAATTACTAGTCCTAACCATCCGAAATACATGAAGATTATGCCGTCGTCAACGCCCTCTTAGCCTTAAGATGTCGCTTTTGGTTGAATAATGAAACTCCATAACGACACCTTTAAAACGCTAACAATTTAGGTTATATAGATAAAAACGCGTTTATTTGATACATCTGTAGTTCGCTGAAACTATCTGTCGACATAAAGAAACAAATAAATCTATCTGAATCTAATGAATCTATACTATTCTGAAATAACGATTAGGTTAACCGTCATTGTCGTTTACGGGTGGTGCCAATCAAGGGGCCATCCATATATTACGTACGCAAAAATCAGGGAAAATTGAACCCTCCTCCTCCCTATTCGCACACGTATTTTTTTCCACCCCCCCCCACCTGCGTACGTACGGTTGACGCATCCCCGCCCAAGACCAGTTGCAGAATGTGTCAGTACCACAAGTCCAAGCAGGGACTGTCTGCACTTTAGGCCAGATTGAAGGATGAGTAATCCATGGACTCACTGCTAAGTTGTGTGATAGTTTAATAATAGTGTTCAGAGGTAAGGTGGCATACAAGTGACACCTCTCCCACAGTCCTACTTCCATCAGAAACCTCAAAGCCGCAACCGTTAGATCGGACACCACCGGGTAACATCAAAAAGCGCCAAACGAATGTTAAATACATAATCTGTTAAATTTACAATCAATAATAATTAATAACCACCGTGATGGAAGGTCATTCAAGTGCTCAGCGCCATCGATTGATGCTTCGTTATGAGACAGTGGCAGTTAGCAGATAGATTTATAATAATAATTATATATACTTTCGTAAATTATGAATAAAGTTGACAAACCGCAACTTCTTACAGATAGAGTGTGCTACAGTAAAAAAACAGTCTAGATTAGTCTACGAAAGGTAGAATACTATTTAGTTCCTGGAATGTGTCGGAACAAAACTATAGGTATAAAGTAGTGATTGTCCTTGCATGGCAGTTCAAAATCATGAGGTCTTGGGCGTAGGCCATGGGTTCTGGGTACAATATCTGGAAATAGAGCGCGAAGTACGAAGTAACATAAAACATGTTATTCGGTGTGGATCGGGTTGCTCGTGGAAGAACATCAAACGAAAGCTACCCAAGCATTGTATTTGCTACCTAGATTCGGATCCAGTGTTTAACAACATCCTGTGCCTGCCATGGCCTTTGACCGCAAGAGTTTCCAGCCAGTTTTCAGCGTACAAGAACACAATTCGGTAATAACTAGCGATCTTTATTATTATTCCAAAAGTTTAACGACATCTTATGGCTACATAGGCCGTTGACATCTTTACAGTTTTTTTTATATATTTCAGTTCATGTTCGTATAACTTTCATTCATCGGTTTCTTTCCTTCTGTTTTCTTTCTTTCTTTCTTTTTTCTTTCTTTTGATTGTCTCATCGTTTGTTTCCTTGTTTGGCAGGTTATTGAGATGCCGTTGATTGACAGCTGGTAGCAGTCCATCTTTTTTAATATATATTACTAGTCATCGATTATATCCAATTAAAAAAACACAAAAAAACACACAAAAAACAAGAAAAAAAAACAAACAAACAAAAAAAAACACACACACACATTAGGTTATGAATTCCATACATTTTAAAACACTACAAATCACCAATTTATATGTAAGAAGCAATTATCAGTGTTCAGAAAAAAGTGTTATATGGTTAGATAACACCATACGATGTAATGGAACAACGAAGAAAATAGCTTCTTGGATTATTTAAAATTAGTGAATTACCTAGAAAACGAAAAAAGAAAACTGGCGATCGCACGCAATTGTTGAATATAAAACTTCGAATGGAACAGATTTAGAGGTGTCTTAATGGAGTATTATTGTGACGGTCAAAAGACACCTTTATCAGGGTCGTTCATGTCTACCTTACAGGAATGTAATGGTCTCGACAGGAACATTCTGGTTCGCATGACGTTTTAAAAAGCGATTATTAGCCATATAATCAGTAGCCTACCCAAGTGAACTGTACCTTATTGCGTTCTTTCAGTGGGAATTTGTATGGATAAACGAAGATATAATAAACAAATTCTGTTCCTCTGTATTATAGAGGACGTCAATAGGATGGATGGATCCGAAGTTAACGACCTCTTATGGCAACAAAAGGCCGTTGACTTCAGCATAAATTATCGGACACAGGTCTCACCGTTTGCATGTGATAAACGAACTCTATTTTGTACTTACATGGGGTGTATTTGTCTCAATCCTCCCGTTTTCGCCACTCTGTATCTGTCTGTGTCTGTATCTGTGTATGTCTATGTCTCGTGTATGTCTGTCCCTGCCTCTGTGTGCCTATGTCTCGGTCTATGTCTGTCTTTGTCTCTGTATCTCTCTCTTGTCTCTCTTCATGTCCGCAACGTACAGACTGTAGGCTGTCTCTCAATATCATTTTGTCCGTCTACACTCTAGATTATATTATTTCGAATGTACCTTTCACACCTTTATTAACTGTCTACCAGATATTATAAATACTTGTGAAACATATCGATATCGGTCACCACATCATCTTTTTTAATATGTCGGGACGCAGGTACTTTTATGTAAGTAGGCCTACTGAAGTAGTTCGTGAATAAAATCGGCTGCATTTCTTTCGAATCCTTCAGCCGTATAATTTTCCCGATTCGGAAAGCGTTAGAACTATGCCGCAATTAAGCTGTGTGTTGTTTTGTGTTAAAATGGCGATATATAAATCATGCATAAAGCGCGTAAATTATGCATCTGAAGCAACCGAAGAGAAATCCAACCGATTTCATTCACGAGTGTTCAATTACTAAGCTGCGCTTAGACACCTTTAAGTCGAGTCACCAGATGATATATATATTTAATCGCAGAAAATATAAGGGTTAGAGTATCGCCATCGATGTAAATGGCTTCGGATGCAACAGATGTTGGTAAAATATATTGGAATCCAATCGTAATCAATTGGTCTGTATACTTGATTTGCTATTCACGATGTAAAGGAAAGTGGACGTCAACGCCCCTGTTATAGCCAAAAAAAGAAGAAGGGCAGTCCCCTACGCTAGCTCAGTGGCAGCATATGTGTGAGGTGTTAGCGACTTCATTTTCCTAGTTTGAGTGAAATTTTAATGTATGACATATCACGGTCTTGTAGTAAATGAATCATAAGGTAAAATGTTTTCAGTCTTTGGATAATGTCTGAAAACGAAGGTTCATGGCATCTGAGTTGTTCGTGAATAAAATCGGATGCAATTCTTTCGAATCCTTCAGCTGTATAATTTTCACGATTCGGAAAGCGTTAGAACTATGCCGTAATTAAACTGTGCGTTGGTTCGTGTTAAAATTGCGATATATAAATCATGCAAAAAGCGTGTAAATTATGCAGGTGAAGCAACCGAAGAGAAATCCAACCGATTTCGTTCACGAGTGTTCAATTACTAAGCTACGCTTAGACACCTTTAAATCGGAGTCACCAGATGATATATAAATATATTTAATCGCAGAAAATATAACAGAGTATCACCATCGATGTAAATGGCTTCTGACGCAACAGATGTTGGTAAAATATATTGGAATCCAATCGTAATCAATTGAAGGTTTGGGGCATCTGAGCACATAACCTCACGAAAGCTTGTCTTCCTTGAGAAGAAATATTGTATTAAAAGATCACCAGTCCTTGTAATACCAGCACGGCCATTATATTGCAGCGTGGATGGAACACGCAGTCGAGGAAGACAAAGATATGGATGGAAAACGTGAGACAAGATCTTAAAACACAAGGCATGGACACGAGAACAGCCCTGAAAACATCAGAGATAGGAAGGTGTTTTGTTCAAACACATATGCTAAACTTAAACCAATAATTAGTCTTCACATTCTACATGTTCTATTTAACCACAGCGTTTTGCATGTTGTAGCCTAATTGAAATAAGAGAATATACATCGTTGTTTCGTCGTGCTAAGGTTGGGAGCGCCTCTGAGTGATTCTCTTGAAGAGGCGCTATGTAAATCTATGAATGAATGAATGAATGAATGAATACATGTACGTTAACGGCCTTCGTTGTCATAAGACGCCGTTAAAGTGTTTAAATCCATTGAACGGTAAGGTAGACATCAACAACTCTGATAGCCACAAGATGTCGTTTGACCGCCACAATAACACTCAAATAAAACACCTCTAAATTAATTGCAGACGAAGCTATATATTCAACAATTGCATTTGATTGCTAGTTAAACGCTCCGTAGAACATAAAAACCCGATGCAATATTATAAATCATTTTTAGAGTGTCTGATTTATATACAGCGACCTATTGCTATGATCGTTGACGTCGACTTTACCTTTTACTAAACATTATTCCGCTTAGACCTGGTTAGGTCGATGTCAACAGCCTTGGCAGCTATAAGTGTTCTTAAACAATGTCACAATGCGTTCTGACACTTGCATTAGTTAAAACACAAATGTTTACGTGGCCTCAGTTTCATTACCATTAACTGCTCAGCTGTTTATTTAGGATGCTAAAACTTTCCTTTTATAATTAATCGATACAACAGCCACACTTCTATAATACGTAAAATACGGATATTCTTACACTTAACAAACATAAAGGTCATATGATAAAAATCACAAGTACACAATATCAAACACCATGAAACAGCATGGAACGAAAGCTACAAATAGTAATACCTACGAATGTATAAGGATACAACGTTGAACGACATCTTGTGGCTGCAAGGGTCGTTTTCGTCTTCTGTGTACTTTACAATTCAAGAAAAGAGGTCACTGTGTTATCCAGGCTATTGACTGGCACCACTTGAAAATGACGAGGCAGTTAACCTAGTCGTTAATCACTAAGAAGTCTCATTTGCTTGTTTACGGCAACCACCAGGGCCGTTGACATCGATATGCGTGTGACCTTACTTTGCGGCGGGTCTCATTGGGCCTATCGATGAGATGCAATTTTTGTTTATATAGCGACCTTTGGATACGTTTTAAAGGTGTCGTAGTAAAGTCATATTGCTTCGCGTCTAGCGACATCTTAAGCCTATTAGAGCATTTACGTTGGCATTATCTTCATGTACTTGGATGTTTGCGATTCTGATTCGTTAGTTAGCTGTTGTTTAACGACGCTATGTTAGAGCGAAGATGATTAGCGTCGCCTTCCTCCTTTATCCGCGCTTCGGGTTGACACCACCTAGTATAGGGCATGGTTTTAGTGCGCCATGCTTTGCGCTTTTATAATGTGACGCGGTGGTGTCCGATCTAACGGTTGCGGTCACCAACAAGCAGAATTTTGAAAAAGGCGCAATCTGAAGTTAATAGAAAGTCTTGCAACGCACTGGCCTCCATATCAAGGAACCTGGGATTCGTCCATTTGCAGGCTCACGAGCCGAATAGAAAAGATTATGGTGGTGGTGATGGTTGTGGTGGTGGCTGTGATGATAATGGCGATTGTGGTGACGGGAGTAGCGGTGGTGGTAGCGATGGTATTATTGGTGTTGTTGGTGGGGTTTATGAAGACGGTGTTTATAGTGGTGGCGGTGCTTGTGGAATTGGTTATGATGACGACCACGAAGGTGACAATACAGTTGATGTTTCGAGGTTGGTGATGAGAGCAACGACAATAGAATGACGACAATAATTTCTCATCGTTTTCATTTGAGGCGACAACTTTATCACTGAAAATTTCTTGAGTTGATTGGTTGAGCCCTGTCTTTAGACACCTTTGAAACGGTTTTAATCACAACTCTATAAGCTTGAGATACGCTCTTTTAGACACCCCTACAACGGTGTAACAGAAGGTATATAAACTTGGCATTACGCAACTGATTAATTTTTTCTCCTGCGTTTGACATGTACTTCATTTCATGGCGGATTTCTTTGAAATGGCGCAAAATCAAGACGATGAGAAGGCAGTCTCTTCCTGTCTCTGTCTCCCTGTCTCTCTTTCTGTCTTTCTCTCTTGTCTCTCTTCATGTCTGCTACGTACATTATGCTGTCTCTCACTCTAACTTTTGTTTCTGCACTCTTCAATATACAATTTAAAAATGTCCATTTAATACCTCTATTAAAAGTCCCAGTGATTATATAAATACTCTTCAAATACTACGTTGTTAGTTTTTAAGAGCTCCACAGATTGTTTAATTGTAAAGTATACAGAAGACGAAAAACGACCCTTACAGCTACAAGATATCGTTCACCATTGGAACGCAGAAGGTGCCAATTCGCAGCAATTACACTATATTCGTAGCTTTCCTTCCATGAGCAACCCAGTGGTTAAATTCAGGTGGATCTGATATCCAGCACCTTTGGTTTCAGATCCGCCGCCTGAACTATGAGATCCGCCACCTAACAGTAGAGACCCGTAACATAAATATGTCTTTGGTTGCAGTAATCGATAAAACGCATCATGTTTATAAAATATAGGCTATGATACAATACGGTTTATAATTATACAATACAATACAGTATTTCATGCATATTTAGTTATATCAGAATAGTGAAAAGTGAATATCAGTTACAGTTTAGCCAGCAAGTCTTATTTTTGTGCTTTACAAAAATTTGGATATCCGCTCCCTCTGGATAACCAATTTAACCACTGAAGCAACCCCATCCATAATTGCGAAAATGATCCATTAATACTGAAATATATGTATCAATAATGAAAGATGTGCTTATTAAACGCCGCTATCTAATAATAAGAGCATCAATCGAAAGTGCTGAGAAATTACGTTGATTGGCATTTGTTGAAGGTGTCCAAAAAGTAACAGTGGACAAGGTTTGAAGGATATCGTGAATAAAACTGGTTCCATGACATTTAAACACACGACAGATAATCACGCGACACTTAAACACAGACACTTAAACACACGACAGATAAACACATGGACAGATAATCACACGACAGATAAACATAAGGACAGATAATCACACGACAGATAAACACATGGACAGATAATCACAGCGACATATTAACACGAGAATTCCAAACACACGATATATTTCTCCGAATCGGTTAAAAACAAAAACTGCCAAGTAGAGATTCTAAATGGCGGACAGTTTATCACATAAAATTATATTATTTATTACGATATGGCGACACAAACAGATTCTGTTACATTTGGCGTCTCAACAAAATGACGTTTAACAGTAATATACAAAAATTATCAGTATGTTAAAGTTCGGGAGAATAAGAATGGAGAAATATATTGGTGTTGTAAAATGTATCAGAGTTACAAGTGTAAAGCTCATTTGAAAACATTAGAAGATCGAATCGTCAGCAACAAAGATCAAGTTAGTCTCTATTTAGCTGCAAACGTTCTGCAGTTTTGCAAGCAATAGCTCATCTGTCTCACCAATAGTTTAAAAGTAGGTATACTTAGGCCTATTCATCAATTACTTTTAGTTGAATAATTAACAGGGAATTATTTTTCTATTTTTGCATTTTTGTGCTTTTAAGACAGATTATCAAGATTATCAAGGTTCATTAATTTGTTCTTAACCGAATCGGAAAAATATATCGTGTGTTTGGAATTCTCGTGTTTATATGTCGCTGTGATTATCTGTCCACGTGTTTATCTGTCGTGTGATTATCTGTCCATGTGTTTATCTGTCGTGTGATTATCTGTCCATGTGTTTATCTGTCGTGTGTTTAAGTGTCTGTGTTTAAGTGTCGCGTGATTATCTGTCGTGTGTTTAAATGTCGGCACACCAATAAAACTAACTAACATTTCGACCGTGTTATGTCCAAATGCAATACTGTCGAGAAAAATAAAGTCTATTTTCGAATGAATACGAAAAATGTAACTTCGTTATAATTATTATCACACTTTCTTTGTATCAGTGAATACTTCTATAAATAGATCGTAAGACCAAACATAGGACTGATATTATGTGACATGAGAACGATATGAAATGAAGCAAATGTTTAAGGGAATGTGTCTATAAATGAACATACAACATACAACATACATGTATGCGCTCCACAGAAATTTGTAAAACCTAGACTTATCATATTATAGATATCGTGTTTAAAGAGGGTAGCCATCTTCCTCAGTCTAGAGACATCTTATGGTTGTTAGAACAACGAACCTCACGAATTAACCACATTTGAGACATTTTTAGACTGATATTCGGTAAGACGAACGAAGATCAGCGATGAAACGATCGATATATCAACAGAGTTCAACGCAATCTCACGGCTACTATGACCGTTGAAATATTAAATTGGCTATTTTATCGATTTATTATCAAAAGAAAGTGTTAGCAAAACTGTATTTTATCTGATGTAAAGGTTACATGGAATCAAAATAAACAGCTGAACAATCAATGGTAATGAAACTGAGGCCACGTATACATTTCTCTTTTGACCGTTGCAAGTGTCAGAAAGCGTAGTTGTCGAGACAGTGTCAGAAAGCGTATTGTAGCAGTTTCGAGAATTTTCGTTTACATAGCGTCGGTTGAAAACGTTTTACCGGTGTCTAAATGGGGTGGCGTTATCTGCGAGAGATTGAGGCAGATACTTTAAATAATGCATAAGATCTGAACCAATTTCATTTAAACCTCTGGCACCCTCAGTCTCGTCCCATAAACACCAGTATGTGAAACAGATTCAAAGAGGGTAAATTTGCATTCAGAAAGTTTTCGCTTGTAATATATTTCGGTATCTCCGCTACGACTTGATCCTAGAGATTACATCACACCATCCCTGCAACAACTACATTGTCTTCATCACCAACTCCACCACAACTACCACCACCGACACCATCATCACCTCTACCGTCATCACCACCACCGCCAATACCATCACCTCCATCACCATGACAGCCTCCACCACTAATACTATCATTACCACCACTAAGGGCTTCCTTGCGATCTTCGGCTCGCGGCCTTATGGTTGTCCCTCGCATGCGATCTTCCACGGCACAATCCATAAGTTTCGCCTATGTTGGCCCCTCTGCTTGGAACTGTCTCCCCTTGTTTCTCCGCCAAGAGCTTCTTGCCCTCTCTCCTCTCCAGTTCCGTAGACGCCTGAAAACTTTCCTTTTTGCCGGTGCCGGCATTGATGCGGGTTGAAAGCGCCGCTGATTTGAGTGGCGCTATATAAGTTTTCGGTTACAATTACAATTACAATTACTACGGTTTTCGCTCAGAAACCACGAAGCCGCAACTGTAACATCGGACACCACGGCGTAACATTGTGAACCCTCCGCACACAAATGCTAAATACACACACAAATACGTACTCTATGAAATTTAAAATAATTAAACAACACAGTTTTGGCTTGTAATTGCAACTGTACTTCTAAAGGCATCAACCGATGGAGCACCAAAGCTATGCCGTAATCAGGTTGACCTCATTTTCATACCAACCCGAACTTGCATAAAAGAGGAGGGCGACGCTAATCACACTGGTTCAAATATAACGTCGTTAAGCAACAACTAAACAACCAATGACTAGTTCTAGACATCCGAAATATACGAAGATCATGTCGATTCAACGCCCTACTAGCCTTAAGATGTCGCTAGAGGGTAAAAAATACGACGTTTACGACACCTTTAAAACTATTTCAACCGAAGCTATATGAGCAAAAATTCCTTGCGTCGCTAGAATAATAAAGCATTCAGTTTAATGTTGACGCTAACGGCCTTGGCTGCCGAAAGCAAAGAAGTTAAACTTGTTGATATTTTCCAGGGTGATGCCAGTCTATAGCCTGGATGAGAGAGGAGGGCGACTCTAATTATGACACAGAGACTTTTCTTGAATTGTTAACAGAAGACGAAAACGACCTTTCCAGCCACAAGATATCGTTCATCATTGGATCCTTAAACAATCGTAGCAATTGCAATAATTATTCTCTTAGATTTCGTTCCATGTTCTTCCATTGGCTAACCCATCCATAGCTGCGAAAATGATCCAGTAATATTGAAATTTATGTACCAATATAATTAACCTCATTGTGTCCAAATGGAAAACTTTCGAGAAAACTATTCGTCGAGGCGCCAGGTGTACGTAGAAGAGGCATTCGTCGTGTGAAGAACCACCGAGGTGACTCCAATGACCCACTTCGTTCGTCCTCCACAGACACGAAAACACTTTGATGCACGGACCGTGTATGGGTTCTGGTCGATCGTACATCAACAGGACGGGACTGGTGCAGTCACATGGTTCAAAGCAACATGCGAACAAAATGCCTTCAAATGCATAAAATCCTTTGCAAACTGACTAATAATGTCCAGTACGCAAAACTGCGACCAAAAAACTTCAACATGTTCGAAGTTACAGAGCAAATTCTGCATTTTGATTAAAAATCCGTTGAAATGACGCAGAAGGCGATCAGCGACCAACATGGCGGATGACATGCGCAGTCGCTAAAAACGACAGTTGCTCCAGCGCTGTCTAGCGATTTATTAACTTTTAGGTTTAAAAATAAACCTTATCTTGCCAATTCATTTCGAGTGTCCAAACAACCAGTTTTGCTGCTCAACTTTATTGGATGACAGCTAACAATCAAGCGAAATTTTAAACTATATAGCATCGGTTAAAAGCGATTAAAAGGTGTCTTATGAGCGCATCAGTTTAAGAGTTTAGGGATAGCTTGTGGTAAAAGTGTCAATTACACCTTTTAGTCGCATTCATAGACATCCTGGTAGGCCGAAATGTTCGTCAAAGGGCGTCAGGGTATGGCGTTCCACAGGCGAATTGTACAATTCGAAGAACCAGATAAAAAAATTCGAATTGAAACAGCGACGCATAGCACCTAGGAAACCAAACGCACAGCCGCAGTGGTATCCTGGGAAAAGCAAAACTATATCATAAACTGGCAATTCTCGTTTGAAGCAGCTAAGTGTTGGTTAGAGTTGAAACTGGCGTCTCATAAATAATACATTAAACATACAAATTATGGATGTTGAAGAAAACCAAACTGAATTTATTGATGATCCTATTTTATTACGAAATTTCCAATCAGTGCTTAGACACCTCTTAGTTTGATTGACTGAAGTTTACTTATAAACGTCTCCGCCAAACCATGCTATGTCGCCGAAACCGTCGCGTTGTATTAAGAGGTAATGTCAATCGTAATCCCCAAAAGCCTAAGTCGCCGCTCGAAAGAAAAGCGCAGAGTACCAGCATATTTACGAGCGCTGCGTCAAAGTCAGAGGGGTTTCCCAAAGATGTTTAGATGTACATACATGAGTGGATCTAAAGTTTAACGACGTCGTTTGCGAACAAAGGCCGTTGAGATGGAGAAAAATTATTCTAGCTTAGAATGGAGCTTTTATGGACAAACATAACGCAGCATTTTCAATGTAAGGTATATGCTAAAATGTTTTAAAGGTGTAAAAGTGTGTAGCCATCTTCTCGGACTATAGACATCGTGTGGCTGCCAAACCAATGGACCTCACGAACTGACCACAAATGAACTTTTAGAAACTGACATTTTGTAAGACATAGGAAGATCAGCGATGAAACGATCGATCTTAGAATCGAGTTCAACGGCATCTTATGGCTACTATGACCGTTGTTCAGAGTATTACAAGAACTGGTGATCTTTTAATACAGTAATTCTTCTTTAACAAGACAATCTTTCGCAAGGTTAAGTCTTAATCACAACGCTCAAATGTCATAAACCTTCGTTTTCAGACATTCAAGCATCCGAGAAATTATCCAAAGATTGAAACTTTTCCTTAATTATTTATGTAACCCAAGAACGTGATGTGCCATACACTAAATTCAAATTCCACTCAAACTAAGAAAATGAAGTCGCTAACATATCATACCTAGGGCTAGTTTAGGACAGAAGCGTTGACGTCGACCTTACTTTACATCACGAGTAGCAAATCAGGTATACATACAGATCGATTTCTTAGGATTGGATTCCAATAGTTTAACCGTTTAACGACATCTATAATTATATCGATATGTGGGGCGTGGTGGCTCAGTGGTAAGTTCGGCGCCTTGTGACCGGAGGGTTGCAGGTTCGAATCCCACTCTAGCCGCTGCGTACGGACCTTGGGCAAGTCCTTCACTCGCAATTGCTCGTGGCGCTTCGGCGTAAAAATTCCGGCACAGTATCAAATGCTGTAGTCGGGAGCGCCTCTGAGTAGTAGTTGACTTCGAGAGGCGATATTGAAATATCAGGAATAAATAATACATAAATAAATAAATTACGAAATTACCAAACTTTTCTAAGACACCTCTAAATTTGATTGCAGCAATATTACTTATTCACGTCTATTGCAAACGTCATCATATACAGGTCATCTTTACCTCTGGTTTCGTCGATATAAGAAGTGAACTGCTGGAATCAATTACTAACCAATCGTTCTGTAGACTTGTTAAGAAACTGATGAGGTAAGTAAGGTTGACGTATTATACAGCCATGGTTGCCACAAGATGTCGTCGTTAAACTTACAGATCTGCTCAACTGTTGGATGATCTCTCATTTTACATTTTGGTCGCTAAAGTTTGAAACTGTCTGAATGACTAGGGTAGGATTTGTCCGAAACCTTTGAAAAAATACGATATGAACTGTTTCCAACATTGTATTGTTTTCTTTTGTTTTACTGATATTCTGCTATTGTGTTACTTGTCGCCACTAAATGCATCGTTGCTTTAAACTATGAGCATTTGTTTGTGCTAATAAAGGTTCCTTATTTACTTACTAACTTAGGTTAACGATGGCTAAGAAAGTTCTTTATAGAACAGCGTCGTTAAACAAAACACTACCTACATGTACGTAACTCGTGCCTTGTGACTCTGGGTGAACGGGTTCGATCGTCACCTGAGACGTTTTGGGGAGGGGGATAGAGTAATGGTAACATTCATGACCAGGAGAGCATCACATCGCGGTTCGAAACCCGTAACAACCCTCTAGGGCGGCGCCTTGCACGGCTGCCAAACCGTGTGTTTAATTAAGATTTTGATTTCACTGTCATGTTTCAATGTAATCTTACTGCGTACTTGTCAGTTTGAATTAAAAAAGAACATTATTATTATTATTATTATTATTATTATTATTATTATTATTATTATTATTATTATTATTATTATTATTATTATTATTATTATTATTATTATTATTATTATTATTATTATTATTATTATTAAACCTAGTGACCCTTTTATACACAAGTGCTCAGCGCCATCGATTGATGCTTCGTTATGAGACAGTGGCTGTTAACAGCAAAATATATTTGTATAATTATACACATTCATGACAATGTGTTATTCTGATTTAAACAATTAATCGGAATTCGTGTTGACTTGGTAGTGTAGTGGTTAGCGTGCTGGATTGTCAAACGAGAGGTCGAGGGTTAAGTATCAACTACCAGGTGTGGAAGGGGTTGCTCATTGAAGAACATCGAACGAAAGCTATAGGCCCTACATACAGTGCATTTGCTACCTATATTAGGATCCTGTTTAACGACATAATTATTATGGCTGCCATGGCCGTTCACCTTCAGAATTTAAAACCATTTCTTATGGCACGGGTGTTATTAGCGATCGAGCTCAATTGTTGAATATATAGCATCGGCTGAAAATGATTTAGAGGTGTCTTAATGGAGTATTATTGTAACAGTCTAACGACACCTTGTGACCACCTTCTGGTTCAATGGATCAAACAGTTTAACGACGTCTTATGGCAACAAATTATCTTATACAGGTCTCACCGTTTCTAGGTTTTTATATTTTCATGAAGTTTATTTGTCTGTCTATCTCACTCTGTTTCTGTCTGTCTCTGCCTACGTCTGTCTGTCTTGTCTCTCTGCCTGTCTGTACATTCAGCTGTCTCTCATTCTCTTTTTGTCTTTCTACACACTGTGTCGCCGTCGTCGCTCTGCGATGGTAGGCTACATGAATGGGTCAATATTGTCCAGCGTTTTCTATCTCGCATTGCAGGTATTAGGCTGGTTCCAGATTGTCCAGTCCATTATATTATGTTGTCAATCCAGGATATCCTTGGTCTACCGCTGCTAAATTTGTACTTAAGAATTTTTTTTGAGAATTGCTTTTTTGAGAAGAATAAAATTGTCTTCGGTGACCGTGGCCGACTTTGTCCCCCCCCCCACCCCCCACCTTTCCAACAAGATCGCCGCCACTGATACCTACTACACCTGGATGCCTCCCGCAGTTGCGTCCTCTGGAATTTAAGTCTGGCTACGTCCTTGCTCGAGCATTAATACTTAAACAATTAATCGGAATTCGTGTTGACTTGGTAGTGTAGTGGTTAGCGTGCTGGATTGTCAAACGAGAGGTCGAGGGTTAAGTATCAACTACCAGGTGTGGAAGGGGTTGCTCATTGAAGAACATCGAACGAAAGCTATAGGCCCTACATACAGTGCATTTGCTACCTATATTAGGATCCTGTTTAACGACATAATTATTATGGCTGCCATGGCCGTTCACCTTCAGAATTTAAAACCATTTTTTATGGCACGGGTGTTATTAGCGATCGAGCTCAATTGTTGAATATATAGCATCGGCTGAAAATGATTTAGAGGTGTCTTAATGGAGTATTATTGTAACAGTCTAACGACACCTTGTGACCACCTTCTGGTTCAATGGATCAAACAGTTTAACGACGTCTTATGGCAACAAATTATCTTATACAGGTCTCACCGTTTCTAGGTTTTTATATTTTCATGAAGTTTATTTGTCTGTCTATCTCACTCTGTTTCTGTCTGTCTCTGCCTACGTCTGTCTGTCTTGTCTCTCTGCCTGTCTGTACATTCAGCTGTCTCTCATTCTCTTTTTGTCTTTCTACACACTGTGTCGCCGTCGTCGCTCTGCGATGGTAGGCTACATGAATGGGTCAATATTGTCCAGCGTTTTCTATCTCGCATTGCAGGTATTAGGCTGGTTCCAGATTGTCCAGTCCATTATATTATGTTGTCAATCCAGGATATCCTTGGTCTACCGCTGCTAAATTTGTACTTAAGAATTTTTTTTGAGAATTGCTTTTTTGAGAAGAATAAAATTGTCTTCGGTGACCGTGGCCGACTTTGTCCCCCCCCCACCCCCCACCTTTCCAACAAGATCGCCGCCACTGATACCTACTACACCTGGATGCCTCCCGCAGTTGCGTCCTCTGGAATTTAAGTCTGGCTACGTCCTTGCTCGAGCATTAATACTTAAACAATTAATCGGAATTCGTGTTGACTTGGTAGTGTAGTGGTTAGCGTGCTGGATTGTCAAACGAGAGGTCGAGGGTTAAGTATCAACTACCAGGTGTGGAAGGGGTTGCTCATTGAAGAACATCGAACGAAAGCTATAGGCCCTACATACAGTGCATTTGCTACCTATATTAGGATCCTGTTTAACGACATAATTATTATGGCTGCCATGGCCGTTCACCTTCAGAATTTAAAACCATTTTTTATGGCACGGGTGTTATTAGCGATCGAGCTCAATTGTTGAATATATAGCATCGGCTGAAAATGATTTAGAGGTGTCTTAATGGAGTATTATTGTAACAGTCTAACGACACCTTGTGACCACCTTCTGGTTCAATGGATCAAACAGTTTAACGACGTCTTATGGCAACAAATTATCTTATACAGGTCTCACCGTTTCTAGGTTTTTATATTTTCATGAAGTTTATTTGTCTGTCTATCTCACTCTGTTTCTGTCTGTCTCTGCCTACGTCTGTCTGTCTTGTCTCTCTGCCTGTCTGTACATTCAGCTGTCTCTCATTCTCTTTTTGTCTTTCTACACACTGTGTCGCCGTCGTCGCTCTGCGATGGTAGGCTACATGAATGGGTCAATATTGTCCAGCGTTTTCTATCTCGCATTGCAGGTATTAGGCTGGTTCCAGATTGTCCAGTCCATTATATTATGTTGTCAATCCAGGATATCCTTGGTCTACCGCTGCTAAATTTGTACTTAAGAATTTTTTTTGAGAATTGCTTTTTTGAGAAGAATAAAATTGTCTTCGGTGACCGTGGCCGACTTTGTCCCCCCCACCCCCCACCTTTCCAACAAGATCGCCGCCACTGATACCTACTACACCTGGATGCCTCCCGCAGTTGCGTCCTCTGGAATTTAAGTCTGGCTACGTCCTTGCTCGAGCATTAATACTTAAATTAAACCACAATATAAATAATTACACAGTACGTCGATTCCCTCTACCTCCTGTTCCTGATTCATCTCCTAATTCGCCTCAGCCTTGTCCTTCTCCTCCTCTTTTTCCTCCTCCTCCTCCTACTCCTCCTTCTTCTCCGCCTCCTTATTCTTCCATTCCTCCTCCTCCTCCTCCTCCTCCTCCTCCTCCTCCTCCTCCTCCTCCTCCTCCTCCTCTACTTCCTCCTCCTCCTCCTCCTCCTCATCCTCCTCTACTTCCTCCTCCTCCTCCTCCCTGCTACACCTTCGCCTTATTCTCTCAATCTCCTTTTCATTCTCTTCTTTTGCGAAGAAAGTCGAGGGACATTACACCTTAGAAATTTTGCATAAAACTAAAGATATGACAACAAATGGAACTAACCGGATACAAATGCCACTTTTATATATCAGTCTCTAACCATATTTTAAGGGTGTCTAAATAGAGCATAACCATACCTACATTATATCAATTAACTCAGTTTCAGAGGTGTCTAAGGAGAGCGCTCAACCAATTGACACAACGACGTCTCACTGATGAAATCGTGGCCTCAAATGAAAACGGTGAGAAACCTAGTGTCGTTGCTATCATCACCAGCTTCGTCACAATCAATTGAATCATGATCATCATGATCATCATGATCATCATGATGATGATCATCATCATCATCATCATCATCATCATCATCATCATCATCATCATCATCATCATTATTTGTGGGGCGTGGTGACTCCATGGTAAGTTCGGCGCCTTGTGACCTGAGGGTTGCAGGTTCGAATCCCACTCTAGCCGCTGCATACGGACCACTCCCCCACTCGCAGTTGCTCGTGGCGCTTCGGCGTGAAAATTCCGGCATAGTATCAATGCTGTAGTCGGGAGCGCCTCTGAGTAGTAGTTGACTTCGAGAGGCGCTATAGAAATATCCGGAATAAATAAAAAATAAATAAATAAAAAATCATCATCATGATCATCATTATCATCATCATCACCATGATCATCGTCGTGGTCGTCATCATCACCAAAACCGTAATCAACAACAACACCACTGCTACCATCGCTACCATCACCATCACCACCATCGTCATCATATAAAGACGGTTGTAAGACTTTCATTTCAATTCGGCTCCAGAGCCAGCAATGGACGAATCCCAAGCTTCTTGACTTCTAGACCTTGTACATCGCAGGACTTTCTATTAACTTCTGCTGCTTGGTGACATAGACAAAATGTTCCTAACACTCTTTTCGCTGAGAAATCTCGAAGCCGCAATAGTTAGATCGGACACCACAGCGTGACACTATAGAGGCGCCAAATAATGCTGATAACCGGAAGAATATGACATTGTAGTCTGTGAAATTTAAACAACGCAACGTGTGCTTGCAATTGTATCTTTTGTTGCCATGATGCCTAATGATGGCGATTAAAACCTTATAATAGGAAGGAGGGGTGAAATCTGGACAAAACAGGAGGGCCACGCTAATCTTCTTCAATCTTGCAAGGTTCCACGACAAATAGTTCACCATTTGTCCGAGAAATATTAAATTTTGTCGATACACCATCCAACACAGCGTCGTTAAATAGCAACTAACCAACCAATAACTAGTCCTAACGATCCGAAATGCATGAAGATCATGCCATCGTCAACGCCCTCTTAGCCTTAAGATGTCGCTAGATGTTAAATAATGAAACTGCAATATGACACCTTTAAAACGCTTACGATTTAGGTTATATATAAATAAAAATTGCATTTACTCGATACATCTCCAGTAAGGAGAAACTATCTGTTGACCTAAAGAAACAAGTTAATCTATCTTAATTAACGATTAGGTTAACCGTCATTGTCGTTTATGGGTGGTGCCAGTCAACAGAATGGATGAGAGAGGAGGGCTACGCTAATTATGACACTGTGACATCTGTTTTCTTGATTTGTAAAGTATACAGAAGACGAAAACGACCATTGCAGCCTCAAGATGTCGTTCACCATTGGATCCTTATATATTTGTAGTAAATGCAATATATTTGAAGACTAGGTGGTTTACCCGGCGTTGCCCGGGGTTATAAGTTTCAAGCCCTCTAGCGAATAAGCAACAAACACTGCTTAACCCGGCGTTGGCCGGGTTTAGTTCAGTGAAAGTTTCAATCCCTCTAGCGAATCCGTACTGTAGCTGTTTATACCCGGCGGCGCCATCTGGCGAGTGAAAATAGGGTGAGTGTAAGTTTTTTTACCAGCTAAAAATGCATTGCCAGGGTAGGTTTTGGGCCGGAAGACCATGGTAGCTCTGAAAACGGGGGACGCGAAGCCTCACACTGGGTGTGTAATGCCCACCCCGAGACAGTAGTGGGGTTTGGAGTCAAAAGGTGGAAAGCTGTAGAAATGCATCGCGGTCAAAGATCGCTGTGACAGACAGACAGACAGACAGACAGACAGACAGAGAGACAGACAGACAGACAGACAGACAGACAGACAGACAGACATACATACATACATACATACATACATACATACATACATACATACATACATACATACATACATACATACATACATACATACATACATACATACATACATACAGAGTCTTGTCTTTATTTATATCGATTTCGTTCCATGCTCTTCCAATGGGAAAATGACACATTGATACTAACATTTATGTATCAATATTTATAGATGTATTTATTAAGCGCCACTATACCACAACAAAGCATCAATCGAAAGTATTGACAAACTGTGTGGATGAGTATTTGTTCAAGTTCTCCAAAAGTTAAATGAGCGTTATTAGGCAATCGACAACAAATGAACGACTAATAAATGATATGCAAAAGCAATACTTTAGAGAAAATTGAAGTCTATTTTCAAATGATATGAAAAATATAACTACTGTGACTTTTGATAACTGACAGACCACAAGAGCTCTGAAACCAAACATAGCGCTCTCCTTCGGAATAGAGACACCTTGTGGCTGCCAGAAGAATCAACCTCACGAATTGAGTTTTAGAAACTGATATTCTGTAAGACGAACGAAGATCAGCGATGAAGCGATCGATCTATCAACAGAGAGATTAACAGTCTATACAGGAATCAGAAGTCATTGTTTTGGTTTTTTACGCATTTATTTTAAGTTCCAATGTTTTACTGCTGTCATTTACCCTGTCTGTCAGCTCTTGAAGTTGCTTGTAAGACTCTGCAACCAGATCGGTATCGTCAGTAAAACGCAGATTGCTGAGCAACCGTCCATTAATTCACACTCCGACCTCCACAGGTCTCACTGCAAGGCTTATCACTGCCTCCAGGAACAAGTTGAAAAGGTCCGGTAACATCCCACATCATTGTCTTACACCCACCATGATCTTGCACCACTCCGTTAATTCTCCATCTACTGTTACTGCATTCTCTGTATTGCTGTACAGATCCTCTAACAGCACCACTAATTCCTCCGGGATTCCATAGTTTCTCAGAACCTACCAATAGCTTTACTAGCGATCATGCGCAATTCAGTATTACAGTATCATCAATCGTGTGTAGAAGGGTGAATATTTTTAGAAATGATTTAGAGGTGTCTTAATGCATTTGTGCATTTTATTTTTTGTAGGCCTATTAGTGATTACATTATAAAAATGCACTTTTTGTAATGGTGCTCTTCTTTTTGTTTGTATTTTTTTGCATGTTGATTGTTGAGGAGCCCGTGTGACCGTTTTTTTGTTGTTGCTAAATCTAGGGTATATTGTGTTATATTATGTAGGGCCTACATATAGAAAAAAATCTGATGTTAGTAAATTACATATATTACACATTGATTAATGTTACTTTCCTCCAACATTTGGTTCTTATATATCACACATGGTTTGATTTGGTTTATGTTATAATCCAAATTCAATTTGCAATCGACTGATTTATGATATTTCACAATAGCGTTACCTGGTGAAACTTTATTTGAACTTTAATACTCGTTTGTAGTGTTTTGAAATTTCGGGATTTTTCGCAGGTATTCAATTGTACGCATGTAGTTGTTGCCTGGCTGTGGGGTACAGGATTGGAATATTTTAACGGGATTTGGCTTGTTATAATCCAAATTCAATTTGAAGTCGACTGATATATGGTATTCCACAGTAACGTGCGTTAAAAAATTATTTCTGGGCTGGTAAACCATGCGCCAGTATGACAATCAGCCGCATTTCTTGAGGGTGTCCTTGGTATATGCTATGGTTGTGGGCTACAGGGTGGTAGAATAATCACGCAAAATATATCATACGAAGCCCAATTGAAGGCTTTAGGATGTCCTAAAACCATTTTACAATTTCGCTGCCGTTCTAAAGTTATCCGTGGAAAAGCGGGTCTGGGGTCCGTTCGGACCCCCCCCTTGGGCATTCGAGGGTTAAAATTCCACTCAAACTAGGAAAATGAAGTCGCTAACACCTCATACCTATGCTGCCACTGGGCTACAGTAGGGGACTGCTTTTCTTCTTTGGCTGTGACAGAGCTGTTGACGGTGACCTTACTTTACATCAAGAAAAGCAAATCAAGTACCAGTATACAGATCAACTGAGTAGGATTGCATTCCAATAGTTTAACGACATGGGTTTGGCATCACAAGCTACCGAGAAATATTATCTAGTATTCAAATAATAGCCGAAGTTAGGTACCTTCTGTTTAATACGACTAAATTACATCGTGAATGAAATCTGCTAGAATCTTTTCGGTTACTTCAGCAGCACAATTTACATGCATGATTTATTTAGAGCCAGTTTTAACACAAACCAACACAGCATCAATAACGGAATAGTTCTAACGTTTTCCGAATCGTGTAATTGTGCGGCTGAAGGATTCGAAAGAATTGCAGCCGATTTTATTCACGAGTTACTTAAGTAGGCCTACTCATGTATCAATCTGCCTCCTGACAAATTAAAAAGAAGAACAAAATATATAAAGAAAATGAAAACAAAAAACTCAGTTTCTAAAAGACTTTTTTGGTCGACCTTTACGACCACAGTTACTGCAGTCAGCGGAATTAAAAAAGAGGAAGGTGGAGTCACCGGAATTTAAGTTGACGAGTATTTATACCATCAGATAGCAAGTTAATAAAGGTGTTAGGTGCGCTCTCGAAATAATATAATGTAGTGCGTTAAATGACAAAATGAGAATGAGAGACAGCAGACGTAGCAGACAAGAAGAGAGACAAGATATAGAGAGAGAGAAAGAGAGAGAGAGAGAGAGAGAGAGAGAGAGAGAGAGAGAGAGAGAGAGAGAGAGACAGACAGACAGACAGACAGACAGACAGACAGACAGACAGACAGAGACAGACAGACAGAGACAGACAGACAGACAGACAGAGACAGACAGACAGACAGACAGACAGACAGAGAGACAGAGACAGAGAGAGACAGACAGACAGACAGACACAGACACAGACACATATACAGATACAGGCATAGAGACAGAAAGAAACAGACGTAGACCGAGACAGGCTTAAAAAATTGGACGCACATCCCTCCCGTATCCTCCCATCCACATCAGTCCCCTGTCGGCCGCTCATAGTCATACACTGAAAATGACTCAGAATGACTCATTAAAGTACAGTATAACACATGCATATGATATTATTTATAATCATATGCTGTATGGTAAACCAAAATTACACTGTGAAATTTTCAAAAATATTGATGCGATACTTAATCCTTGTGTGGATTTAATTTGGTGGGTGGACGCACGTGCGTCCAGTAGTCACGCTGCGGGCGCCCCTGCATTAAAATTCGAGTGTAAGGCATGGTTTTAGTGCGCCATCGGTTGATGCTCAATGCATTAGACACCGGCGCAAATTCACTAATTACTTATATTTAATATTCATTAGATATAAATACAATCTGTCTCTATTCTCCTCCTCCTTCTTCTTCTTCTCTTCTTCCCTTCCTCCTTTCTCTCCTCCTCCTGCTTCGTCTTCTTCTGTCTCCTCTGTCAGTATATTACTGGCTCTGTGTGTATTTGTCTCTATCCGCCTGATTCTGTCTGTTTTTTTCCTTCTGTCTGTTTGTCTCTTTTTCAGTCTCTCTCCTGTCTCTCTCCGCATATGATACGCATAGTCTGCTGTCTCTTATCCTCATATTGTCTTTCTACATGTACACACTACAGTAAAATATTCCAAGTAAGCGTCTGACACCTTTATTAGATGTCCACCAGACATTATGAAACCCTTCAGACGCGTTCGATTGCTATGAATCGCAAGAACTGTTCAAAATAATTTTATTGTAACGGTCAAACGACACGTACTATACAGGTCCTCTAATAGCTCCACAATTTTCTCCGACACTACAAAATTCCTCAGTACTTGCCATAGTCCTTCCTGCCATGCACTGTCGAAGGCCTGTCTGAAGCCTATGAAGTTATTGTATAGCACCCTGTTCTTTTCAAAGTACTTCTCAGATAGTTGTACCAGAAACAGTTGGTCTATCGTACTTCTCCCAGCTCTAAAATCTGCTTGCTCCTCTGCTACCACTTCCTCCACATGCTTCCTTAGCCGTTGCTGCAAAAAGACAGCGCTCGGACAAGCTGTTTCAAGCTGTGGGAGAAATATGTGGCACGACCAGGACAGGGCCCTCAATGGTTAGAGACTGCCAAGGTAAAGTACTAGAGAGTAAAGAGGAAATCAGGAAGCGATGGAAGCAGTACTATGAAAACTTGTACAACGAATAGAACCCGGTGGATACTACTGTACTGTCGGAGATACCGACCTGTAATAGACATGAGGAAATGGAAGACGTACTCAGAGAAGAGGTAACGTGGGCCATAAGAAGCCCGGGAGAAGATAACATCACGACCGAGATGATACAGGCAAACGAAGGGTGCTCAACGGAAATGCTACATACACTATGCAACAAAATATACCACGAAGGGAGCTGCCCAGAGGACTGGGGAAGAGCGATAATAGTACCGATCCACAAGAAAGGGGACACTGCGGAATGTGGAAATTACACAGGAATTAGCCTGCTGAGCAGCCCAGGAAAGGTATACATGTATACCAAGATATTGCAGCAACAACTTCTTTTTACTAGCGATCAACTGCAGTTGTAGAATATATAGCTTCGTTGAAACATTATTTAGAGGTGTCTTGGTGGAGTATTATTTTAGCGGTCAAACAACACCTGGCTACCAAAGTTGTTCAAGACTCTCTACCTTACTGTTCATTGAATTCAAACGGTTTAAGGACGTCTTGTGCACGATTTATCTTAAACAGGTCTCACCGTTTGTATGCCAGAAGAGATCTCCATGTTTTTTTGCATAGAATTGCATTGGATGATAATATAATTTAAGGCTTCGGTGGCAATAGGTCAAAATAGTGTCTCGCATTAATCCACGGTCTAGCGACATCTTGTGGCTGTCATGTTTATTCCCGTCGAACATAATCTTTTTCTTATAATATTATTTTTGTTAGTTTTCAGCTATGGATCAAACATAATTGCTGAATTTAGAGCTTCGGATGAGGGCGATTCACAAGTAACTTAACGGAATATTATTACCATAGTCAAACGATACTTTGCTGCTATAAGAGTTTATGTCTATCTTACAGTTGAACGTTTATTCTAGGGCTGTACCGAATATTCGCTTCGTATTCGCTTCGGGGCCGAATAGTGGGCCAAATAGCTATTCGGTATTCGGCAGAATAGTAGCGGTCGGACCGAATACGAATAGTGGTCACGTGACATCTGTTTCTGCATATGCGGCTGCTATAGCGAGTGGAGTGAACGTTAAGTAAGTGACAATTTCTAAGTTTAGTTAAATTAGTTCCATTCCTAGTTTACACAGACTGGCAGAAGGTTGCAAAATTACACGTAGTTAACTGTTTACTTTTAGTTTATGTATTAAATTTACTGAACTGAAACTTTTGCTTACATTTGAAATTTTGTAATGTTGTCGGTAGACCTATTTTTGTACACTATTCGTACCCGTATTCGCCCGAATAGTTGGTCAAATTATTCGTATTCGGCCGAATAGTGATAATCACCTATTCGATGCAGCCCTAGTTTATTCACACATCATAATCATTTTCAAAAGACATAATTACATTTACTAAATTAAAAGATACGTGTGCAGTGCGTTGGGCTCGACTCCTAGAAGTTTTCCTTTTTATTCGTTGTGACGAGATTCAGAGCCTCGAAGGTCAAATCAGAGGGGGATTTCCAGAGAGTAGTCAATAGGAAGTCCGAGTCCGATTACCATGTGGGGGGCGGGGCAGATCAGGAGAAGAGGAGAGCAACTGTTAAGGCGTGTGTCTTTTAATGCGAGAAGAAGTGGACGGTTGAGGATCAGGTGAGTCAGGATAAGATGAGACGTTAGTTTTCAGTGTAGATTCCGGAGATAATAGATAGAGAAGCATGAGATGGAGGATGGAGGACGGGTTGCAATGATGATGGTGGAACCAGGAATCTGCGGAACTCAGGAGGGATATCGTTACAGAGGCGTTGTGCTGCGTTGGATATGGTGTCGTTTGAGTAGTTGATATGACTAGGCCCTATTGATCGGGGGTTGAGAAAGACTGAGATAAGAGCATGATAGAGTGGAGCGGGTTGCCTGGATGCCGAATAGGTCGTGTAGATTCGTTTGCTAGGAATATTGCAGGGAGTTGTAGTGGATTTGATCTGGAGTGATTTGAGGATGAGAGTGATATGATGATCTTTTGGCGTTCTAGTGACAGCCATGGGATATTAATTCTGGATAAGTTGAAGACGCTTGAACTGGGTGGATTCAAGGGAAGAGGTGGACGAGGAGGAGTAGGAATTGCAGTAATCAAGACTTGAGTGGACATCGGATGTGGCAATGGTGGAGGTAGTTTTAAAGTCGAGCACGGGCAGGATGCATCGGAGGTCACGAATGTGCATGAAGCAGGAGTTAGAGAGGCTGGAAGTGTTTTATAGAAGGAGAGACAGAGGCGGTGATCCCGAGGGGGACGAGTGGGACAAATCCCCTCCACCCTTACAGTTATGGGGACACAGAATACAGTTGCCACCCCCACCCCCGATTTTAAGGAAATCTTTTTGATTGTTAATTTTGTAAAAATAATTGCCAAGTGGAAACTTGACCACTGAGACCAGACAGCTGATACGTAAAGACGTTGCCACCAATAACTAACAAAACTTAAGGAGTTTTATTTACTATTCTGTTTATATTGTTTGCACTGGTATAACAAATTAGAATTTGATGAAAAAGTAAATCTACATGCCGTTACAAAGTGCATTTTTCGAGCACAGAAAAAGAGGTCAAATAATTGTTGATCCAGTTTAAAAGTGTCCCCACCTCTCAAGCAAGATCGACGCCTCCGAGAAGAGATGCGAATCAAAAGTAATACCAAGGTCGCGGACAGAGGTGTCGGAGGAGAAGGTAAGACACGAAGCTGTATGGAAGGGTCAAGGATTTTCTTGATTTGATGCGATGAGCCAGACTTGAAACAGAGACGCATGGCACCTAGGAAAGAAACCTACAGCCGCACTGGAATCCTGGGAATAGCAGAGCAATACCATTATTATGCATTTCTCGTTTAAAGTTGCTTAATGTTGGTAAGAGTGAAACCCGCGTCCTGGTAGATATTGCATTAAACATGCGAATTATAAATGCTGAAGAAATCCAGCTCAGTTTATTGATGATGCCAATTTATAACGAAATCACCAAGTTGTGCTTAGACACCTCTAAGTTTGATTTAAAGAAGTTTACTTATTCACGTCTATTTGCACACGTCATCGTTAAGACAGTACTATTTATCCGTCCGTAGTTTTGTCGAAATAAGAAACCAGTAAACTGTTGGAATCCATTAGTAACCAATCGCTCTGTGAAATTGTTTGGAAACTGATGAGGTAAGTAAGGTAGATGTTGTGGTGGTGACGGCGGAGGTGGTGATGGGAGTAGTGGTGCTGTTGATGGTGACCGCTGGGTGATGATAATGGTGGTAGTGGTGGTGTCTTAAAATTACTTATACTATATTTCATTGTAGTTGAATGAAATTAAAAGATTTTACGTGGCGGAACTTCTTAGGACCTATTCAACCCCTTGTTAAGTTCAACCTTCTTTATTATTTTATTTAGGAAAATTATTTGACATCCTCCAATAGTTTAAAAAATGAAACTCTTTTTCTGTACGTAATTATAATACGTTTGGATCTGAACATTTAAATAAGACACCTTTTTACGAAACTTCAAGCGGTAGACCTAGGACACGTTCATGCAAAAGTTAATTGATCGAATCACATTTTACACAACATTTCCTCCCCTTCGCACGATTCATATTACTATACTGTCCAAGTGATCATAATTACTAAAAAGGGGTGCAGTGTGTTTGGTTCTGAAACTCCTAGAAGTGTTCCTTTTTATTCGTTGTGACGAGATTCAGAGCCTCGAAGAGCCACAGGGCGTCGTTAAACGAACTGGCTTGGACCTTAAACAGCGACGCATAACACCTAGGAAAAGAAACGCACATCCGCACTGGTATCCTGGGAAAAGCAGAACTACACCATTATTATGCATTTATCGTTTGAAAATTCTAAATGTTGGTTAGAGTCAAAACTGACGCCTCAAGAGTACCGGGGGTAATGTATTAAATATACAAATTATTTATTTCGAAGAAAATCTGACTGAATTTATTACGAAATTACCAAGCTATGCTTAGACACCTCTAAGTTTAATTACATAAATTTTACTTATTCACACCTATTCGCAAGTGTCATCGTATTAATTTTATCTTCCTCCCATGATATTTTTTATCACACAGTGTCGTTAGACTGAAACTAAGACAACGTCATCTTGTATGTCATTTTCGTTTTGTTCTCGATAGAGTTATCCAGTGAACTGTTTGAATCCATCACTAACTAATCGTTCTGTAAATTTTTTAAGAAACCGATGATATAAAGTAAGGTAGACCCCAATATGTAAAAACTCAAGACTATTAATGCTGCCGCTCGGCTTATAGGTCAAATTCCTAAGTTTGCTCACATTTCTGCCCTTATCCGTGATGCCCTACGCTGGCTCACTGCTTAACAGCGAATTAAGTTTAAAGTATACAGCCATGGTCGCCACAAGATGTCGTTAAACTTAAATATCTGTTTACCTTTTGTAAGATCTGACAGTTCACATTTGTTCATCTCCTTCATGAGAGCAGTATCGAGTTTGATGGTTGGTTAGTTGCCGTTTAGCGACACTGTGTCAAAACAAAGATGATTAGCGTCGCCCTCCTCCTTTCTCCAGGCTTGAGACTGGCGCCATCTGAAAAGAGCGGTGGCAGCATTGCGTTTGTATGGATGGATGCAGAGTTTAACCAAATCTTATGACAATATCTGCCGTTGACTTCGCCTGCTATTATTGTGAACAGTTCCCAGCGTTCGTATGGCATAATGCTGTTTAATCACATTGTGTCATAACAAAGATGATTAACGTCGGTTTCAAAGATATTATTTGATATACGACATGACGTCAACGACCGATTTGCCATAAGATGTCGTCATGATGAACATTAATTATGCGAAGAAACGCTAGGTAAACCTTCAATAAAGCCTCGTAGCAACACTCGTTGCACAGCAGCTAGGTCGACAAAATCTCTCTTAAAGAAACGGAGACAGACATCGGTTGAGATTGTTCCAATGACAATTTTTTGCATAATTATAAGTTCGCACCAAGGCACATGATTGTATCTTCCGGAGTGTTAATATGTGTCATCGAGAATTTCTAGTGTAATGCTCGATATTTACAGTTAACTGCTTTCAGAAAGGCGCCCTGCGTGGCTGCCGTTTCTACTATATGTATGTTCGTTGTACAGCGCAGTGAGTTTGCAGGCGCTAAATTAAAGAACAAATTACTATTATTATTATTATTATTATTATTATTATTATTATTATTATTATTATTATTATTATTATTATTATTAAAACAATTTGTTGAATTATTTCACAAAACTGAAACTTCTTTTGGGATATCACAAGTCGACCAAAGATTACCGTGTGTACGAATTCAGTTGATTCACAGTAATCACGTATGAAACAAAACTTACTCATAAAATGTGCGACTTGACTTAAACTATGGACTGGAACTGTACACTAACTGTTGAGAAACATTTCTGCCCAGTCAACGTCCTTTGTTACCGCATGGATTTACTGGAAGCCGCCTCCATGATGTTGTACGTTCCACCACAGTGGCACGAATGTTGTACTCATCTCCAGTCTGGTGGGGATTTTCCATTGGTGGTGAGAGAGATCGTCTCTCTGCCTTGATTCGTAAACAACAACAAGGGCATCTGCCAACTGATAGGCCTACTCCTACATTTGCCTTGTAATGTTCTAAGGTGGACGATGCTCTCTTTGCTGCAATCCTTCGGGACCCAGGGCATGTCCTCCATGATTTGCTCCCTCCGATACGATCTTCCGGGTACTCTCTTCGACCTCGCTGGCATAATTGTGAGATACCACGATGTGATCCTTTGACAGGGAAGGGTTATATTGCTAGATTACTGCATAAATGACAAGAAAACACTTGCTTTTTTATTTACCTTTTTTATCATTTTTATTTCGATTTATTATTACTTCTATGTTTTACAATCAATGCTTCTAGCTTCTATCCCATTGTGCGTTTGCTAATGGTGTAATAAAGAATTTACTTACTTACTTACTTATATAATTCCACACCTCTTTCAAGGCAGATGTTCGCCTTATAAGAGATAACAGACTACATTCCTGTATTGTGATGTGCGAAAGCAACCATGAGATCTGTTCGAAATAAGTCATGCCAACGTCAACTGCCTTTATTGCCATATGATGTCGTTAACTCTGGATCCATCCATTTTACTGGTGTATATTTGTATTATAAAATTGGATAAAAAAATCTACGGCAATGGGCTGAATTCCATTACAAGTCTTAGAGACAAGCATTCCTAGGCTTTGTGTATATAAATACCAAAAATCCTCTAAATAAATACATTATAAACAAATAATTTTAATCGAGACTGCTAATAGGGCCTTGTGTCAGTTGCAAGCTTGCAAAAAGAAATAGGGCGACGTCAACGGCCCTTGTAGCCATAAGATGTCCTTAAAACTTTGGAACTATTCTACTAACTCTGCAATTGCCTACATTCTGATCGTATCTGTTTCAAAGCCTTGGGCAAAAGTAAGGCGTCGAAAATCGCATTTACGAATGCGCACTCTATGACATTTACAATTTATAAACAACACAGGGTGTGCTTGTGACTCTAATTATAACTTCTTTTGCGCTGGTGTCGAATGGAAAAGGTATCAACTAATGGCGCACCCAAACCAAGCTGTAATAATTTCAATGGTCATATACTCGGTAGTGCCAACCTTAAACCTGGATAAAAGGAGGAGGGCGACGCTAATTGTCTTCGTTCTAACACAGCGTCGTTAAACAGCAACTAACGAACTAATCGCTACACCCAGAGATGTCGATAGACGGTAAATAACGTGACTACACTTCGACACCTTTAAAACTGTTACAACTGAAGCTCTATAAGAATACAATTTGCGTTTTAGCGCTAGATCAAATTCTAAACAATTGTAATCATATGCTCATTGTATTGTATTGTATTGTATTCGGATATTTATAAAGCGCTTCTAGCGGGAGGGCCATTCAGAAGCGCTCCCAGTGCGATAGACCCCGAGAGAAAAAGCAAGTTTTAAGAAAGGTAAAAGAGGAAGAGACGTTACCTGAGAGAATAGAAGAACGAACGAACGGAGGAAGCTCATTCCAAAGAGAAGGGCCAATGGAAGCAAACGACCTAGATTGAGCCAGAGAAGTCCTGACACGGGGAACGAGAAGGTCCAGACTGTCAGATGAACGAAGAGGACGAAGAGAAGCAGCAGAGTGAGGGCGATGTATTAAGTCACATAAATATTTTGGAGCGAAATAACGTGAATTAATTAAATTTATTATTGAGTGTATTGGATACCTTAACAGATTCTTTAAAGCATCTTGGTATACCATCTGTTTCATTAAACGTGCATGCTGTTTGTGAAATTATTACTATTTCATATAATTATAACGGTAGATGTTGCCATGAGATGTCACTGAATTGGAGATTAGTGGATGGTCGCTTAAAGTTTTCAGAAATGAGTAGGAGTCAAAAGTAGAATAAGAATATAATGTCATAATTATAATTTTATGTACTGTGCATTTATATCTGAAGTTGTTGAAATATTTATTGTGTGTGACAATTGTTGCGAAATACTGTTTAATTTGCATCAAAACAGTTTATCACTATGTGTATCACAGACAATGTTAGATATATAGGGCTCCACACACATTTTATAACATGGACATATCATGATACACAGAGTATTACCAAACATTTAAAACAGGTAAGTAATTATTTGTAAGCAGTTCTCACCGTTCTTAAGGCAGTTGGTTCTTAGTTGCTGTTTAACGAAACTGTGTCATAGCAAGTAAGCATATTATTAGCGTCGCCCTCCTCCTTTCGTAAGGTTTCGGGACTGGTACCATCACAGTCAAGGTTGTGACGGAGTTCATAGCTGAATTGAATGCGGCATTTTCTGCATCCTGCTTATGATAAAGTATTACAGGTGTCTAAGGAGTGTAGCAATCTTCTTTGGACTAGAGACATCTTGTGGCTGCCAAACAATGAACCTCACGAATTTGCCAATTTTTGGACACCGACGTTCTGTAAGCAATGGTCACAATGACCGTTGAAGTGTTACAAAACTATTACGTAGCTTTAGTCGATGTTCGATACCATGTACGTGTGCTTGTTATCATTTATTCCAGTTTGTTTGATATGTATTAGGATCTCTGTATTTTTACGCATTATAGCAATGTTGCTATTGTATCGGTTTATTATCAAAAGAAAGTGTAGTGACAAAGCTAACCACTCTATGGCAATGAAACTGGAAAACTTTAAACGCATTTACTTACATATAGCGTAAGGTGAATATGTTTAAAAGGTGTCTAAAGAGATCTACCATTATCCGCGGTCTAGCGACATCTTGTAGTGTAGTAGTTAGCGCGCTCGACTTTTTATCGAGAGGTCGGGTGATATTAAGTTCCAGAATTTTTGGTTCGAGATTTTTGTCCAAATCAGCCATAATAAGTACACTGACCGTACACTGTCGGAGGGAAGATAAGAAGGCGAGGGAGAGGACTAGCCACTTGCCCTCGCATGCTGAGGTTAAGAAAAGAAATCGCAAACACTTCGTGCCCGTGGCTGCCTCTCAGGCTAGCTTAAGGGCTACTCATCTTCTTTTTATGGGTATAACATGGGCGTTGATTAGGATTGGATTCAAAGAGTAATAGCGCGAGATGCCGTGATTTATTATTTATTTATTATACTACCTACTTCTACTTCTGATTTACTTCTGATTTATTTATTATACTACCTACTTCTCAGAAGCGGTCAATTCTCATTCCGGCCATGAAGCGTGACGGGCTGGACTCAACTGATCCTGCAAACTACCGCCCGATCGCAAATGTTACATTCCTCTCCAAAATATCGGAGCGCATTGTTGCAAATCAACTAATTGGTTATCTCAATATGAATGGTTTACTCCCATCCCTCCAGTCGGGTTTTCGGAGGAATCATTCCACTGAAACTTTACTGGTCCGCCTCCTGTCAGATTTATATGGCGCCATGGACTGTGGTCAGATTACCCTTTTAGCCCTTTTTGATGTTAGCTCGGCATTCGACTCTGTCGATCATGCTATACTTCTACAGCGCCTCTCTGTTTCCTTTGGGCTGGTTGGCAAACCGTTAGACTGGCTATCATCCTATCTTACTGGTCGCACTAACTGTGTTACTGCTGGTTCCTCCAGGTCCCGCTGGGTCCCCGCCCTATTTGGTGTACCCCAGGGGTCCGTCCTTGGCCCGTTACTTTATGTTTTGTTTACTTCTGATATTAGTTCCTTGCTACAGTCATGTGGACTGCTTCATCAGCTTTATGCTGACGACATCCAAGCATATGTCCACTGCCGCGCAGCTGATGCAGTGGCTTCTGTTGGGTTGATGTGCCGCGCTATTGATACCCTCTCAGCTTGGATGGCCTCAAACCGGTTGCTACTGAACCCGTCCAAAACTCAATTCATTTGGCTTGGTGGTCGTAGACAGCTGGCGGGCGTTGACCTACACCAACTGACTGAAACCTTTCCCCATATCACTTTCTCCCTTACTGTTCGTGACCTAGGTGTTACGCTGGATCGAGAGCTTAGTCTCTCTCAGCACGTTAACTTGGTCACTCGGAACTGTTATTATCAGCTCCGGCAGTTGCGTGTTGTACTGAGGTCCCTCTCCCATGATGCTGCAGTGATCTTAGTTCATGCATTTGTCACTGGTAGAGTTGACCACTGTTGCTCGGTCCTTGTTGGTCACTCCAAGGGCCTAATGGGGCGACTTGACCGGGTCCTTCGTTCTGCTGCTAGACTTATTGGTCGCATTCCAAAATATGCCCCAGTCTCTGCCTATATGCGTGACGTCTTACATTGGCTTCCTGCCTCTGAGCGCATCTCCTACAGGATAGCAGCACTAGTTTGGCGGTGTCTATCTGGTAGCGCCCCATCCTACCTGTCTGAACTCTGCTGTCCGATTTCTGACTTAGCTTCTCGCAGAGCTTTGCGCTCTGCGACTAATGGGGAGCTATTGGTCCCTCGGACCCGCTCCGCAGTCAGGCAACGCCGAGCTTTCTCGGTTGTTGGCCCGTCTACCTGGAATGGTCTTCCGATATCCTTACGCTGCTTCCCCCGAAATAATTCACCTGTTTTCTTACGACAACTCAAGACCTATCTGTTTAGCCGTGGCTGGGCTGAGAGCGCCTCTGAGTAGGTCTCTTGAAGAAGCGCTATATAAATGTCCAGAATGAATGAATGAATGAATGAATTATAAATAACATCGTTAATATCCGACTTAAAGGTGTCTAAACGCAGCTTTGTAATTGCGCACTTAATTAGGGCGTGAATGAAAACTGTTTGATTTCTCCTGCGTTCCTTCAGCTGCATAATTTACACGCTTCATCCATAATTTATATAGCGCCAGTTTTGACATTAGACAACACACAGCTGCATCGATCAGCAAAAGCTTTTAGCGGTATAGTTCTAACTTTCCCGATCATGCTAAATATGCGGCTGAACAAGTTCAGTGTGACGACTAATTATTATTGGTTTTAGTTTAGTGTAATTATGTTATTGCTTCCCATTCACCAACGCATCCAATTTAAGGTCCTTTCCCTCATGCGTAACTGTCTTGTTGGCTCAACTCCGCTGTATCTAAGGGCTTACTGCACCCCAGTTTCCAGTTTGCCTGGTCGGGCCTCTCTCCGGTCATCTGCCCGTGGCCACTTGGTAGTTCCTCGGATGCGCACTGCTACTGCCCAGTCCCGTAGTTTTGCGGTTGTGGGCCCTTCCAGCTGGAACAGTCTCCCTAAAGGCTTTAGGCTTGTCCTCCTCTCTCTCTCCCCTGCCCAGTTTCGCAAGCGCCTGAAAACATTTCTTTTTGTCAGTGAAGACACTGACCCGGGTCGGGAGCGCCTCTGATTATGAGTGGCGCTAAATAAATTCTCGATTACAATTACAATTACAATTACAATTAGCAAACGTACAATGGGACAGAAGCTAGAAGCATTGCTTGTAAAACACTGAAGTAATAATAAATCGAAATTAAAATGATAAAATAAGTTAATAAAAAAAGCAAGAGTTTTCTTATCATATATGCAGTAGTCCTACCTTAGCATCAATCTGCTTCCCAACACCTTCAAGTCTTATTTCTATCTTTGTTGCGTATACGTCGGTTAAAAAATAATTTGAATTAGGTGTTAATTTCAATGATGATTTGTACAGTAAGCTCGACGTCATCAACACTGGGGGTGGGGGGCACAATATTTCGTGTTTCAATCAATCAATCAATCATAAAATTTATATAGCGCCTCTTCAAGAGTTCTACTCAGAGGCGCTCCCGAGCCAGGCCTGATCATAGAGAAAAGTCTTCAATAGGGTGTAGAAGGAAGACGAGGGTGTACGAGGAGATAGGCGAAGGAAAGATGGCAAGTCATTCCACACTGTTGGACCAACAACAGAAAATGCTCGACGCTGCATTGTAGCAGTGCGGGCAAATGGAACCAGAAAGTCACCCCGAGTAGAGGAACGAAGAGCTGAGCGACCCGTAAAGGAGGAAGAGAGAGTAAAGATGGAGCATAAGTAGCGAGGAGCTGTGCCCAAGACGCTTTGTCAGACAAGAGAGCAGAGCCGATACAGGATACGCTGCCGAAGAGGGAGCCAGTGTAGAGTATGATACATGTAGGAGGATACGCTACCATAGCGAGGAATGGAACCAACAAGGCGAGCCGCAGACCGTAAGACCCTCTCAAGAGTGGACAACCGGACTTGAGGAAGACCAATGTAAAGGGAAGAACAGTAGTCTAGACGAGAGCAAACGAAGGCGTGGATAAGAGTAGGAGCAGCAGATGTTGAGAGAGAGCGAGCAACGACCCTAAGCTGACGGAGATGGTAAAAGCAGGAGCGAGACAAGGAGGAAAGGTGCTTAGTAAACGTTAATTCCTGATCAATGATGACACCGAGGTCTCGAACGGAGGTAGAGAATGACATTAGAGGGAATTCAGCTGCGAAAGAGTTCAGATCAAGTTTTGCCAGCTGTTGGCGGGTACCCAGCCATATGAACTGGGTCTTAAGAGGATTAAGTCTCAGGCGATTGGAAGAAAGCCAGGCAGACAGAGTGTCAGTTGCGCGAGACATCACGCGAACAGCACTCAGAGCATCCCTTGCAGAGCAATGCAAGTAAGATTGGAGATCATCAGCGTAAGAGTGGCTAGACAGAGCAATAGCAGCAAGAACAGATTCAAGGTCAGCAGTAAAGAGGATATAAAGAAGAGGGCCAAGCACGGAACCCTGGGGGAGGCCAACAGGTACAGGAATCCAAGGGGAACGCGAGGAGTGGAAGACAGTAGACGAAGAGCGGTCAGATAGGTATGAGGAAAGCCACTGTAGAGGTAAGTTGGAGATACCAAAGGAGGTAGAAAGGCGACGCAGTAGAAGATCATGATCTACCGTGTCGAAGGCTGCACTTACATCGTAAAGTGCAAGAAGAGTAAGTTGAGAGCGATCAATGGCACTGTAAACATCATTAAGCAGACTAAGTAGAAGGGTCTCAGTAGAGTGTCCCTTACGGAATCCCGACTGACGGCAGGGTAGAAGGTTATTAGAGTCTAGGTAACTCAATAACTGAGAAGCTACAAGTTTCTCAATTAGTTTAGAAATAAAACTGACATTAGATATTGGCCTATAATTCGAGGGGCTAGAGGGATCCAGACCCATCTGTTTCAGAGTAGGGATGATGATAGAACATTTCTGTGAAGCCGGTAAGATGCCATCACGTAGAGAAGAATTACAGAGGATCGTCAGGAACGGAAGGAGGGTTTCGATTTGCTCCTGGACGAGAAATGTCGGGAGAGGATCCAATTCCGACGACTTGGCAGGCGAGGCGAGGATGAGGCGACGCAGCTCAGCCTCAGTGACCGGAGCAAGGGTGGAGAAAGAGAGCTCAGTCGAGGAGAACGAGGGCGGAGGAGAGTCAGCGGTGTCGCGACGAACAGCATTGATCTTTGTAGCATAGAAGTTGGCATAATCGTCAGCCGAGAACGGAGGAGGAGCCTGTTGTTTGAATGACAAATCCAGTTAACACACCTTTCACGCTATTTCCACCTTTCACGCTATTTCCACCGACGCGATAATAATCATCGAACTATTATAAACTTGGTATTCAAACATTTAATACGATAAAACGATTTCTGTCGACGTCAACGGCCTTTGTTGCCATAAGATGTCAGTATACTCTGGTTCCATCTATACCAGAGCTTTTCAAACTTTTTGGACCAGGGACCCCTATTTTTTTCTAGGCATAGCTCGCGGACCCCAGTATTTACAAAGCAAAATTTAGGCCTCTGTCACTTAAAATTTAATAAAAAAAATAACAGGCAGACAGACTAGCCTATTTCCACAATACACGCTTGCTTATTTATGACGCTCAGGACTAGTATAATATAAAAAGTAACACTAAATAAATATTATTGTTATTAACTTCCTGTAATAACTATGGAACACAGTAATTTTAAAAAGAAATGAATAACATCGGTTTCGCCAAAAACCAGTAATGTTAGCGAGAGGGATGTGATTGCTTTGCTGTGCAAAAACTGTCCATAATTGGTGCTATTTTGGATAGGCCTAAGCACTGTTTTCTTAAGTTTCAGAAAGTTATCCATAGGGGCCTAATACAAACAGCAAATTTATTATAGTTAGCATGTAACAGCGAACGTGAACGAAATAGGGATATCCTTTGCAAATCTCTGTATTATCGTTCATTTAAAGGCTAAAATCAGGCGAATTCCACAAATTTCTAATTCCACAAGTCCAGAGTTCACAACCAGGAAATAGACCAGCATATTGCAAATGAAGCCTTCACTGGAGGAACCACTAGACTTTTTTTTAGCTAACTAGGTGTGTCCTGTAATTATAATACTTAATGCAACAGACTATAGAGCAAGTTGTTTTCCCCAGAAAACCAATACAAGTCAGTCCAGCGTTACAATGAGAAGAAAATAGCGTTTATGTAAACACAACTAGAGTCATAGCTAGAGCTTCAGTGTTTCTTCCATGGAAAAAACAACCAGACTCATATTCAGTGTTGATTTTCTAAATGAAACACTTGCAGACTTTCTAAGATTGTTTTGTGAATATTGATCTTAAACCTTTTTAAATGGAATCTAGTTGTAGGCCTACTTCTGATGAAGACTTCAAATACATCGCGCTTACATTGGGTGCAGAAATGATTGGCAGTCGATTAGCAGAAATTATATATTAAATTTTATTAAAACACACGTTTTATTAGGCTAGAAATGTAACGTGACCATAAGCCTACATCTTATTTACGTCACTGTAGGCCATAGTACGCAAAGAATATCTATCAGCAGCATCACGTACAAAACTGATGTGATCGAATACAAAATTGGATCCTTGTGGATCATACAGTTACAGGCATAGCCTACTATAAGTAGCGTATGAATTTGAAAACACAGGCTGTTAATGCTAAAACCATGCAATGTAAAGCATCACATTATTTTCAGAACGCTCTCGCGGACCCTCGCCATATCCTTCGCGGACCCCCAGGGGTCCGCGGACCACAGTTTGAAAAACTCTGATCTATACCATTGTTCCTTTTTCTTTCAATAACCGGTCGTATGATAATCCACTCGACGGCTTTTCTTATCAAGCAGCGTAGATAGGTCTTCCTTGAACTCTACATCCAGAAATTGTACTTTCGATAGCCTCCTTCTCCAGACTATCTATCTATCTATCTAAAACATTTATATAGCGCCCCTTCAAGGAATCTATTCAGAGGCACTCCCGACTCAGGCCCATTCAAAAAGAAATGTCTTAACCCTTTGGAGGTGAGGTGGGGTATGACACACCCCACAGCTATTCCACGTTGCGTTTTTACGGAAAACGTGGAACCAGCTTGGATTATTTTTGTCTACCTTCGTGAATGTGAAATATGAACACTTTAAGACAATATCAGGAACTATTGAGTGTACAATTTTTTTTAATTTTTTTGCATATTAAAAAGAAATTATAATTTTTCGTATATATTTTGATTTTATCGAATTAAAAAAGTTACGGCGCAGTGCCGAAAAATGAAACGGGCGAAAATATAAGATATTGCAGCATATAATTTTGCATTGATGCAAAATTGATGCATTATTCCTGGTATAATTCGTGCATTTGGTAATCTTTTGAATGAGTATTGAAAAATGCACGTGCAAAGTAAATATTGCATGGTTATTAGTTCACATGCTGGCACTTCAATAATGATCGAAAACAGTTATTTTTTTCTTGATAATCGCCAGTTTAGTTGATAATTATGGTTTAGCTCACAAATAATGTTATGTATCTGATATCGCGACTTGCAAGTAAAAAAGTGTATTGGGGTATATCAAACCCCACCTCACCACTAACGTTACAATGTTTGACCTCACTTCCAAAGGGTTAAGGAGACTGTAAAGGAACCAGAGAAATCTCTAGGAAGGGAGCGAATCTTAAGAGGTAGATCGTTCCAAACGGCAGGACCAACCACCGAGAATGCCCTACGTTGTGCTATGGCGGTACGAGCGTAAGGAACAACGAAGTCTCCCCAGACAGTCCCACTCTTCCACAGCACATGCCAGAAATACGAAAGCTTCCACTACTTGATCAATCCGAGTTGACTCCTTTTAACCCTTTCAACACCAACCCGTTTCTTTTCTCCTTAGTCCATGATACTCTGGGAATATGGTGGCGCAGCCATCTCGTTTCAAATGCGTTCATTCTCATTCTGGTGACCCTTCCTATAGTAACTATCTAACCAGTCCGCTGGATGGCTATTATTACGTCGGTGGAAATACTTTTAAAGGTGTGTTAACTAAGTAAGTATTTGTTTATTAGTACAAGACAAACGCTCATACTTTACAACCACCATACATACATTGGCAAAAGATAGAAAAACAAACACAGTATCATAGGACAAAAAACAGAAGCAATACCTGATTTGATTTACATACATATTTACATAATATCTATAACAAAAGTTATGATCTAAGGAAAGTGGGCATTACTCGGGTCTACAAACAGGGCCAGGTCAGATATCAGAACAGGCACTAGGACCAGCATTAACCCAGTTTTATAGTTTTACAGTTAGCGAAAGATGAAGGATTTTTTATGCAGCAATGTATTAAAGTGCGATACCCAAGTAATTCAAATGCATGTCCCATTTTTCGTAAGTTGAATTTATGAAGATGCTCTGCAGGCAGTAATTGGTGAAGACAGTGTTGAGGTGAGTCTGGGTCTGGAATTCACACAGCACATTCAGACTCCGTCACTGCTCGTACTCTGGCAGTACCAGTTCCAAGCCTCAAGAAAGAGGGAGGGAGATGCTGATTATACTTGTTAGGACACAGTGTCGTTAAACAGCAACTAACCAACAACGCATTCGGTGATTAAAAATCTTAGGCCTATTTATTATACCTCACGAACGGTGAGAATTGTTCGAAATAATTTCTGTCGACGTCAACACCTTTGTTGCCATAAGATGTCGTTAAGCATTTGGACCAAATCACTAGCGTAATATTTTCAATAATTTTTTTTGCAAATATCTGGGTTATCACTAGTGGCCAGAAAACATCTATACACTGTAAAATGATGCTCTCTTTAGACACCTCTTTATTGTGTTTAGCCCAAGCTATATATTCGACAATTACGTTTCAAAGGTAGTCCCTTGATTATTAGATTGTATGGATGCTCGAAAGATTTCTTTAAAAAACCCAACAAGATCCAATCGCTGCAACTGTGGTTTTTTAGGTGAAGCGAATTCGAAACCTGGATTCCGATTCCTGAATAATACATGAGGTCTTGTCTTCAACCGTTCTCGATCCAAGGATTGGCCACACTACGGACAATTGCCATTAAATTTTGTTTCTTGCAGTTTTTCGGTAACGAAAACCAAAACTAAAATAATTAGCTATTCATAAAAAAAACTAGAAGGAGAACGAAAACGAAATTCTAAACTAAAACTAGATAAAAGCGAAGATTGCACAAGTCGATCAAAGTTGAGAGTTTCTAGGATTTTCACTAAGTTCACAGTAACCATACATGGAACAATACTTTCTCATAAGAAAGTGTGCGTTTAGTTTAAGTCAAACTATACATGTAGACTGGAACTGTATACGAACGCTAAGACATGCTGACAAGAATGTTTAACCATGAGATGTCGTTAAACGATGGAACACCTATCCATCACCTGAGCATGTCACTTATATATTTATTCACCCATTTAAGTTTCATATTCCTCTGTAAGAAATACCAGAAGAGTGGCCGTAATATGCGAGAATAATTTTCTATCGACGTTAACGGCTTTTGCTGCAATAAGATGTCGTCAAATTCTGGATCCAACAGTCATCGTTAACTAAACGTTATTAGTCAGTCATGAATTATGATAATTCAAATTGAAGCGGATCTGTATAATTATGCCATAGGAAACGTAAGAACTGATCAGAATATTTACACATTTCTTTTAAGCGCGATTTTCGCCCAGTAAGAAACAAAGTCAGACCAAAAGTCCTGTATTATGAAATGCGAAGCTGAATTAACAAATTCGTAAATAAGATTAAGAAAAAATTCTTTAAAAATGACCAAAATGGCCACCCAAACAAGGATGAGTGGTGAATCTTTGAAGCTGCAGAATCAAGATCAGAAAGAAAAAAACGGCCTCTTATGGCCAAAAAAAGAACCTTAATGGTCAGTTTAAAAAAACTGGCATATCTTAAGAAATGGAAAAGAACCGATATTGTCGAAAAGAGCCTTTTTATGATTCATGCATATATGTATATATGTGAAATATAAATATATAAACCAAATATTAATCTATACATTACACAAGATCGATTACAACAGCCTGTAAAGTATTGCAATCTCAGCAACCTGTTAGACATGGGATCAAACAACCATGCAACAGGGAGAGACCTTACTAGTAACGAGAGCGTGGAAAATGAGCTAAGGACAGCTGCAGGAGAGCTTAAGAGCGCTTAATTAATGCAGCAAAAAAGACAATAATTGTAGTGATAATCAAAAGATCAACGGATCCATATGACCTTCTAACCCTTTGGAGCAAATGGGCGACAATCACGAATAGAAAAAAGTAAGTACACAGACCAATTGATTAGGAATGGATTCCAATATTTTAATAACATCTCTTGGCATCAGAACCATTTACATCCATAGGATAATTGGCCCGAAGAAAGTTAAGTTAACATCATTCAAAATTTTACTTCGACGAAGTACCTATATATAGCATATAGAAAATCCGACTAAGAGGTGTCTAAGTGCTACTTGGTAACTGTGCAGCAAATTAGCCCGTTAATGAAATCCATTGGAGGTTTCTTCTGTTACTTCAGATGCAGAATTTGCACGCTTTATGCATGATTTATGGAGCCCCAGTTTTGACAATATCCAGCACACAGTTGCTTCAAAAGACAAAAGCTTAATAACGGTTCAATTCTAACTCCCCAATCCTTCTGTAAACTTGTTGGGAAACTGATGAGGTAAGTAAGGTAGACGTATACAGCCCTGGTTTCCAAAAGATGTCGCTGAACTTAAAGATCTATTCATTTGTCTTAAGATCTGGCATTTTAGATTTATCCATTTCCCTTCTAAGAGCAGTTTCGAGAGTAATGGTTGGTTGGTTAGTTGCTGCTTAGCGACACTGTGTCAAAAAAGATGATTATCGTCACCCTCTTTCTTTCTTCAGGCTTGGAACTGGCACTGCCATCCAGAGGAACAAGGGAATGATTCAGTCGGTAACGAACAAACTCACTATAATAAAATTTTATATAACAACAACAATTTTATATTATTATTATTTTTTTCATCATCATCATTATTATTATTATTGTTATTTTTTTGCCGCCCGAGGTGTGACTCTCAGGCTCTTAGAGATTGAGTAGGTGCGTGGCTAAATTGGTTTATTATTATTATCATTAATATTATTATTATTATTATTATTATTATTATTATTTTTTATTTTTTTTTTCGCTCGAGGTAAAAATAATCCATCAGGCTTTTAGAAACTATCTGAGGAGTTTTGTTGTTCTGGAGTTAACGGTCATCTTCACTGTCAATCGTGTAAAAGTGCCTCGAAATGCAACGGCATTAAATTGTTGCGTGCAAATTGAAAGACGCTGAAAGAGGCGTGCTGTCTCCTGCGGATCCCCGAAACAATGGTCAAACGCCGACCTAGTTTTGATAAGAACTCCCTGCCCTGAGTATTAATAATAATAATAATAATAATAATAATAATAATAATAATAATAATAATAATAATAATAATAATAATAATAATAATAATAATAATAATAATAATAATAATAATACATCTGGCTGTAACATCAACTGGAGCAGGTGAGGCAGCAAACCGGGCAGCCGCCGCCAAAAGATCCAAATACGCCACTATCATCCGAACGCATGCTTTTGTAGCGGTAGCAGTGGAGACCAGTGGTGCATGGAGTTCGGAAGGATTGGATTTTGTGTTGGAACTGGGACGTAGGTTGAGGGATTCAACTCAGGACACGCATGAGACAAGCTACCTATTCCAGAGACTGTCGATAGCTGTCCAACGCGGGAACGCCATCTGCTTCTCATCGACCTTTTCATGATAAATTGTTTACTGAGTGACGCTGAGATGGCGCTTCAGATTATTTAATAATAATAATAATAATAATAATAATAATAATAATAATAATAATAATAATAATAATAATAATAATAATAATAATAGGGCCATTCCGGACACTTTTTTTTACATTAGTTAATATTGAAGTCCCTGAGGGATCCTGTATACCTCGGGGCAAAAAAAAAAAAAAAAATGATAATAATAATAATAATAATAACAATAATAATAATAATAATGGATGGCTGTTGAACAAGTTTAATAATAATAATAATAATAATAATAATAATAATAATAATAATATTACTATTATTATTATTATTATTATTATTATTATTATTATTATTATTATTATTATTATTATTATTATTATTATAATTTCATATTATTATTGTCGAAATGTGGCTATTGCATCGCTTCATTATAAAAAAAGTGTTAGTAAAACTGGATTAGATCTTATCTAAAGGTTTCAGGGAATCAAAATAAGCAGCCGAAACAGCTGACCTGTCAATGGTAATGAAATGGATGCGATATATATATATATATATATATATATATATATATATATATAATATATATATGTTTTCCTCATTGCAAGTTATTTTAAGAAAACATTGTTACATTGATAGCATGCCTTATGCCTGCAAAGGCCGTTGACTTCAAGGTACTCCAGCGAAACAGGTTCCCAGCTTTTTTTGTATATAGAATCAGTTAGTAACGTTACAAAGGTGTCTATCCTCGACAGTTTGAGATAATTTGCGACCATCATTCTGTGCCGATGAATTAATTTCAAATGGCCACGATTTATTATATATACCGTCGAGGAATTCAGACTTAAAGTTGTCTAAGCGCAACACCAAATTAACTGTAAATGAAATCGGTTGGATTTATCTTCGGTTCCTTCAATTGCAAAAAAAATAATTTACACGGTTCATGCAAGATTTATATAACGCCAGTTTAAAAATAACCAACAAGCAGCTGCTTCAAACGACAAGAGTTTAAAATCGAGTAGTTCTGATGCTTTCGCAAGCTTGCAAATTGTGTGGATCGCTAGATGCTGTCCTGCTTCGAATTGTTAACTATGCATTGGACGAATAAGACCATTTCAAACCACAAGATGTCGCTAAACCATGGATTCTGATCAAATACATTGGTTTTCCTTGGATTCTTTTATATGGGCAACCCCATCCACACCTCGGAAAATGATCTTTTGAGATCGAAATACATGTATTAATTTGTCTTGTTGTAGATGAATATATTAAGTGTCACCATCTCATAACAAAACATCAATCGTGCGTAAGAGGACCTATTCAAGGCCACCACAATTATAACAGTCTCCCTACAATGCTCTCAGCCCAAATATCTTGGCGAACACTTCACCATCCGACCGGCTCTAAACGATCATTCTCGTATCTCAGTCTTCTTCGACCATCGGTCACAACTCACCTCAGGTTCTCCAACCGAGCTATATCATATACTGCACCATGTCTCAGGAACGACCTTCCCTGAATTCTGCAAATTTTCTGTTCCAATCATCCACAATCATCTATCTGCCTCACGATCCTCTTTCTATCAATTCTCGAGCATTCCACTCAAACTCTCACCTCTTCAAGAAATTATGCCCAGTGACAATTATCGTTGAAGCGCAATTATTGACTACATAGCTTCGGGTAAAGCCTATTTAGAGGTGTCCCAATAGTGTTTCACTGTAACGGTAAAACTACACCTTCTGGCTTCCAGAATTGTGATCTTTACCTTCCCGTTCAGTGAATTCGAACACTTTACAACGTCTTATGGCAATAAGTAATCTTCCACCGTTCGTATGTCATAATTTTATTAATTGCATCTTCCTTTTTTCGGAGTTGCAAAGGAGTTGCTTTGAATGATGATATAATTTCATGCGTCGGTGGTAATTGGTCTAGCGACGTATTATTAATGTATTAATAATAATTAAAATAATTCATTGTCCAAATTGTGCGACAAGGTCGACGTCAATCAACCTGAAAACCACGCCAGTCATCTATGTAATCACACAGTGTCGTTAAACAGCAACTAAGCACAGTATCAAATGCTGTAGTCGGGAGCGCCTCTGAGTAGTAGCTGACTTCGAGAGGCGCTATAGAAATATCCGGAATAAATAAATAAATAAATAAACGCATTCTGTGATTGCAAATCGTATTAATTACGAATGGTGAGAACTGTTCAAAAGTAATTTCTGTCGATGTCAACGGCCTTTGTTACAAAAAGATATTGCTAAGCTATCGGGCAAAATCCCTAGCGTAAACATCACAAATTTTGAGTCATGTTTTTGGCAAAAATCTGGGTCGTCGTAATTGACACTAATGGCCATAAGACATCACTACACTGTGATTATAGGCCTACTGATGTTCTTTTAAGACACCTCTTTATCGCATACGATGAATTTATATGTTTGACAATTTCGTTAGCCAGCTGGTTTCATCTCAAACGGTAGTTCTAAACTGAATTGTTTGAATACTCGAAAAGAATTGTTAAGATAAGCATTAAGCAAAAAGATGTCTTTGAGAAAAAAACGACGGAATCGCTAGACGGCGCTGCAGCTATCGCTTTTGTTGGTGGAGCCATTTCTAAACGAAACCTTGATTCCGACTCCCGGATTAAGACTGAGGTCTTGTCTTCAACCGTTCTCGATCCTAGGATTGGCCACACTACGGACAATTCTACCGCATTCACTTTTGTTTTTGCAGTTTTATTTTCGTACCGAAAACTAAAACTAAGATAATTAACCATTCGTTCTCAAAAACTAACAGGAGAACAAATACGAAACTCTAAATTAAAACCAGATAAAAGCAAAAATAAGATGCTGTAGATCGAAATAGAAACGAGAACGATAAAGAAAATTGAAGGAAATCATGTGAACAGTTCAGACCGATTTAAGACAAGCAACAGGAGGAGATTTTAATTGCTTACTAGAGCGTGGATAAGGAGCTAATGACAGCTGCAGCAGACGTTAAGTGCGGTTAATTAATGCAGCAAAGAAGAGGACAATAGTAATTGTAATCCAAAGGTCACCCGACCCACATGACCTTTAACCCTTTGGAGCTCCTATGACCAAAGGGTTAGTTATTACAAAGGTCGCAGTGGCTCTAGTTGAAAGTCGTATCAGATGATAATATCAACTGTTTCAGTAATTACACTTTGGGAAAATTCTGACCCCCAACTGTCACAAACCTTTTAGATTTAGTTATTTATCATTTAATTATCGTACCTAGTACTTTTTTGGTTTAAGCCTTTTCTAGATTTTGGCCTTTAAAATGAAAACCATCTATACCATATTTACATACAATGTCATAATGTCACAATGTCAATGATATGACTATCGATCAAAGAAAACCGTTTCATAAGAACGATGTTAAGCACCGCACTCCACAATTCTCCAGCCTTGCTACTAGCACTTTCAGAGTAAATAACGACTCAGTTGTTGAACGATATCTTGTGGCTTTCTGGTCCGTTTACGTCAACCTTAATACACTTCTTGACTCATAGACAAAATTGTTAGAATGGATGGATCCGGAGTTTAGCAACATCTTATGGCAACAAAGTCGCTGACGTCGACGAAAATTATTTTGGCTTGATGCAGCTATAAAAGAAATTGGAATTATTATTCCAAATTGTAACGTCGTCTTATGACACCCGAAGCAGCCACAAGATGTCGCTAATCAAAGAATCTAGAATCTATAACTAATAATATTCGTATAGTGATTAATTATACATTGTCCATACAATGTTCGTTTCAATGTCTGTGGCAGATTCATACAAGGTCTTATCTATTGCTTTGATAATAGGCTACACGCGAATGATTTCCTGGCAGTTCGGCTGTAAATCAGTTGCTAGCGACGGCATTCATAATTAATCCTTTAGTCTCCGCTCTTGATCAGGGAACTCGCCACTACAATTCATCTATTAAATATCAGTATTTTCAAACTTTAATGACATGAGACAGCCATGGCAATAGACTAGATCCCATTACAAGAACTGATTATCTTTTAACACAATAATTTTTCTTTAGAAACACAAGTATTATAGACCTTCGTTTTTAGTCATTCAAGTGTCTCAGAAATTCTCCAATGATTTAAAACTTTTTATATAAGAACGTAATTTGCCATACTAAACACTAAAATTCAAATTGCACTAAACCTAAGAAAATGAAGTCGCTAACACTACATGAAGTCGGATGACACAACGCTTTTGGCCAGGAGAAAAGATGACCTCGCAGAACTCATACGAAGATTAATGAAAGAAAGCGAGAAAGCAGGGTTATACTTCAATATCATGAAGACTAAGATCATGACAACGGCAGAGTGGGAAACATTCGAGATAGACGGAGAGGAAATACAGGTCGTAACATGTTTTACGTTTCTGGGCTCAATGATCGAAAGAGAGGGAAGATGTGAGCCGGAGGTGAGACGGATAATAACACTACGAAAATCCGCAATGCATGGAATGGAAAAGATATGGAGAGACAGGCATGTGAGCATGGAGACAAAAACAGGGTTGGTGAAGTCAATGATATTCCCGATAGTGCTATACGGAAGCGAGGCGTGGACACAAACAAAAGCGACAGAAGATAAGATCGATGCGTGTGAAATGTGGATATGGAGAAGGTTGCTGGAAATATCGTGGAGAGAAAAGAAAACAAATGTATCTGTTATCCAGGAGATAGGACAACTAAGAGGAGACATGACACTACAACAAAGGGCCATCAGACAGAAATTGATGTACTTTGGACATGTGATGAGAGCAGACGGGATGGAGAAGGAGATGATGCTGGCGTGCGGAGAGGGGGTGAGGAAAATGGGTCGCCCGAGAACTCGATGGATGGAGGAGATACACAGGAGGACAGCGATGAACCTTGCACAACTAAGGGACGCGGTACGGAACAGGGAGGAATGGAGAAGGCTGGTCATGACGGTCGCTAGGGTTCCACGAACTGACGGCACAAGGTGACAAGGTGAACACTACATACACAAGGCTGCCTTTCAGACTAACTCAAAGGACTGGCCTTCTAATTCTTATGGCTATTTACAGGATTGTTGACGTCGACCTTGCTTTACACCATGAGTAACAAACCATAATTATAAGCCTATACCACCGATTGATTAGGATTGGATTCCATTACTCAAAAATCGGTCTTCGATTGCAAGAAGCTGTCTAACATTGCCGCGACCAAGAATATAATACTCTCTGTTGAACATTACTTAAAGGTGTCTACTCGCAGCTTAGTAATTGTGCACTAAATTATTAAGTGAACAAGGTCTCAACAGTCGATAGTGGATGGCGGCGGCGCCGGGAGTGAAATCTTATTGATTTCTCTTCGGTTCCTTCAGCTGAAAAATTTAAACGCTTTGTGCATGATTTTTGTAGCGCCAGTTTTAACACTACACAAAGCATAGCTCCTTAAAACTACAAAAGCTTAATATCGACATAGCTCTAACTTTCCTTATATTGCAAATTGTTCGGCTGAAGGACTCTGAAAGAATTGCAGTCGGTTTTATTCACTTACTTATAGGCTTACTTAAATATTAATCATTTTTAAAGTCTTATTGTACTGACGATATAAATAAAACCATCTGTATTATTAGCAATATGAATATCAGCATCATTGAACCCAGGGCTGTAGTGCTAAAATTAGAGGTGAGTACACGCTTCCGGTTAGTTTTCCGAAACATATTGGAAGTGAGTATACGCTAATGGTTAGTTTTCAGAAACATATTAGAGGCGAGTAAAATATTCTGTGAGGTCATTATACGGTCTCTAGAGGTGAGTACACGATGTATACCCGCGTATACCCTCGACTACAGCCATGATTGAACCCCTAGAGTCCACTCTGACACGATCTTACCTTCACCTCCGACTTCCCTGTTCGCAATCTTGGTATTACTTTCGATCCACACTTCTCCTTCTCTATCCACACCCCCAACCTCTCGCGCTCCTGCTTCATGCACAATAGTGACCCCCGACGTATCCGGCCCATGCTCGACCTTAAAAATGCTTCCACCATGGCTACCTCCATTGTTCATTCAAAGCTTGATTACTGCAATTCCCTCTTGCTCAACCTTGAATCCACCCAAATCAAGCGTCTGCAGCTTATCCAAAACACATTAGCAGAGCGGTCACTAGAAAGCCCAAACATCATCATATCACTCCCATCCTCAAATCACGCCATTGGCTAATGATACCAGAGCAAATCCAGTTCATAGTCATATGGTCAACTTACGACTCCCGACTCCCTACAATATTCTCAGCCCAACTATCTACTCGAACTCTTCACCATTCAGCCAACTCGCTCTACTCGATGATTCTCGTATCTCAGTCGGTTTTGGATCCCCGGTCATTACTCATCTCAAGTTCTCCTCCATAGCTATATCCCACACTGCACGACGTCTCTGGAACTATAGATCTTCCCTCTTAATTCTGCAAATTTTCTATTCCTCCATCATTATTGCCAATCATCCACCATTATCTCCTCACGCTCCTCTGTCACTCCTCTGGCTTTCCACTCAAAACTGAAGTGTGACCTCTTCAAGAATTCATACTCTGACTCACCAAATTCTTCGCCTTCCAATTCTCGAATTCAACAACACACGCCCTAGCAGCTACAGTGAGCTACTCTACCTCCTCCGACCTCCTTTTGACTATTCTTTGACCTGACGCAGC